>CM075202.1:20722500-20852500 GCA_037577475.1 Chaunax sp. Z400 | reverse complement strand
TATTGAGCAGGTGCAGACGTTCCTGTCTTAAACAGCTGATGAGAGGATCACGAGGTGTGTGCCGTGTTAAAGACTACACCATGGCCGTTTCACATGGCGTCCTTCTACCCAGAGAAGGTACTATCCCAAAATGGAAAGCGACCAGCAGAAAAGGACCTGATACCGAGTCGAGTCAGTACTATGTAATGGAAATGCGGCTTTAGAAAGCAGCTAGCAGCCGTTAACAGAGGACTCAAAGGAGCTCCTTATCATATGATTAGAGGACGAGATCAACCACCATGTAACAGGAAGGTAAATCATTTTTTGTCGTGTTAATCCAATCTTTACAAAGCTCTGCTCGACGCGTTAGACGTCACACTACACCCAAACACCGCTGGGTTAAAAAGCACTCTTCCTGTGACGGTGGAACACTGGCATGCTGCCTAGAGCGACTAACAGGAGTGGTGTTGTTCAACCCTTGTATTGTTTAGTGTGAACAACAGCCGTTCTAGATTAGGGACTTTGTTGCTGTTTTGTGCGATCTGTGTGTGAAAGAAGCTATAGAGTGAGCAGCAGAGAAGTGACTGAATACGAACTGAGCAGAGGACAATGTTTCAGTCTGGAGGTCATGTAGCCTACAGTGGGTTGAAGGCAGCATAACCCCAGAGAAGCTGGAAAGTGTTTGAGCCAGAAGCTTCTGTCTGCAGAGGAAGAACTGAACAGATCTATGAGACACGTCCTCCAGCCACATGCAGACGTCACTAACACACATCAGCTCAGTGTTAGCGGTGCTCACCTCCTTTGAAGAAGCGCACTAGACACTGGTGCAGCCACGGGTTGGAAGGCTCAATGGCGACAGCCCTCTTTACTGACTGCAGCATCAACAGGTACTTCTCTGGAGGAATGAACACAGTGGGACGAGTGAAATCAGTGTGAACCGTGGTGAAAAAGCAGGTTGGCTAACTCTAACTGACCTTTCCTGAAGCAGATCTCGAAGGCGAGGAGGTGGGTCTCGATCTTGTTGCGTACCAGGTTCTTCAGAGGGATCAGGAACTTGACAGCCTCCTCCAGAGGATTGTCAGGCTGGTGAAACAAGTTAACCGAGTCACATCATTAATTATGGTACCATCAGCTCCACAGCCTTCTGTCATGCTGACAGCAGTGGTGAACAGGAACCAACCTTTGCCAATTTGTCTGGGATCAGCTCCTCTTTTGGCCCTCCTATCTCCTCGTCATCATCTTCCTTCTTCTTCTTCTGGTTCTTCTGGTTCTTTAGCTGTTTCTCCTTCTCGGCGTTCTTCTTCTCCTCCTCTAGCTGCGCCTTCTTCTGGGCCCGTCTCTGTTTGTTGCGCAGTTTCTTCAACTCCTTGTCTGTCAGATTTTCTAGAGAGAGCAACACGGGAAATGGTATTTTGACTTTCTTCTAATACTAGTGACATTTCTAAGATGTACCGTCACTAAACTGGTTAAGTCTCGCAAAATGATTTGTTTCCAGCCAACAGTTCCAGAGAGAATGGAACCTTAGAACCACAGGAACTAAAGTAGGAACTAAAGGTGTTTTCAGTCCAATCAGTTTCAACAGCCTTTTTGTACTGTTTAAATTTCTATCACCAACAAGAACAATGATGTGATGTAAGCTGGTCAGTGGTTGGTATAGCAACGTCACTTCTTCACTATACAACATTTGATAGTTTGTCCATCTTTTGTTCCATTTTTAAGGCTACTGTTTCACACAGGTATTTAAAAATGGGAGTTGACAGTGAGTTTTACAAGAGATTATTTGGCTGTAACGTTGAAAAAAACACATTCTAAGAGTTCTTTGGATTGTGGTTTATATTTTAGCAACTACATACTATCTCTGCAAAAACCTGTAGTGCATTGACTTTGACTTCTTTCAATAAAAACACAAACTCACAAGGGCACACAGTCTGACCAGTATCTGCCTGGCTCTCCTTGTTGTCGTCAGTCAGGGGTTTGTCGTGCAGGGCCAGGTAGCTCTGGATGGCGGTTCGAGCAGCTTTGTTGTAGAAGGGATGCTGCCGCAGGACATCCTCCAGCTTCAGGAGGTCCACATAGGAACGAAGCGTCATCTTCCTCATGCAGTAGGTGTGGAAGTCAAACTGGTCATCTGTGATCTCCACAAAATGCTGATGGAGAGGAGGTAGGAGGTTTAAGCTTAAGATAAGATAAGATAAGATATCCCTTTATTAGTCCCACAGTGGGGAAATTTACATTATTGCAGCAGCACAGTGTACGAAAAACACAGCAGGAGGAGGGGAAATAATATTTAAAAAAATACAATACAATAAAGGACGGGGGTAAAGTGTCTCAAGAATATTTCACAATAACAATACTATTGCAAAGTGTCACAGTATTTCACACAAGTACTACAAATAGTTAGGTCTACTGGGAGCAGTGCTGATTGTACAGTCTAACAGCTGCAGGAAGGAAAGACTTGCGAAAGCGCTCCTTCACGCACTTTGGGTGAAGCAACCTGTCACTGAAGGAGCTCTCCAGTGCTGTTACTTGGTCCCGCATCGGGTGGGAGTGATTGTCCATTATGGATGACAGCTTAGTTGTCATCCTCCTTCCTCCCACCACCTCCACTGGGTCCAGGGGGCATCCCAGGACAGAGCTGGCCTTCCTTATCAGTTTATCGAGTCTTTTCCTATCCAACACTGAGATGCCGCTGCCCCAGCAGACCACACCATAAAAAATGGCTGATGCCACCACGGGGTCGTAGAATGTCTTGAGGAGTGCTCCCCGCACTCCAAAGGACCTCAGTCTCCTGAGCAGATAGAGTCTGCTCTGGCCTTTCCTATAAAGTGCCGTGGTATTGTCTGTCCAGTCCAGTTTATTGTTCAAGTGAACACCCAGGTACTTGTAAGATGTCACCATCTCAATGTCTGTTCCCTGAATGTTCACTGGGTCCGGGGGGGAGTGTGTGTGCCTGCGGAAATCAACCACCAGTTCCTTGGTTTTCACCGTGTTGATCTGGAGTTGGTTCCGCTGGCACCAGTCCACAAAGTCCTGCGTCAGTCCTCTGTATTCCCTGTCGTCCCCATCTGTGATGAGACCGACGATGGCAGAGTCATCAGAGAACTTCTGCAGGTGACAGGTGGGTGAGTTGTAGTGGAAGTCTGCAGTGTAGATGGTGAAGAGGAACGGAGCCAGGACCGTTCCCTGTGGGGCCCCCGTACTGCAGACAACCATGTCGGACACACAGTCCCGTGACCTCACATACTGTGGACGGTTGGTGAGGTAGTCCAGTATCCAGCATGTGAGGTGGTGGTCCACACTGGTGTGCTCCAGCTTGTCCCTCAGAAGCTGAGGCTGTATTGTGTTGAAAGCACTGGAGAAATCAAAGAACATGATTCTCACAGTGCTTCCTGGCCTCTCCAGGTGAGAGAGGGCTCGGTGTTGAAGGAAGATGACGGCGTCGTCCACCCCGATGCTAGGCTGGTAGGCGAACTGAAGCGGGTCCATCGCTGGGCTCACCAGGGGGCGGAGATGAACAAGGACCAGCCGCTCCAGGGTCTTCATCAGGTGGGATGTTAGAGCCACTGGCCTGTAGCTGTTGAGGTCCTTGGGGTGCGGAGTCTTGGGGACAGGTACCACGCAGGATGTTTTCCACATCTGTGGCACTCTCCCCAGCTTCAGGCTCAGGTTGAACATGTGTTCAACTATCCCACACAGCTGGTCTGCACAGGACTTCAGGAGCCTGGAGCTGATGCCGTCCGGACCCGCAGCCTTCCTCGCCTTCATCCTCCTGAGCTGATCTCTCACCTGGAGAGTTGTGAGGGACAGGGTGGAGCAGGGGGGCTGTGTGCTGAATTTTGTGGATGGGGGGGATGGTGGTGTTGAGCTGATGAAATGAGCAGTGGGGGGTGGCAGTGAGCTGAGTGTTGCAGGAAGGGAGGTGGAGGAGGGGGTGGGGCAGTGTCCTGGAGGTGCCAATGAAGGGGGTTGCAGCAGGCTTGGCTGGGCTGGGGGAGGGGCAGATGACCGATCAAACCTATTGAAAAATAAGTTCAGATCATTCACCCACTGTTGGTCCCCCACAGCCTGGGAGTTTGGTTCCTTGTGGCCAGAGATGGTTTTCAGGCCTTTCCAAACTCCACTGACGTTATTCTGCTGCAGCTGATCCTCCATCTTCCTCCTGAAGCTGTTCTTTCCCTCCCTGATCTTCCTCCTTAGCTCCTTCTGTACAGTCTTCAGCTCCTCCTTATTTCCTGACTTAAAGGCCCTCTTCTTCTCCTTGAGGAGAGCCTTTATGTCAGGATTAATCCACGGTTTATTGTTGGAAAAACACCGTACAGTCCTGGTGGTTACGGTGTTTTCCACACAAAAGTTTATATAGTTTGTGATACAGTCAGTGAGACTGTTGATGTCCTCCCCATGAGAATCACAGAGTTCCTGCCACACAGTTGTATCAAAACAGTCCTTCAAAGCCTCGTCAGCCTCGTCGGACCATCTCTTCACGGTGCGGGACACAGCTGGTTGCCTGTGTACGAGAGGTTTGTACACAGGCAGGAGATGAACCAGGTTGTGGTCTGATCTTCCCAGGGGAGGTAGGGTTGATGAGGTGTATGCCTCCTTGGTGTTGGCATACAGTAAGCCCAGTGTTTTATTGTCTCTGGTGCAGCATGTGACGTACTGGGTGAAGGTGGGCAGAGTGGAAGATGGAGCGGCGTGATTAAAGTCCCCTGATATAAGAAGGAGGGCCTGTGGATGCTGAGTCTGCAGCCTGCCTGTGACAGAGTGAACGACATCACAGGCTGCTTCAGCGTTAGCAGAGGGGGGGATATACGCAGCTACTGCGATAACATGCGTGAATTCCCGCGGCAGGTAATAGGGTCTCATGCTAACTGCTAACAGTTCAATGTCCTTACAGCAGAGTTGTTCTTTAATAGTGATGTGCCCAGAGTTACACCATCTATCATTCACAAACACTGCCAGCCCTCCTCCTTTCCTCTTACCACTCTCCCTCGTCCTGTCCGCGCGCAACAGCTTGAAGCCGTCCAGCGCTGCAGCCGTGTCTGGAGTTAGCGCGGTCAGCCATGTTTCCGTGAACATCATGATGCTGCATTCCCGGTATTCCCTCTGGTGCCGGGACAGCGCCGCTAATTCGTCCATCTTATTGGGGAGAGATCTCACATTCCCCATGATGATGGACGGGAGGACTGGTCGATATCTCCTCCTTCTAGCACGACGCTCGGCTCCGGCACGGGTCCCCCGTCTCCTCCGCTTCAACTCTCGGGGAACATGGGGTCTCTCGTGGGGCAGCACCGCTATGTTACGGAGCGCTAACAGCTGATCCCTACTGTAAACAATAGGGCCATGGCAGCGCACGAGGTCCCCAGACACGGTCATGGTCAGGAAAAGGCAGAAACAACCAAACAGCAGAAGGCCAAAGCAAAAAACGACTGCTTGGCCTCCATAGTGCAAAGAGCACCACTCCAGACAGAGACGGAAAAATTTTTTAAAAAGTTAAAAAGACACAATGGGAAGGAAAAAGCTCAAAGGTGAGCGGGAGCTACTGCAACAGGCTGCCACTAGCGCCAAAGCTTGGTCTAATTAATAAACTAGCAACACAACTAGTGCATGTGGCTGAGAGCGTCTTAAGTCTCATCTGGATATGAGACACTTATAAATGGAGCCATTAGTGCTGACCTATGTGGGAGTTAGGGGTGAGGGGGGGGTTATGGTGGTAATGAGAGCTGTAGAAACTCACCCTCTCGATCTCGTGGCACTTCTTCAGGGCCTCTCCAAACTTGTTCATGGCCTTGTAGGCCAAGGCACACTCTGTCTGGAACCACATGCACTGCATCTCATTCAGGTTCTCCACTGCAGACGTCCCCTCCTAAAAACACACACATGATCATATGGTGAGGCCAAAGACAGGCAGCAGGCACTGAGGTGAGCTGGGGTCATGGTGGCCCACAGAAATGTTTTATCCAGCGCCTCACATCCCTTTACAACCACCCACATTTGTAAAAGAGATAACAATTTTATCTCCTACATCTACAAAAATTCTTTCTAGGTTATATGAACTACTCTCAAACACAGACTCAATACATTTATCCATCTCAAAATGGGAAACAGACTTAACACTACCATCAGACCCAGACTTCTGGGACCAGCTATGTAAAAATGCATTTTCAATGACAAAGAACACAAATATACAACTCCAACTCATCCAATACAAAATCCTGCACAGAACAAATATCACACAATACAAGATGAATAAAATGGACCTCCCTGAATCTGACAAACGCTCTCAGTGCTCTCAAAACACCACAGATTCCTACTTTCACACCATATGGCTTTGCTCACCACTTTTGGGTTACTGTCACACAAAAACTGTCCTCCATCTTAGACTGCAGGATCCCCTTATCCCATAAACTGTGCTTACTTGGCGACATAACCACAGTCAATCTTCCAACTAAACACATTAAAGCCACACTCACAGGTCTAGTCATCGCCAAGAAAACAATACTAGTGAATTGTAAAAATAAACAATCTCATCATAGAACACATATCAATGGAGCATATATCTGCTTCACTAAAAAAACAACTGAAACACTTCAGTGAAACGTGGTCTCCATTCATCAATTAATTAAACTTAAATTCAATGTGGCTGTGTTCTTGGGTTCAGGTGCCTCCATCTCTCTCGCCCCTCGGCTCTCACGTCTTGGTCCCCGGGGGGGCTGGCCTTCGGGGGTCCGTGGCGGTATGGGCTGTTCTGGGGGGGGGGCTCCTATGGTTGACGGGGGTCGTGGTCGGTGTCTGGTGGTGCCGTCACTGCTCCTGCTGCCTGGCCCTCTGGCTCTGGGCTGGGTGGGTTTGGGTTGCTGGGCTGGGGTGGGGTGGGGTGGTAGTTGTGGAGGGGGCGGGGCCGACCGATCATAACCGGCATGGGTATTGGGTATTGGAGATGGGCAGGTTGCTGGCTATGGGCCTCGCGGTGCCATACCACTCGTCCGGGCACTGTACTTTGCCCTCCGCTGCATGGCTGGCCTCGCTCGGACATGTGGTGCAGCTGGGCTATCTGGCCTCTGTTGGACTTTGAGGGGGGACCCTTTGCACTGGTAGGGGTCTTGCTGCTTGAGCCTGGCCCAACACTCCAGCAACCACTAAGACCCGATCTTCAGTGTTAACTGGGCCACCAGTGGCTGCTGAGCCAGTGTTTGTGGCCGACAACACCGCTCAGTGGTTCTTGGGACTCTTTAGGTTCTGGGCTGGCTGAGGGTATTTGGAAGATAAACCGCTGTCATCATCATGTCTTTTCTGTACTACCTGTCCTTTTGTCATTGTCTGTCTTGTTTTGTTTATGCGTTTCTCACATGATGGATCAACACCCTCTTTGATAGGTATCAGTTCCAAATAAAACATAACAGGCTAGTTGTTCAAAGAGGGCTGGTGTAGGTCACAAACAGAAATAACACTTATCTGCTGCAAGATCAAACTGCATATAATTTAAAAAATAATGGTTTTTACCAATTCTGGCATAAAACATAAATATTTATGCAGACAGATTTAAAATAAAATAAAAAAAATGTTTTATGGAAAATAACCAAGCTGTTCTGTCTTCATGCATTCAGACACATTGGTCCATTTTTATTTTCTTATTCTGAACTTCTTTTACCAGCAAGCCTCACCAAAAACCCTTTATGTTCAAAGCTGGATTCAGCTAAAAGCTGCACAAAACTTATTGTAAACTGTCCCTTTCTTTTCGCAAGGTGGCTGGGGAAAGTTAATAGATATTCACAAGGAAAGCACTACATGAATGATAGTGAACAGTGTCATGTTTTACAGCACTGTTCAGTATTTGGCCACATTAAGGATAAGACTGCCTTCATGTTTCATTAGGAGACAAAAGAATGTTACCTTGACTGTGACTTGATTATTTTTTATAATGCTATCCCTCCTTGGAGTGTCACTTATTTTTCCTGAGGGACTGAGGGAAAATGTATGACCCTCCCTCCACCATAAATAATGTTTTTATGTTTACACAAAATACTTTTGGAGCCAATGCAACGAGCAAACAGCACAGGACAGAGAGAGCTATCAGCAAAATATATGATCCTTAAGCAAAACCTGCAGTACAAAAGCTGTATGGGCACTTCAGCAGAATATGGGCGCACGACAGCTGCCAATACTACCACAAAAAAAAAGGATTAATTTTGATATGTAAAAACAAACAAATAACTGTCAAAAGGGTCATTTATAACAAACATAATAAAAGTAGGGTGCAGAAATGCTCCATTCTAGTCTGACTTTACAAAGGAGGAACAAAAACTTTATCTGCTACGTGTTTGTCACTAACAGTGTTTGTGCATAAATACACAATTCACATTTGACTGGTTCCATTTTACTAAAACTCTCAGAGACTGTTTTAACAGACTAAACAACATGTTGGTTAGGACTTTCAGACTGAGTCAGAGGCTGTGTGTTGAGGCTGACTGTTCCGCTAACATTATCTGAGACAGTGTAAAAACCCATTTATCTCCAATAACTTATCCGACGATAGTTAATTGCATGATGACGCTGTCGATGCCTCACTTTAAGTTTCAGCGCTGTCTGTAGACGAGCTAACTTTAGCTACTTTTGCTTTAGCTGATGCAGGAGACTTTCAGGCTGTCAAACATGATAGACTCTACAGCTTTTAGATAGATATAGTGGCTGACCAGGTGTTTCCTCAGGTAAGATGTGCTGCTAGCTTTGCATTCCTTAATACAGCGAGTGTTGTAGCCACGCCTACAGGGAGACAAAGTGTCTTCCTCCCTGGATTCAAACATAATGTCTCAGACTCTCACTCAGATGCGGAAATTTGGAACAGGCTGATTTAATGTGAATCTGTACTGTTATTGATGAAACTCAGGACAATTAAAAGACTCTGGTCCTTAACCCTGATTAGGAAGTGATGTCAGTAGCGCTCAGACACAAATATAAACATGTAGAATCCCCTTTTGCCTGCATGACACTGCTCTGTAACTCCTCACGTGTCTGATGCATGTATTCAAGACTCCAACACGTTCTCCTTTTTAAGCGTCTCTCACCCGTGTGAACTTGGAGCACATCTCCTCTGCTTCTTTGACGAGGCCGGCTTTCAGCATGTACTTGGCACACTTGGAGTTGATGAAGCGGTCGGCGGTGTCCAGGGCCTGAGCCTCGTCCATCCACCGAGCTGCCTCCTTTATGTTGCCTGCGTGCTGCAGAGCTGAGAAAGAAGGGAGGAAGACAAGGAGAGAGTAAACACTCATCATCACCCAACTTCAACCAAAGCTGCTAAAGTTCTGCTGGTGTGTTTCTACCAGACCTTGTAGATCTTGGCCTTGATGAGAAAGAGCTCGATGAGCGTTGGCGTGCTGTCGATGGCAGTGTTGATGTACTCAAGAGCAAGACTGGGCTGGTCTATAAAGTCAAAGTGCTGTGCCAGGAAATACTGTACCCACAGCAGGGTGGTAGGAGGCTCCTCCTTCCCATCATCTGTGCACGTTTGAAACAAGCCACAGTGAGTCTGTGGATTCACCGCTCAGCACCAGAAACCTTCATATGTGATCAAGATGGTCTGGAGAGACTCATTTAATTATCACTAATATACTGGGACCAACAACAGGCGACACTCACCATGTTCACTAAACATTTGACAGCTTTTTAGACAGGATTCATAACCAACTACTAATTCTTCAATGATTGCAACCTGTATGAGGAGAGAGTTAAACGTTATTCCAGACAGATTTTCACTGTGGAAGCCCAGACTTTACACACCACCATGCTTACCTTTTCCTGGTCAGTGTAGAGGGATTTGAGGGTGGTGAAGACAGGTGAACAGCCTTTACTGAAGTTCATTCTCAGGTAGCTGTCCAGACATTCACCAAACTTCTCCCCTGGCCAGCACAACAAAGAGTAAACACACAGGAAAGTGAGATTTGGACTGCCAAATAGCACAGAATGAGTCGTAAGAGCGTTTAAAACCTGCTGGTTTTTCATCACACAGCTACACCTACATAGTAACAGTGAAACAGTTTTTACTTATGTAATGAACTGAAATGACATTTGGTTTTGAAGTTATCAGTCCTGGTCTACTGAACGAATCACCCTGTAATCTCAATTAACCAGGGTTTCTCATACATTCAGTTACCTACGGAAGCCGCCATCGTATATCTGGAGACCTATTTTAGCAGATTCTATTAACAGTTTTTAGAGAGAATGAATCAAACAGAGGACAATCTCGCCTTCATCTGCCCCTTCTTATTAAAGAAAGATGAAATGGGAGGAGACGGGAGTGGAACAAAACGATGAAGGGAGCAGAAAGGAAATAGGAGATGATTGCATTTTGTTCATGTTTCACTGAGATTATGTGATGCGTGATGTTTTGATGCAATCTTAGCCACCAAAGCTGCAGCAGAGACCCGTTCTTAGGACTCGTCCGACAGGTGAAATGAGAAATGTCTCCTCAGGAAGCGCACTAAAACATTCATGAGCGTAACTTCACAATCACAACTTCAGGATTACACGGCGGCTTCCAGATTGAATCGCAACATCATTCCGCACATGCTTGAGAATAGAGGAACTCCGGGGATGGGAAACAGAAATGACATTTAAAGCTATGAATCGCTTTCATTCTCAGCTATTTGGAAAACACATTGGACATATTTTCTGTTCATAGATTTTCAGCTTTTGTGTTATTTTACATTTAGTAAAGGTACCCAACATTTTTCTTTAGGACTGCAACACATTGTGTTTTTATTATTGAAGAATCAGTGTTTTTTTTAATGTAAATACCAACAACTGCTGTTTTTTGTTCAGGTTCAAATGTTTTAAGTTGAATTCAATGAGAAAATAACTAAAATTCAGCCTACAAACAGTGAAAAGTCTGTGTTAATATATTTTAGAAGGAATTTGATGTGTGTGGTTCTTTGTGATGGATTTGTTTTCATTCAGATCCTTGAACTTTGGAGCAATAAATACATTTTACTTTGAATTTTTAGAATTAGACTTATTATTGTGTTGTACCAGGTTACAGTGTTGCAGGTAGAGAATGGAACAGCATCCTCATCAGGATGTCTGCTTCTGTATGAATACAGTATGGGATCTCTAGTTTGCCGAATAATAATTGAAGTGTTATTGTTTTCATTGCCTCGTGAGGAGAGACCCAACATTCATCCCCCTCTTTCCCCTGCTCAGGTAAAGGTTCTATCCCCTCACTGGGCTCTCCTCAGTCTCTGGATGGATGCTACTTCTCTCCCACCCTGGTGACAGACTGGTTCTGGGGCTTGGTGAGCGAGGCTGTGGAGGAGCTGAGGCGAAGCCCCCAGAGAGGCATTCCCATCCCGGAGCGACTGGAGAGGAACGGACCCCTCACCACCATCATCCTCCAGGTACAGATTGGAAACAAACATGATGATATTTTCATTTTGTCTATTTAAATCAAGCATCGTTCCACTTTCTAGACTTTTCTTGACCCTGGAAACTGACTGCTAACATTCGGAATCATATCAACAAAAATATTCTCCATGGCAGATCCAGATCTTTGTATCTAAATAACTTACTTTTCACAGAATCATTCAATCTATTTGAAAGACTTGACTCTACATTATCTCAGCTACATATTAGAGGCAGTGCCGTGTCCCTACTCCTCTCTGTTACTGTGACCCGATGCATATGGCCTCCCTCCAATTATATATTGTAATCTCCCAGATCCGGATTATGAGCCGAATCTGGATCCACTTACTCATAGTGGTGGAACATCATGAGTTGTTCAGGTATTTATATTTATTTTTGTCATTTGTTTCATGGTAGTGGCGAAATGTTAAAATAAAACCTTCATCTTCTAATGTTGAACAAGAGAAAACTACATTAGTACCCAGATCCGCCTCTAAATGTAATCAACTCTTCCTTAGCTGAAGATGTGCCAGAACTCAAGATTTAATCAAAAACTGTTAAACTTTTGAGAAATCTTGTGGACAAACAAACGGGAGATGACCTAAACAACACAGGACACCTAAAGTTAAATGTTTAACTAAGAGTCAGAAAAGCTCCCTGCATTGATATCTTTAAATGAAATAAGTAAGTCGATAATATTCTAATATATCCACCCTCCTCTCTGCAGGCAGGCTCCAGCCGGGTGCTGTACGACCTGCTGCCTGTGGTGTCGTTTCGGGGCTGGCCTGCTGTGGCCCAAGGCTGGCTGACCGCCAACCACTTCTGGGATGGTAAAATCACAGAGGAGGAGGCCATATCTGGCTTCTATCTGCTGCCCTGCTGCTCCCCGCTGGGTGGTCGGCCTGACAGGGAGTGGAGGCTGGCATTCTCACGCAGCGAGGTGAAGGCTTTGTTGCTGTAACTTTTTTTGTCATGTGTGGTGCCACCATGTCTTAGACTTAATGCATTTCTATCTAGTTTCCTTTCTTTCATCCCACAGCCTTTCTCTATCTATCAAATGTTCATTTTAAGTTTGCCACTATGTCTTTAATCCTGATCCCGCTGAACTGATTTGTCTGCCGTTTCTCTTATTTCTAGGTTCAGTTGAAGAAGTGCATCCCCTACCCCATGGCCCAGGCTTTCCAAGCAGCCAAAGCCATGTTGTCTCGTATCCTTGCCCGTCCACGTGCGGGCATCAGCCTCTATCACCTGCGTAGCCTTCTCTTCTGGGCTTGCGATCGACTTCCTGCTGCCTACCTATCCTGCCCTGATGCCGACACCCCTGGCCGCCTCCTCCTGGGTCTCCTGGATGACCTGGCTCATTGCATCCTGGGTAAAAACTGCCCTAACTACTTCCTGCCCCAATGCAACATGTTGGAGCACCTGACAGACAGCCAGGCGCTGCTTGTCGCGAGGAAACTCGCCCATGTGCGCTCGGATCCCAGCGAGCACCTCCGAGCGGCTCTGGACCAATCCCAGCAGGCGGGCCAGCTGAAGAAAGAGCTAACAGCTAGCACCAATGGCCATGGCTCCCCCGGGCACCACCCAGCCAACGGCATCATCTCGCCTTCAGACGACAAGCTGGCGCAGCGACTGCAACAACTGGTAACTGAGAACCCTGGAAAATCCATATCCGTCTTCCTCAACCCTGACGATGTCACCAGGCCACACTTCCGCATCGATGACAAGTTCTACTGACACAGAAGACGTGTGAAAATGTCTTGCTGCTCGACTGACTCTTTAAACCAAAAAACACACAATGTCCTACTACTGACGAATGACGTCCTGTTTGGCGGACGGTGCACAACAGACCTGATGTCCCCCAGCTGTTGCCACGGAGAGCCCTTTCCTAACGAGCTGGCCTTAACAAGACTTATCAGCCTGGGCTCCTAAGAAAAGGGGCGAATTTAAGTGGAATAAGTTCTGTGGAGTTCAACGCACAAGTGTATGTGTGTGTATATGTACGCCTAAGGGTTTCACACACACTTCTTCAGACAGAGGGAGAAAAGCTCCTTGTTTGCTGCATTTCCACCTTTTTATTTTAGATGGCTGAATTAGAAAGACAAGGTGTGACTGATGTAACTGAATGTAATGTGAGGTGAACTGAACAAAACGTCTCTTCTCTGTTAACTATGTTTTAGCCCCCCTTTCTTTTAAAAAAAAAAATCCCTGCACCTTGATTAGTGGCACGTTTTTCATCAAAAAAATCTTTTTTTCAGGTATTTATCTTTTTAATACACATTATTCCCTTTCAAGATGTTTTAAATATTTCTCGACGATGCTCACATTTCATGGTAACGATGATGAAATGTACCAAAGAACTATGTTTCAAAGATAAACATACTTTTTACATACCCCTAAGCTTCTAATTTTGTTCCAACTGATTGAATCTACTGAGAAGAATGTTAAGTTGCCGTTCATTCTTAAGGCCTGGTCACACCAGCATTTAAAAAGGCAAAAATTAGCTGCAATGAAATTGTTTAGTGGCTTTGCTTGTGCGATTAAATGCTAACTTCTTAGGGAAGTGAGAACTGTAGAGCTTCCTGCCCAAAAATGAGGAAGCTATTAGCTTATTAGCTTAAATTTTACTGCAAATATACGTCAGTTTCGAAAATATTGATTATTAGTCTCCTTGATTACCTTGGGAAAAAACGTTTTCCGACATTCCACTAACAAAACGATTTACTGGTAATGAAGAAAAGTGAATTGCAGCCTAATAACCACTGTCACCAACTGTGTAGAGCCTCATATTTTGCAGGCAGACACAGATTTATTTCATTATGCCACTTTGCGTTGTGACTGGGCCTCACATAATGGTTAAATCTTAAATGGACAAAGATGTTAACTTAATGAAACTGGTTAATTATAATACAGTTGTTCTCTTACTATACAGGGTGCTTGGTGTGTAGAAAATCTAACCCAGCGTCTAGAGTCATGAGGAATCACATTTAGCAGGAGTGTATTGATGGAACAGAAGAAAAGGTGTGGATTAAATGAGGACAGGCAAAGAATAGCTGGTGAGTCACGACTATTTTTCTGCCACAGTCACGATCAGTCAAGGTACTCAACTGGGTGCAGCACATCCTGTTGCTCATCATGTAAGCGTGTCTAGAGCTGGTGATTGAAGAAGCTGACAGTTGTTTGCGTCACGCAGTCGCTCTTTTATTCTTTTGGAGACTGCCTCTGATAATTGTCCCCCGTCTCCTCTGCTTCGTTGGTCGTTTTTCATGAGCTTTGTGTGCATGCATGTGAGTGTTCACTGAGAGCCAAACCACATTGAATTATACCCTCGGTGGGGGGGTATCAGTCGCTGGGTTCTATCGTTTCTCACCAGACACGAGTCAACCATGGGGGGGATGGATAGAGGAGGGAGAGAGGGAGACAAGAGCCCCTCTGGTCCTTTGAAGATCGAAGATAGGCCTTGCCCTGGAACTCTTGCCATCTTTTTCTCTCCGGGTTTCCGCTCTCCTCTGTTTTCTCTTCAGAGGTTTGGCACCTTTTCGTTCTGGAAATCCAGAAAAGAAAAAAAAAACCTCTCTCTCCTCCTACTTGGTACTAGTCCAACCTCGTGTTTACTCTGCTTTTACTGATTTAATTATGATCTGTTCAGGGGAGGTGGCGGATTAAACAGACGAGCTTTAACGCTGCCCCTTTATCTTAATGAATTTGAGACTCAACGCTATCTACAAACGGAGTGATGGGGTTCGCCAAGCACTAAAATGCTGCTTCCAGTGTTGGTGGATAGGCAGGGTATGAGACGCTTACCAGTGCACCACTGGTTCCAGTTACATGTATGTAAATATCAAGGTGATGCGTTTGATTCTGGCGTGTTTAAAGCTGCTCCTGCACTGTTTTTCTTTTTAAAAGACAGACGTATGATCATTCGTAAGACTCCCGTTGCGTTATCCGCTCTGGAAGTGCTGTTGTGCGAATTTCCCGTGCTTAACTACTGAGTGAATGTTTTACGACATCTGTCCTGGCGTTGTGTGTGAGACGGTGTGTTTGAATGGAAACAAAGGAAAAAAACCAAAGGCTGTGCAGAATGTGAAAGCGGGAGTGTCGGTGTGCATTTTCAGCACTTTTTCAAGTCAGGCTCAAGTGTTGTTAAATTTATGATTAGTCATAAAGATCATTTATTTATTGGAAAATAGAGTAAATGTGAAGTTGCTTTCTCATCACCCTCTAATGTTTGAGAGTGTTTTGAGTCAATTTTGTTAGCCGTGTCTCTTTAATGTACTTTAATGGGCCTGATTAGAGATTAATAGACACTGCAAACAATCAACGTATTTTCTTGAATTGTACACATGGAGAAAAGTTTTTTAGATATGCAATCAAGCCTCCTATGGAAAGGTTTGCAACGCCTGCTCCTCTTTCAGCATCGATTTGCTGTATTTGTTGAAGGGGGGGGGGGGGGGGGGGGAGACTCTCTTATCTGCTGTCCAGGGATCGCACGAGACTCTCCCAAACAAATCTCCGCTCTTCGCTCCTGGATTTTATAATCACCGCTGTTTGTTTTAGGATTGAACTCCTGACGATTCAGTTTAAGATTCGTTCAGCTTGTGTGGATAAATAGTTGACCAAAAACGATGAATGTATCCACCGTATCTCTCCAGTCTGTTCCCTTCTTGCAAACGCATCAAAAGTAATTTCTCAGCGTTGTCTCAACAGATGTACTCGGGTGCCGAGATAAAAAAAACAACCTGCAGAGAATCACTCCACAGCTGGACAAATTGAATTCCATATCTCTTCTATTACTTGAGTTCCTCATTTCTTGCTTTCTTTCTCTCTTTTTTTTAAAAGAAGTGCAAATTATTTTCTCTGTATGATGATATCATGGCTGATTTGCTGTATTTATTACTGTTTTCTTGGAGTTTATATTGATCAGTCTTCAATCTCTAGCATGAAATAAATCACTACATTTCAAATCACGTTGTGTGGAAATACTTTTTTTCCCCCCATCCTCCAACAAGGTGAAGGGATAAAAAAAAGAAAAGAAATATGTAACACAATCACTGCATTTCAGATACACTGCTCCTCTGTATGTCCTCAGATCTACTGGCAGGATTTAATTTGAGCTGCACTGCACCATCAGTCCAACAGAGGACGCTCTAAGACTGCACTGAGGAGGGTGTCACCTCAGTGTGTGTTCTGCTGTCCCACTGTTAGAAGACTGTACACAGATTCTCATGCTGTCACTATCAAATTACTGACTGAGAATGTTTTACTGTTGATGAGACTATAAAAGACAGATCATACAGGAAATGACTCAGATATTTCAGGTACCAAACTTCCCTCCACACCTCAGTGTCTGCTCAGATCGAGGATTTTTTTTTCCTCTTTCAGGGAACACAGATAATTATAATTAACTTTTTTTTTTTTTTTAAGCAGCGAAGATTGTTGCTGTTGGTCTGGACTGCAGACAGGCCAGTCTGGACACTCTTACTCTGATGCCAGGCTGGGACGTCTGTGTAAAAGACATGGTCTGGATGGCAGCATATGTTGTATGTATCTTTCTGCATTAGTGGTGCCTTCACTGATGTGCAAGTTACGCATGCCATGAGCACAAAGAGAGTCATTTTACGGCCTAAGGGCGAGTAGATAATGACTTTATTTTTGGGTGATTTAATAAGTGCTTTATCCTGACTACTACTAATATACAGTACATGCTAATAAGCTGCTAGTTAAAGTTTTATATGTACTCGCTCATCCAGAGTGTCACCAAATAAATACAGGATAACACATTTTATGTTCTTTATCAAACTGGTGTCCATAAAAATGTGTTTTTACAGGTTTCTCCATTGCACTCATGTCCCCGTTCTACCTACCTGGTCCTCATCAATGTTTCCAGCGATTGAAACTAAACCTTCCTCTTAAATAGGCCACGTAACCTCAGCCGTCAGGCAGCCTGTCCAGTTTGTGCGTGTTTGTGGGTATAAAGTTCCGCGAGAGAGGCCGGGCTGTAACTCAAGAAACTGGAAGAGTTTGCTTGATCTGCCATCATATGTGTCTGTGTGTTCATGTCCTAAACTTAACTCCAGAGTCAATCCCACAATGCTCAGAGGAGCTATCATAGATCCAGAACCTCAACGTTGAAGCGTTTAGGCAGGCTGGCTGTTGACCACCTCACCACCTCACTGACCTGACACTCAAACACACACAGTGGTGTAATCCCTGCTCCGTGCAGCATCTATCTTTCATGTCCGTCCTTGTGTCCTCCAGCCCTCAATGCATGTACTTGTGCATGAGCGCATGAACTTGTTTCAGTGCCAGTGTGCACTAATCTCCATTACTGAATCACATGTATTCAGAGTTTGGAGGCGGGGGAGAGAGGGAGGGCAACTAGGATGGGGCTCTGCTTTTCAGATCACACATTGTGGGTGTCTCCCCACCTTTTACCCTTGTTCAGCTTCAGCTGCTACTTTCTGGCTGAGCTGCAAAACCACACATCCTCATAATGGCCCAGTCACAGCTGGTACTAAATCCCACATCATTAAGCTGATAGTTCCCAGTTCTTATTGACTGACACATATTAAACCCATTATAAAGTTCCTGATTAACACACTCTTGACTCTTTAAGTGCTTGTGTACCTACTGTTTTATTCTCCAGCGGGTTTTAGGTTCATAATGGCATAGCTGCTCCGTGTGTTGAACATTTTCTCTCCTCAGATCTCGTAGTTTTGCTAGAAATATAACAGAAGTCACCATGAGTGCACAAAAAGGCAGAGATTTTGATGTTTCATAAGATCAAACTGGGATAAAATTTGTATGGTAGGCATTGATCTGAGAGTGAGGGTGGAAAAGAGAACAGAGAGAGTGCAAGCAGGATCACCACCTTGGTAAGCACTCGGATTCGTCTCGGTCCTTACAGTTGTGTTAATACAATGCATGAAGTTCACAGTTTGTGGTATGAGCCGGATTCAGATGGATAATTATCACATATTTAAGTTGGTTTGGGGGGTGCAGATTGGTGTGGGTATTTTAAAAAAAAAGAAAAGAAGCTCAAGCTCATTTCTGGGACATGATAAATGAAAAGCTGCAGTGGCAGTCACGGCACAATACAAGTTACCTGCTTGTTAACTCAGCATAAAAGGCGGGTAAAAGTTTTATTTGTTTTTATTTTGCTGTGTAGGCAGAGCTTAGTGGAGATGAATGAGAGGCGATGATGACTCAGTGGAGATAAAGAGAGACAGGCAGGTTTGCGGAGTGAAGTCTGGACATAGAGCAGAAGAAATATCCAGTCAAACAAAAGTCAAAAATACCTTAGACAAGGAGGAGGCCGTGACGGAAGCATGGAACAGGTAACGAAACGATGTGGCGACAAGTGGCTCCAAATGCAGCAGGCTGATGACCTGAGGAGAACCAGGTGAGTAGACTGTTTCAATCAGGAGGAGTAGCAGAGGAGGCCAGATGAGGTGCAAACAGGATCAATGTGATCAGCAGATCAGATCTGATCAGCAGAGACAGACAACATAGTATTAATAATAAAGAGTGCTAAATGAACACTGCTGTAAACTAATAAATAAATACATAAATACTAAGATAGTAATATATCATATAAAAATAGGATAGAAGGTTCAGGTTCATACATGATATTACAATAGGATTATATATTATTATATATGTGCATGTGTGCACATTCACACGCTGCATAGATAATTAGAATATAATAAATTTATAAGATGTTCTAAAAAATAAGATAATTATGTAATTAACATAATTGCATTCCATATTACATACAAATTAATCCAGGTATCAAGTAGAATATCTAATACTTCCTTGTTAATGAGGAGGAAAATGTTCTATTATCTTGGTAAAATCCCTCAAATTACATGCAGGACTTCTCCCGTATTAAAAATCTGAACGTATGTATTTTAAAGGAGATGTCTTTGTTCTGTGTGTTTGTGTTTTGCAGGCTTCAGGTTCCCACATCACACCTGTGTGCGTTGAATCTTAAAGGACGTGAAAACAGACCTGTGGTGGATGATCAATAGCATTGGGCCAGAAATCCTACTCCGGACGCTCCAGGTTCTGGTCAGCTCTGCTTTAAATTCCTCTGGGGGGGGAATCGGCCAATGTTGTGCCACATCAGAGATTTAATGCTGTGAACCATCGACTATTGTGTCCATGATCTAACCTGTCACTATGTAATGGATGAATGCTTTACAACCAATGAGGCTCCACATGTTTGGCTGTAACCTGAAGCAGAGACGCCACTGTAAACTTTGCCCGCATTGATTTTTGACGCTGCCTTTGAGACTGTTGACATTGTGGCAAGAAAGTTTTCTCCTAGAGAAGAAAAACACTGAGACCGTCCTCCTCACGAAGACTGTCTCTCCTCCTGTTCTTCACATAAGCACTTTTTCTGTCAGGGTTCTCATTAGTTTGCTCTCTGTGTGTGTGTGTGTGTGTGTGTGTGTGTGTGTGTGTGTGTGTCATACTTGTTGAAAAACCTGGTGCTACCAGATTTGTTTATTACTGTCTTTATATTTGATGTTTTATTTGATAAATTGCTCATTTACATCAGGTGAGAGGTTCAGGATTCTTCTGGAGACACAAAGGACAAACTGGTTCTGTTTTAGCCAATAAAAAAAACACCCAAAAAAACCACTGAAAACTGAGAAAACATGACCAAATAGAAAGATTAGATTATTTTAATTGATGGCTACGAGTCACTAATCATCGGAATTATGTTATGCATGTAAAACTAAATAGTCAAACTCATTAATTTAGTTGATAGATTTTCACTCGACAAACTATAGAAACAAATGAGACACAGATCTGAATGTTTTCTTGTCAGCTTTTGCAGCTGCTCTAAAATGCATACATCCAAGAGGGTCATGTTGACATTGCGTCTCCTGCAATGCAACTGTTGCACATTAGCAATAAGACGTTGCAAATTATGGACTATTTATTTTATGGTCTCTCCTGAATGACAGACCACTTGCAGCCCCCCCTCTTCCCACCTTACCAGTCCTCTCTTTCCCTCATCCTCCTCCATCCCTCATTAGCCCTTCATCAGTGCTGAATTATCCTGCTGTTCTATTATTCTCCAGAGGCGGCTGGCGCTGACGCAGCGTTGAGGAGTTGTGCTGTCGTTTTTTGTTTTTTTTCCCCCCCTCCCTCCTCTCACATCTGCACGAGGGAGGGAAGCTACCATCCCAGAGGGGCCTCGGAGAAGGGCAAGCCAAGAAAGGCACGTGTGACGGAAAGGCGGATGGGACACATTAAACTTCCAGCAAGAAAGAGATGAGACAGAGGGGACAGATGGATAAAGGAAGTGACAGAAGGAAGAATGACATAGCATGGATCCACCAGAGACTTTTGGCCTAAGCTCCGGCACACATTGGCAATCTTCAATAAGTCGCTTTGCTCTCTAATCTCTTTTTTATCTCTTTCTCCATAAACCCACAGTTCAAAGACCCCCCTGCTCCTCCCTTCCTGTTCCCACATTAATTAAATCCGTGTGTAATTACGATCATCAAGAAAGGAATCTCAGGAAAGTAAGAAGAATTGGTCACATCCTCGTATCTTTGAAGTGAAATTACTCGAGCAAACTTTACAGCCAGAAATAAAGACGCCACACAGTACAGGAGGGAAAGGAGGGGGCTTCGAATGAAAAATGACAGATCTGAACTGAGCTACGCCTCGGCCTGAGATCTGAACCCGCTGTGAGGACATGGAAGGGCTGAGAGAAGGGACCGTTTAACCCACAGAGATCAATAAAGACGGTGTGATGATCTGTTTCGGTGGCTGAATATCAAGGCTGCCTGTCCTCATTCCCCCGACCTTACAGCAAATGTTTCCCCCCCGGCATCATGAAAACAGTTTGTAATTATTCATCAGCTGCTCTAGAGACTGGAGGGCATCTAAGTGCAGCGATGACTCTGTTCTAGGAATGCAAGATATACAACAGGCTGATGAATCATCTGCCAGATAATGAGAAATTAATATCATCATAATATCATATGATACCTGAAAAATAGAACCCATTATGCAAAGCAAAACTGCTTTCATAGATCTAACAAGAGCAGCATCTACAAATCTAATGCAGGAGGTACCAGTATGCACCTTTAGGTCGAGATTTTTAGAGCATGAGAAAGAATGAAAAAATCAGTTAATAAAGTGACAAAACTCCCATCAGGTTAAATTCAGGTTTAAGTTTATAGATTTCTCTATTTCAGAAATCAGCCTCGGCCACATTACAGCGCCCTGTCACTCCAGAGTGAGCCAATAACCTTTGAGCTGTCAGTCATCGCCTGCGCCTCCAGGCTAACCTGCTGCAATCATCTTTTCTTCATCCTGCCATTATCCTCCCTTCCTCCATCTGCCCTTCTCTCCTCCTACATGGACTCCTCAGGCCAGGGCAGGGCAGACGCATGAATAATTTCTACAACAGAGCCATATTTATTATGACCTCCGCCAAGGGAGGAGGTTATGTTTTTGCCGTCGTTGGTTGGTTTGTTAACAGGATGAAAGTGAAGTGGCCCAAGGAAGAATCGATTAGATTTTGGTGGTTTTTGTCGAATAACTTTCAAACTAATAATGATATCAACATGTTTCCATAGGTTTTCAGGGTCAAAATATCAAAATAAAATATATACATGGTTAAATTATGACAGAAGTACTGCTTTTGGGTGTAATGGAAATATGGGGAAACTGAGCTGAGAATCCCAAAGAATCAAGGAAGTTAAAGACAGCGGCTGAAATTTCAGACCAAACTGAGGTAATAATATTGGCAAAATCTGCGATTTTACTTAATCTGATTACAGAACAAATTGTTCACATTTATAATCCAATGCATACCCAGAGCAGCAGCAATACTTCTCTAGTATTTATCTTCTACTTATTTTACTAATCAGATACTTAGAAGGTTGGAATATTCAGAGGAATGTGTATTGTGTAATAAAGACAGTCTTCAATGCAGTTAATCAGTCTATTATATTTATTTCAATTATAAAGTCTGTTTCTGTTAATATTTTACGTTGAAATATATATTTTAAATAATATAGACATTTAATATGAGAATATTAATCATTTTATATGAGAAATTTACATTAATTTAAATAAAATATTTATAAACATCATTCTATATAAGAAATTTACATTACTTTAAATAAAATATTTATACATCATCTTACATAATAAATGTGCAAAATACAATATTTTTCAACGTCATTTAAAATTTAATTAGAACACCTCAAAACACAACAAAAGTTATATCAGTCTAGACTGAATCTTTTTTCCCAACAATCCCCCCAACAAGTCTGTCTCTCTGAGACAGAGAGAGAGACAGAGAAAGAGACAGAGAGACACAGAGACAGACCCAACGATCCACCTTGAGCAAGCACTAGGCGACAGTGGCGACGAAAAACTTCCTTACAAGGCAGAAACGTCGAGCAGATCCGAGACTCAAGGTGGGCGGTTTTCTGCTTTGACCGGTTGGGGTGAGAGAGAGAGAGAGAGAGAGAGAGAGAGAGAGAGAGAGACAGACAGAGAGACAGAGACAGACAGACACAGAGACAGACAGACACAGAGACAGACAGACAGAGAGACAGACAGACACAGAGACAGACAGACACAGAGAGAGACAGACAGAGAGACAGAGACAGACAGAGAGACACAGAGACAGAGAGAGAGAGAGAGACAGACAGAGAGACACAGAGAGAGAGAGAGAGAGAGACAGACAGAGAGACACAGAGAGAGAGAGAGAGAGAGACAGACAGAGAGACACAGAGAGAGAGAGAGAGAGAGACAGACAGAGAGACACAGAGAGAGAGAGAGAGAGAGAGAGAGAGAGACAGAGAGACAGAGACACAGAGACAGAGAGAGACAGAGACACAGACAGAGACACAGAGACAGAGACAGACAGAGAGACAGACACAGACAGAGACAGAGAGAGACAGAGACAAAGAGAGAGAGAGACAGAGAGAGCCAGAGAGAGAGAGAGAGAGAGACAGAGACAGAGAGAGAGTGACAGAGAGAGAGTGACACAGAGACACAGAGACAGACAGAGACACAGAGACAGAGAGAGAGACAGACAGACAGAGACAGACAGACAGAGACAGACACAGAGACAGACAGACAGAGTGAGAGAGAGAGACAGACAGACAGAGACAGACAGACAGAGACACAGACAGACACAGACAGAGTGAGAGAGAGAGAGGCAGAGGGAGACGGGGAGGGAGGGACAGACATGACACAGACATGTCCCTGTCCCTCACAAGAAGCTCAAAACACAAAATTCTGATCAACAAAAACTCACCTCTAATTCACAAACACAATATAACAGACCCAGAAGGACACTATGACATCATCAATGGAACAATCAATAACATCAATATATCAATTTCAAGCATCTATGGTCCAAACACAGATGACCCAACTTTCTACCACAATTTCTTTACATCACACATTTTATCACTACTACTTAGTGTAGGGTGAGGGTAGGTCAGTCGACCCCCACCTCACCATGCCCTGCGACTTCAGCCCTGGTTTCGCCTTGCTTGAATGATCAAACATGGTCATTCCCTTGGAACAACAATCTGCTCGCCACTGTGGAGATACAACCCCACAATTCACCTAAAGATAACGCCCGTAATCACACCTTAGGGTCTGTACCCACACAACATTTGCCTTCCCTTAACATATCAAAGAGGACCTGGTTTCACCCCTCCTGACCCCTTGCTGAGTACCAGAGACACACCAGGGTATCAGCCTGCAACTCAGGAGACTATGAGACTGCTTTCTGTTCCAAACCACAGGATCCAAAACCCTGCATGGGTTCAGAAACTGGGAATCAATGAATCAATAAAAATCTGACAATCCAACCAACCTTCCATGCCAAAAGGTTCACCACACCTCCTGCCTCTTCTCCTCTTCCTCTCATCACGGAAGCAAGAGAAGAAATGTGTTCATGACTGTGTAAGCATGATTTCTGGAAAGCTGAACCCTGCAACATGTTCTAATGGATCACTCCTGATGTTCGCTTTATTGTTGTGTGTTTTACTCCTTTTGTAATATGTTTTGTGTTTTGAATTTGATGAGCACATAGTGATGATTTTCTTCCTGTGTCCCTCTGAGTTCATGTTTATTGCATGTGTGCTTTGATGCCTCCTTCCAGTGGAGAGACTCAGATGTCTCGCCTATTGTTTCTATGCCAGCTGGTGATGTGAACGCATATCTTACAGTAAAATAGAACACGCCCTTACTTCCGGCAGCTGTGAGGATTTAAAAGCCACGGCGCGAAGCAGCTCGCTCTCTTGCTCCGCTTGCTCCTACCTCCACCTGACTCTGAATTCATGTCAGGTGGAGGTAGGAGCAAGCGGAGCAAGAGAGCGAGCTGCTTCGCGCCGTGGCTTTTAAATCCTCACAGCTGCCGGAAGTAAGGGCGTGTTCTATTTTACTGTAAGATATGCGTTCACATCACCAGCTGGCATAGAAACAATAGGCGAGACATCTGAGTCTCTCCACTGGAAGGAGGCATCAAAGCACACATGTAATAAACATGAACTCAGAGGGACACAGGAAGAAAATCATCACTATGTGCTCATCAAATTCAAAACAAGAAACATATTACAAAAGGAGTAAAACACACAACAATAAAGCGAACATCAGGAGTGATCCATTAGAACATGTTGCAGGGTTCAGCTTTCCAGAAATCATGCTTACACAGTCATGAACACATTTCTTCTCTTGCTTCCGTGATGAGAGGAAGAGGAGAAGAGGCAGGAGGTGTGGTGAACCTTTTGGCATGGAAGGTTGGTTGGATTGTCAGATTTTTATTGATTCATTGATTCCCAGTTTCTGAACCCATGCAGGGTTTTGGATCCTGTGGTTTGGAACAGAAAGCAGTCTCATAGTCTCCTGAGTTGCAGGCTGATACCCTGGTGTGTCTCTGGTACTCAGCAAGGGGTCAGGAGGGGTGAAACCAGGTCCTCTTTGATATGTTAAGGGAAGGCAAATGTTGTGTGGGTACAGACCCTAAGGTGTGATTACGGGTGTTATCTTTAGGTGAATTGTGGGGTTGTATCTCCACAGTGGCGAGCAGATTGTTGTTCCAAGGGAATGACCATGTTTGATCATTCAAGCAAGGCGAAACCAGGGCTGAAGTCGCAGGGCATGGTGAGGTGGGGGTCGACTGACCTACCCTCACCCTACATTAGTTTCCCTTCAACTTCCCTTAGACCCCCTTTACTTTGGTTCACATCACCACGCTATCATTCCACCCTGTTATAGTTATGTCCTATTCTCTCTCTTTCACTCCGATCTCATTTTGACTATCTTTCTGTTTATCATCCTATGTTGAATTTAGTTTTAGTTGCTCCGTGTGCTGTGAAATTACATTTGATAATAAAGTAGATTCTTTTAGACCAAGTTTCTGTGTTGATGACTGGAATCATTAGTTCTTGCGATAGAGGACTTGACTTCCTTCATTTGAGACTGATTGAATGCTATTATTTAGTAATTAATTGATCTGGGTTATATTTACAGCTTTCTTAAGGAATCCTTCCGACCTTAAGGATATAGCTTTAGGAAGGTGGTGCTCCTCGAGGTATTTTTCATAACCCTGTCTGATTAATTAATAGCTTTATAATACGATAATTAATATATGATCATTTTGATCATAATTATTATCGTTAACCCCTCTTAACCCTACATTAGCAAACCAAATACAATACCTCATCACCACCACCCATTGATCTACGTAGAACAAACGGAATGTAAATATATATCAATAAAAGACCTACCCTTCATCGGCAAAACAATCAGACACCACAACTGCTTCAAAAACCGCACAATAGCCACAACTCTGACAGTTTGGTGGAGAGTCAATAAAATAAAAAACTACCACACAAACACCTATATGACACAATCCAGACTTCACAGCAAATAAATCACCTCAAACAGGCAATAAATGGAAATAAGAAGGGATCACACACCTCCACCACATTTTTGACCAAAACATCATGCTAACATTAGTGCTAACCCTAACATTCTATTATCCTCCTCTCTATGCATACTCAGCAATCTGGATACACTCGACCTACGCTCAAAAGTAATCACAGTCACCTACTTGTAGCCCAGAAAACAATACTACTGAAACTACAGAAAGAAACAACATACTTCCATGGAACAATCAGCTATACAAAAAAAAACCCCAACTTTAACAATTCCATAAAATATACTCAACAATCCCCCGCTGCATTATACCATCTGTGAGTTAAAACACAAATATAAATAAAAACATCAAACTGGGGGGAGACTAGAAATAACAATCTGTAGGAATGTACAACCAGAAAGCACTAACTTGAAACAACCAAGCCCATCCTACAAATGTAAACAGGTTACGATCTGCATTGCTAATACTAAAGTCACTATTTGATGAATAAAAATTAAAAAAAATACTTATCCTACACTCTGGGACGCCAGCAGCAAGAAAATGGAGTCATTATCCATTGAAAGACTCGACGAACCCTGCCGAGAAACTTTTTTGGGCGACTAGTGGAGGCCGAGACATCAGGGGCAAAACCCGGAGGTTCAGCCCCTTTTGCAGCGTCTTCATCTCCAGGGATGCAGACATCTGGATCTTGATGCAAGACATGAGGTACGTGTCCATCACGAATCCAGGGCTGACTCATGGTGGCTTGGGAGTCGTCCAGACTGCAACAAGAATGACAATCAGTTAGTCAATCAATCAATCAAACCATCACATATGTGATGTCTACTACCAGACACACAGTCACTTACTAGGCTCTGCTGTCAGGGATCTGTCGGAGGTGCTCCATGGTAATGAACGGATGCTGCAGAGCCTCTTGGGGTGAGATTCTCTTATCCGGGTCGACATGGAGCAGCTGTTTAAGGAGGTCTACAAAGACCAACCTGTCCTCAAACTCAGCTTCCTCATCTTTGTCATAGAGCTGGATTTGAAAACAGATTGAGTTGAGTTGATCCAGTCCCTACCTCTCAGAGACAGGTAGTTAACAAGAGCTGATTCAGTCTTAACTTTAACAACAGAGAGTACTTACATGAACCAGGTAGTCCAGAGAGCTGGGCATGTCATTGGTGGTCTTCGGATACAGGTGATTGGCTGCTGCGTATTCCTCTGGGGTCTAAAGAGACACATGTTAAAAGAGAACCATTTTAAAAGAGCTTAAATAAAATGATTTAATAATTTTAAACAAAGGAGAACATGGTTACTCTACCATTATCCTCCTTGATGGTCCACCAGCAGCTTCTTCCTTACAGAAGTAACGCTGGGTGTACATCCCAGCATGAAGCAGGTGGTCCTCCGGCTGACCCACAAGTTGAACAATGGCCCTCATCTGCAGACGAAGAATACAGAGTTACATTAGCTGACATTCTGCATAAAGTCTCCACTTGTTTGTGTACATTTGTGTGAGGTAGCTGACCTACCAGCTCATACTCAGTCCCATAAGGGAAGAGGTGGTTCCCGAGGTACAGGAAAACCAGGACGCAGCCGACTCCCCAGACATCAATGGCCTCATTGAAGGGCAGGCCAAGTAAAATCTCTGGAGCCCTGGGGAGGGAGAACAAGAGTTAAAGATGAGAAATCTGTTGGACCAAGAGAACAGCATGGATTTCTAAATGAATGACATAAACTCTCTAAGATTAAGGGATGAAGATACCTGTATGCTAATGCCTGAAAAGTCATTCCAGGACAGACAGCGGCGACTGGATAGGCATTTCCAAAGTCAATCAATTTCACCCTGAGGGGCTGGTCCTTCACATTTACCAACATAATGTTGTCTGGTTTAATGTCGGTGTGCAGGATACCAACTACCCTGAGGGCGTCCAGAGCCACAAACAGCTGCAGGGACAAACAAGAATGGAAACATTTGAGATTCAGTTTTCCAAGTGTTAAATTTAGGATAAAGGTTCAGGCTAGATTTTCTTCATTGATGACTAGCGGATATGTAGAACAATTGATTGGCTCCAAATTACAATAATACAGACCTGCTTTGCTATCGGCCTGATAGACTCCAGGAACAGTGGTGTAAAGTCAAAGTCTTCGAGCCAGTCGTAGAGACTCCTGTCTAGCATCTCAAAAGCCAGACAGGTCAGTCCCTGGTCATCAAACTGCTCGAAGAACTTTAAAATGTTGGTTTGGTCCACGTCCAGGACACTGATGTACTCCAATATGGACGCCTGGGGAGAAAAGAGACATGACAACCATTCATAGTACCTACTCTAATGGAGAATACTACATCTAAGAACTAAATTAATCCAACAGAGTACAAAAACCTACCTCTGCCTGTGTGGAAAGTTTGTTCTTCACAAACTTAATAGCCACATCCGCTTCTGTTGCCAGATTTATGCACCTGGCCACTTTCCCAAAGGAGCCTTCACCCATGATCTCCAGTACCATGTAGTCAGAGGAGGAACTGGAGACAGTTAGACCTGCTTCAATCTTAGGAGGTGGTCGTGGAACTGTGAGGAAAGACGTAACCATGGAGATAAAAGATGTAGAATCTGTGTATTCAATCTGTGAGGCTGATCGAATCAACATAACAGCGAAAACACACACACACACACACACACACAGCAACAGCGAAAACACACACACACACACACACACACAGCAACAGCGAAAACACACACACACACACACACACACAGCAACAGCGAAAACACACACACACACACACACAGCAACAGCGAAAACACACACACACACACACACACAGCAACAGCGAAAACACACACACACACACACACACAGCAACAGCGAAAACACACACACACACACACACACAGCAACAGCGAAAACACACACACACACACACACACAGCAACAGCGAAAACACACACACACACACACACAGCAACAGCGAAAACACACACACACACACACACACACAGCAACAGCGAAAACACACACACACACACACACACACAGCAACAGCGAAAACACACACACACACACACACACAGCAACAGCGAAAACACACACACACACACACACAGCAACAGCGAAAACACACACACACACACACACAGCAACAGCGAAAACACACACACACACACACACAGCAACAGCGAAAACACACACACACACACACACAGCAACAGCGAAAACACACACACACACACACACAGCAACAGCGAAAACACACACACACACAGCAACAGCGAAAACACACACACACACAGCAACAGCGAAAACACACACACACACAGCAACAGCGAAAACACACACACACACATACACACCAACAGCGAAAACACACACACACACACACACAGCAACAGCGAAAACACACACACACACACACCAACAGCGAAAACACACACACACACACACACCAACAGCGAAAACACACACACACACACACCAACAGCGAAAACACACACACACACACACCAACAGCGAAAACACACACACACACACACACACACCAACAGCGAAAACACACACACACACACACACACACCAACAGCGAAAACACACACACACACACACCAACAGCGAAAACACACACACACACACACCAACAGCGAAAACACACACACACACACACCAACAGCGAAAACACACACACACACACACCAACAGCGAAAACACACACACAGCAACAGCGAAAACACACACACACACACACAGCAACAGCGAAAACACACACACACACACACAGCAACAGCGAAAACACACACACACACACACACACTGCAACAGCGAAAACACACACACACACACACACACAGCAACAGCGAAAACACACACACACACACACACACAGCAACAGCGAAAACACACACACACACACACACACAGCAACAGCGAAAACACACACACACACACACACAGCAACAGCGAAAACACACACACACACAGCAACAGCGAAAACACACACACACACAGCAACAGCGAAAACACACACACACACACAGCAACAGCGAAAACACACACACACACACACACAGCAACAGCGAAAACACACACACACACAGCAACAGCGAAAACACACACACACACACACACAGCAACAGCGAAAACACACACACACACACACACACACACACAGCAACAGCGAAAACACACACACACACACAGCAACAGCGAAAACACACACACACACACAGCAACAGCGAAAACACACACACACACACACAGCAACAGCGAAAACACACACACACACACAGCAACCGCGAAAACACACACGCGCACACACACACAGCAACCGCGAAAACACACACGCGCACACACACACAGCAACCGCGAAAACACACAGGCGCACACACACCGCAACCGCGAAAACACACACACGCGCACATACACCGCAACCGCGAAAACACACACACGCGCACACACACCGCAACCGCGAAAACACACACACGCGCACATACACCACAACCGTGAAAACACACACACACACACCATGAGCAAAAATAAGACCATAAACAAACAGCTGAACCGTGAACAAAGCACACCTTAAAACACATCTGAACCGTGAACAAACACACTTGTTCTCAACCATGTTTACATAAATTATACCTTCTTGACACAGAGCTGCTCTGTCCTGGGTTACATTTTTACAGTTTTAGGTACAGGTTCAGTGCGTTTTAAAGTATATGTATTTAGCATCATGTACAGTTTAGTGTGTTTAGTCTTACCTGGTGATGACATCTTTGAAAGGGAAATCTGCTCAGCTGAGGTGTCGGTGTCGAAAGACAAATCTGTTGTTTGCAGTGAATTCGTCATAATCTTTAAAGATGAAATATTCTCAGTTGAGATGAAACTTCTGTTGAAGATAAAACTTCAAGGATGAATCTTCCAAAACTTTGAATAGTTTGCTCTCCGCAAGATAAGACTCGTCTCAAATGTTTGTTACTTTCTCAGCGACAACTGAAAAAGAACCGCGATAGACAGTTAACATCGACTTTTATACCTGTTTGAACGACAACAACTCTACACCTGCTCTGATTGGTTAGAGGTCTTTCGTCCTGCGCAGCGATAGAGTGAGGTGGCCGAGAAATTGCCAGAACGTTTTAGCTGCTAATATGTGTGACTTTTGTCATTGTCTTGTTAAATATTTAATTAATTGTTATAAAATGCAAAACAAAATGCAGGAACAACTGTAGTAAAGCTCAGAGCAGCTAAATGAATTAGAAATGTGCTATAAGGTGTCATTAGTGAGAATTACCCACTCGGTTTAGCATGCTAACACGCAGTTGTTCTTATGTCCAGTATTCTTTGATATGATAGCTGGTTAGCTGTGTATCGCTACTATTGTTGTGGTTCAGATTTTGACTCCAGCCATTATACCTTATGTTGTTACCTTCCTTGTAATTAAGTGAATGTTAGGATCTGCGTCTGTTTTTGTATGTCTCCACGTGGTTCTTTGTTTACATCGCTGTCGGGCCGGGCGTGGATACCTGGTTTCTCCCTCACTCCACCACAGCTGTTCATCATCATCATCCAGCTCATCTTCAACCAATCTTCAATCAGTGGCAGAATAAGACACCGGCTCTCCTCACAAGACTTAGTTACCACGCCAGCGTGGTAACTATGACTCTTCGGCCAAATCTGCCTCCTGTTTTTTTAAACCAGGTTTTTGGACCCACCTCTCCTTTGTCTGTAGGATCAGACACACCTGCCTTCCTGCTCCTCCTGCCCAGCCCGATCATTCCCTGTGAAGTTCTGGAGATAATTTTCCTGTGGAGACTTTTTGTGTTTAATTAAACAGTTCATATCCTTTTTCCTGGCCTCCTCTCTGTGTCCGCTATTTTGGGTTCAGCAGGTCTAGTTTGTAACAGAACGATCCGGCCAGACCATGGACCCAGCGGCCCGCTGGAAACAGCGTCTGGTCCTCCGCTGTGCACACAGCGCTCTCCTCGGACAACACGCACAACGCCACCAGACACTGTCGGAAAACAACCAGGCCATGTTTGAACAGATGACTGAACGAAAGCGGAGGGTCTCCGATCTATCCTCCAGATTGGCCTTTCCCTACACTGCAGCCGCTCCGCCGCCGGACTTCTGCTCGCTCCGCGCCCGGCGCCTCAGTCCGCTCCACTGCCCGTATACCCCAAGCCACACCCGGTGAGTCTTACACCACTAATCCTGAGCCCTTCTCGGGCGAGTTTATTTAAACAGCATCCTCAGACCTTTTGTACCGATTAGAGCAAGATTCATCTTATAGCCTACTGATCATCAGTAGAAACGCATTTTTTTTCATGTCATGCCATCCTGTCCATATTAAATAGCAAATGCAGATTATGGTTCACACATCTTTATTCACCCCTTAGCCATACAGACAAATCATTTTTGTGCAGATTAGTGGTTTTTGTCTTAGTATTTACATGTCAGAAAGTGTGGATGGTGAGACGGAGAACAAAATATTCACTACCGTGCGTGTCTACCTCCAGCATTTATCACTATTTTACACCTCCTGACTGGATGTTAATCTGGACTTGTAGGATGACATGCTATTCTTCCTGCAGTGCTGTTACAAGTTATGTATATGTTTCTGGAGCGGGATCTTCCCGTCTCACCCGGTGATCCTGAACGTCCCATAGAGTGCATTGTCATGCATTAAGGTGGTGCCTGATTGCTGTATCCTGGGTATGACGTGTGGACCTAGAGCCGGATGGCCGTGAATGTGGACAAGTTTTGCCCGTCATCCATTAGCAGTGCCCCCCCCACACTTCATGACGCACCACCAAACGATCTATTTCTTGGACATATGCGGCAGATTGCGGTCTCCGCTGCGATGGTACAAATGCCAATGACCATCAGCTGTGTACAAGTTAAATCCGGACTTGTTGCTTAATGTGATCTCCGTCCATTTTGCAATCAGCCATAACATCTGGAACATCTGTGCCGCACGTGTCTGCCTAGTTCCAACCATAGCATCCCAACTGCACGTTCACATAAGTTTTTTCGGGGATCCTTCAGTTGTTTCTCCAGGACATTACTTAGACCTGGTAAATTATCACCTTGGCCAGGTCTTTTCAATCATGCAGAGAAAAATCTCACCAACATCATCGTTTACTCTGAAATGCACCAATGACTGTTATTTCTATGTTATGACTAAATGATGGTTATTCATGATTTAATATGTTTTGGTTGTGGGTACTTAAAAAAGTCTATTCAGTGTATCACATGATTGTTTGTTTCAGTAGATTAGGGCTAATGAATAGAAATTACAGGGTTTTTAAAATTATGCGTTTCCACTGTTGGTCAGTATATTATTGGACTGCTTCGAGGCAGAACATCATCTTGGGTCAAAGCCCTATATACGCCGAACGGCCTTTTATCATTTGGACTGACCATAAGAATCTGGCCTACATCCAGTCAGCTAAGCGGCTAACCTCCCACAGGCCAGGTGGGCCCTGTATTTCAGTAGATTTAACTTCACGTTGACTTATCGTCCTGGGTCCCGCAACGTGAAGCTTGCACGGTGTGACCGCAACAAGGCCTCCGACTGCCCTCCAGCAGGTCTTCTGAGACCCTTGCCAGTCCCCAGTCGTAGCACTTACCAAATTACCCTCAGCTCATGAAACTGCTCAGCTCCTAGTTCAACATGTTTTTCGCCTCCATGGCATACCTTTTGACATTGTGTCGGACCGGGATCCCCAGTTCATCTCCCAAGTTTTTTAAGGGCGTTTTGTAAAGCTCTGGGGGCTTCAGTCAGTCTCTCCTCTGGCTTTCATCCTCAGACGAATGGCCAGTCAGAGAGGACTAACCAGGACTTGGGACCAGATAGATAAAAACCAGATAACCAGGCGTTGTGTTTCGGAGACCAATCCTGAGGCCTGGAGCCCCGCCTCCCTCCCTCCCTGGTCATTGATGATCATTCCACCTACTCCGTGTGGTGTCTTATGGATGTTCACCACAGAGGTCTATGTGAGTCCCGCCCCTTCTCCACTGGGATTGGACAGTTGGGTAAAAAGTGACAGTGACAAGCGCCACTCAGCACAGAAAAGACGCTCAGCGCCTCGTCACGCTGATGTCTGTAGCGTAGTATAAATACACGGCGCTCCCATTGCAAATAATTTTTTAAAAATAAGCTGGCCTCAGGAAAAAATGCTTTGGTGGACACAGGCCCTAACAATTATGTCGAGGATTGTTGGGCCTTGGTGGAGGTTTGCTCTCTCTGAGCGCTCTTGTTGCACTTAGTTTAAGAGGAAGCAGTGAATGATGTATGTGCATGTGTGTGTGCTCCTCCATCTGTACCTTTTATCCTGTATCACTCCTCCTCTCCAGACATAGGAGCTTGCTGGTATAACTGTAATGTTTCCCTCTCTCCTACACACACACACACACACACACACACATTGACCAAGTCCTGCATCACTCAATCATTTTCTCTCTCTCTCTCACAAACACACATTGTCTGAGAGTGGAGAAGAGATCAGAAATCCATCTGACTTCACCATGTGTCTTGTTTCATTCTGATTCTGTGTGTGTAGTTTGTTTAGCTTAAAGTACATGTTTCTGTGTACACGTACAATTTATTTGTTTTTGAGTGTGTGTGTGAGTGCATATCCATCTCTAGCCACATCCATTTTACATGTGCACGTATGCAGCATGCATTTTTCTTTCGTTGTGTGTGTGTGTGTATTGTCCCAGCTCTTATTGACATTGATCTAAAGGAGGGACAAAAGGAGGCAGATGTGAATCAGAATCATGCCCATGTATTTGTGTGCATTCATGCTCAAAACTGGAACGTGTGTGTGCTGCGTGTCCGTGTGTATGTGCATATATTTGTAGACGGGAAACACACACTCATATGCACAAACACACTGTCGTATTGTAAGCGTCTCCTGCAGAGCCTATGTGGGCGCTCAATGATATATGCCTCTGAAATAATTCAAAAAATGAAGGTAATACATTTCTGCACAAGGTTTTGTAGTCGTGTTTGGGGGGAGAGGATGGGAGGGAAAGGGGTGTGAATGGGCTGATTGGAGGAAAAGGAGAACACTCGAGGGAGAGATAATGACCAGGACTCCCTGGAAGAAGAGATCCTGTATCTCAATGGGACCTTCCTGGCTAAAGAGAGGATAAATAAATGGAAACAGATGAAGGGAGTGGAGAAGAATGGAGTAATACTCTGAATCTAATATTACTTACTTAAAAAGCAGAGATGGAGCATGTGTGGAGGGAGGACTGGGAATAAAAATCAGCCCTGGACTTCTTGACTCTGACTCAGACCGGCCCACCAGCCAACCTCAACAATCCACGCCACGCTATATCTAACGATCACTTAAAGAACAATAACGGTAGTAAAAGATATAAAATAAAGGGAACATGTTTTAAGGAGGAGGCTGGCTAAGAGGAACACATATTGAGACACAGGCATCCTTGGTCTGACTGAATCTACAGCTATCCACTGCAAACACACCATCCACAGCCTGGATGAACAACTACAGTAGTACTATGTTACTTTAATAGTATAACATTAAATAAGTAGTATAATGTTAATATGAACAAGACCCCGAGATACTTAAACTCCTCCACTTGGGGCAGCAGCTCATTCCCTAACCTGGAGAGAGCAATCCACCCTTTTCCCACTGAGAACCACGGCCTCAGACTTGGAGGTACTGATTCTCATCCCAGCTGCTTCACACTCGGCAGCAAACTGTCCCAATGACAGCCGGAGGTCATGGCATGATGAAGCTAACAGGACCACATCATCTGCAAAAAGCAGAGAAGCGATCCCGAGTCCACCAAACCGGACACCCCGCCTAGAAATTCTGTCCATAAAGATTCAGGGCAGTGTCTGCGGTGATGACGTTGCGGGAACCCCTGCATTAAATCCCAGTTTGTCTCATTCAGATGTACAAAGGTACCTTCTGCTGGTTCTACTGTTGTTGATTGCAATAAGAGAGAAAATGATTGATTGATGCATTAATGTATTGCGCTATGTATGCATGTTATACTGTTAGTTGTTTTTTTATGCTTTGATCTTTTATGTTTTTATTTTAAATTTTAATGCAAAGAACTTTGAATTACCTCAGTGTACGAAATGTGCTATATAAATAAATTTGCTTTGCTTAGCTTTGCTTTGCTTTTGTCTGTCACGAGAGCAACAGTGTATAAGACTGCCATAGTAAATAGGTCTAATACTCCAATTATTCTATAGAAGCACCAGTGAAGACCACGTCTACAGTCTGTACTATTTCTGTTTTTAACTCACAAATATCTAGCAATTTACCTACGCTTGACGAGTTTCTCATCCTTTAGATAAAGTTGTGTTCAGGAATCTAGAGTGACTGGATCTATGATAATAACACATTTTGATGTATGGGGATATAAATCTAATTAAAGAGTTTAAACTGATCTGCGTCTTCTTCAAACATGTAGATAATTGTGGAAAATGTCTCAAAAAGTCAAACATTAGAAGGATTTTGTCTCAGTCGAATTTAGTGTAAGTGAACTGTGAAAGTCACGTGACACGTGAGTCCAGGCTCTGGTGCTGGTGATAAGTCAGGTACCAGTATCAGGGAGCTGACAGGAGGTGGATGTCAGACAGATCCATCTGCATTTAAAACATGTGCTCCTCTGTCGCAGCCACTTACTCCTCCTGTCTATCAGTGCTCACCTATGACGGAGCCGAGCTACGAATGGGTGCCTCACAGTGGGAGGGAGTGGGAGAGGGTGAGAGACACTGGAAGAGGACCAAGTGTTAGGATGAACTCAGTGAGCAATTCACGTCTTTAACACTGTAGGATGAGTCATCCTGCTCGGCACAGCGCTGTGAATGAAACGGAGTGGGGAGGGACACCTGCAGAGAGTGTGTGCGAGGGAGGGAGAGGGGGGGGGGGAGGAAACATATAAAAAACAACGAGCCCATGATGTCTATCTCAGATTCTGTCAATGAAAGTGGGACGAGGGAGGAGTGCCAGCCACAGACAAGGAGGGAGGGGACAGAGCGTATGAAAAGAAACTGCGTAGAGTGATGGGCGTGATTTCATGTGATGACGCAGTCTTGCAGAGTGGTAGCACTGATATCAGGGGGAATGTTACCAAGATTTAAAGCTAAAACAACTCTGCTGTTACTGAAAACAATTTACATATATCTGCTGAAGCAATTAAGTAACTCAAAAATATAATCAGGCTTTATTCGAGGCCGAGCATCGAGGATACCCAGGGATGGAACGGCTACTCAGAAAAAAAATGGCACACAAATTGTGAAAATTGCAATGTGGCTCCACAGCGTCCCCTAAATACATACTGTAAATCATATCAAATTATAAAAAAGCCTCTGGGCGCCATCACTTAAACCCAACAGGAAGTCTTGGCCTTTTGAATTTAGTGCTTTTTTTGTGAATAACAGGTGTGGTACTTTACAAACTCTGCCCTGAAAATGAACTAGAGCCACTTAAAACTTGTGCTGTGTTCCAAATACACATACTTCCATTAGAATATTCAAATGCAGTATGCAGTGTTGTCACCCAGTGCACGTTCATGTGTTTCAGAGTAGTGGCGCGGAGAGCTTTGGTTTCATACTTCTAAAAAGCTTGCTTGTTCTTGCTGGATTGTCCGATGTTGCCACACCTTTATAAATGGAGTCCATGTTTGTCCTCCTCACCCTCCATGAGAATCACCCTCTTCTCTCCCTCTCTCTCTGACCTTGTTTGCATATTGTCCTTGTCTCTCTCTCCCCCTGTATGTTTTTTTCTCTTCTCCTATCTGTGTGAGCGTTTTGGTCCTGTGTGTTTGTGTAGTCTGTCCTCTTTCCAGATCTCCATGGTGGAGAGGAGTTTGTGTGGCTCAGGTCTGTTTCCCAACACCTTAAGCTGCTCAAGATCCATATTCTTCATATATGTTTACAATCTATTTATACTTTTGTCATCCTGGTTGTCCAATGCTATTAAGGTTTCTCCCAGTTTTTCGCTGTTAAAGTTTTTTTTATGGCTAGAGGATGTTGTGTGCTACACAGATTGTAAACCCCTTAAACTTATGTGTGAAAATAGCCTAAATAAATAAAGTTTACTTGACTCTGGTCATCTATGGAGACTACAATCTCAAGGACTTCCATAATAAATGCAAATTGACATCTAACAAAAATGCCAGCTATTAAAATTCCTTCCTCTTACCTGTGGTTTTAGCTCCCCAGAGTTGTTGTTACTCCAACCCTATCCTACGACATTTGTATGTAACATTCCCTCATGAGTTTTGTGCACATAATGGCTTTGCAAGACATACTTCCCCCTTGAATTTTGATGACCTTTTTATTCACATATTGAGATAAGAGTGAGACAGGTGTAGGAGGAAAAGCTCTCGAACTCTTCCACATGTGCTTAAAGACCTAACAGTCAAACAGGATGTTCCTGCAACATGGATGAGGTTGCAATGTACTGTATGAAATTACCTGCTGGTGTATTTCCTTACCTTTTAGGTGTTTAACCTTTGGGTGTGCACCGGTTTTCAATTGGAAGTCAATGACAGAATCAATCAACCCATCTATTGGTTATTTTAACTGATCGCTTGTAAAGTCATTTGTCACAGCTCACCACCTCTCAGCCAGTGCCAAGGGGGCCAAAGAACAACATGAGTCAGGGACAAAGAGCGAAGGAAAGTCAGAGGAATACTGGGGAGCTGTTATGTCAAAGTGGTCAATATCAAAATGCCAATAGCATCTGTTAATGCTGAAAAAGACAAAACCACAAACAATGGGGAGATCAATAAGATGAATTGAAATCTGATGCTGAACCAGTAGTTGGGTCAAAGACTTAGATTGAGATCTATGGATCTGACTTGTTTGAAATTAGACCCACTGGACCACAGAATTAGAAATAACTCTTCCTTTACAAACTGTCCACTCAGTGTTTTTTTTCTGTTCTTTTTTTTTTGGTGTGTGTGGTTAAATATCTCAGATGTCATCAGTTTGAAAACCTAAAACGTCTTAAGCGATGATTCCGTCCACACCGAAGTACTTTATAGGATCTAGGAATGCATTTATGTTGCTGTAACATAGTCATTGGATCGATTGTCAGACAATGAGACCCTTGGCACAGACCCATAAGTGCTCTGATGGACAGGTTTGTTCAGTGTGTCCCACACCATTGACCCACAGTGAGAAATCACTCTGATCGGTTGTTTAGCTAAAAGTGAATCGGTGCACAAGAAGAGAAACATAGGCTCTACCACAAAACTCTACAGTCAAGAGGGCTCATTCAGAAATTTCCTCTAATTTTATCACCAATCATCCTATATATATATATAGATATATATATATATGTGTGTTGACTAAAGAAACAGAATAATGATATAATATGTTATAATAATATGTTAAACTAACACAAGACTGGGACTAAATCAAAAAATAGCTGGAAAAAACACTGGGTATTTACCACCTCCAAATGCTTCATTCATGTGTGTTTGTGTGAATGAGGGTAGGGACCAAGATGTATCAGAATGACATCAAGAGAAATACTCTGTTGTGATTGGCTAGTTTACAGGCTTCCATTCAGAGGAGGGGTTGCGGTGCATTTTGGTTATCAGTCCATTAACCTCGCAGACGGATAAGAATGTTTTGTGTACTGGTGTATAACCAGTACATTACAGCCTGTGTGTCTTAGCGGACAGACAAACACACATACAAAGTGTCCCATGTGTTTCGGATGCAGGAGGCGGTCAGTGGAGGCGTCCGGACCGTTCCTCCAGGTAGGCAGTCAGTCATAGTGGAGCTGCCGATCCACTCACCTCTGCAGAGGTCATATCTGCGGTCCCCAAAGCCCAGAGGCCTCTGAAGGAACATCAATCACTGCAGACCTTGGACACACTCTAACGCTATGGCTCTATAGAACTATAATGTGCTATAAGGACAAGCGTGGCCACCACTTTCTTGGGAAAACACTGTGTTCTTTTACCATGTCAGATACACCGTTTCACAAGGATATCTTACATGATTGAGGTGAATGTTGCCTTTATGCTTAAAGGCATTTGTAACACGTGCAATTCAGGGGCTACTTTTGGCTTGTTATCAGTAAAGAGAAAATGTCATAGCGTTTGATATGGAGAGCAAGGTTATTTCTGATGTCCTCATCAGTCACACTAACCTCTCTGAACCCTTCACACCCTGTGGAACATATTTAAAGCACAAGGACAAGAGGGCTGATCATGCTTTCAGTGCACAGTGCTACTACGTCAAATATGGACAAATGCAAAGATCAGACCAGTTCGCTTGTTAAAGGAATGGTTCGATATTTAGGAAATGTGCTTATTGGCTTTCGACAGATGTCTGAGACAAAAGGATAACCTTGTCCTGAAGCTAACAGCTAGCCTGAACCCATCAGCACCTCTAAAGATGAATAATTAATTTATTAGATTTCGATCGTTTCATCTCAGGTACTATAATTGATTCTCACCCATCAGCTGGGGTAAGTGACTGCTGTTAGTCAGTGGAGATGATGAATAAATGTGCCGAGCTAATATATAGACTGTTGTTTGTCACAACATCCCATGTAACTCACTCCAAATCCTCTAAATTATTTTTTTTACCCCTTTGTTTTAGTCTTATTTTGTGATTTTACCTTTGAGATGTGATGACTTTTTATGTTATGTTTTTCTTATTACCTTTTACTATCTTATTTTTTATCTATTTGTTATATTGATTTACTTTTATTTCATCATCATATTAATTCTCTCTTTATTTATTGACCATCCCACAGATGCTCTATTGGGTTGAGATCTGGTGAATATGCTGGCCAAGGAAGGACAGCGACATTGTTCTGGTCCAGGCTACTCCTGACAGACATGAGCCACATGTGGTCTGGCATTGTCATGCATGATGGTGATGCCTGATTGCTGTATCCTGGGGATGGACCTGGGACTGTATCTCGGTAGCGGATAGCTGTCAGTGTACCAAGGATGTGGACAAGGTCTGACCACCATCCATTAGCAATGGCTCCCCACATCATGACACCAACACCAAAACGGTCCACTTCCTGGATGTATGCTGCAGGATAGCGTTCCCCACGACGACGATACACACACCTATGACCATCAGCTCTGTGCAAGTTAAATCTGGACTTGTCACTAAATGTGATCTGCCTCCACTGTGCAATGTGCCATAACATCTGTAACATCTGTGCTACATGTGTCTGCAGAGTTCAGACCATCAGCATCAACAGCATCCCAACTGTCTGGTCATGTAAGTTTTGCGGACGCCGTGGCATCATCAGTTGTTTAAGTGGGACATTGATTAGATTCGGGATTTTATTGCCTTGGCCAGGTGTTTTCAATCATGTAGAAAAAAATCTCACCAATATCGTTTACTCTGAAATGCACCAATGACTGTTATTTCTATGTTATGACTAAATGATGGTTATTCATGATTTAACATGTTTTGGTTGTGGGTACTTAAAACGGTAATTTCAGTGCATCACATGCTTGTTTGTTTCAGTAGATTAGGACAGGAAGGAAGGAAGGAAATACTGTGTTCTTAAAAATATGCGTTTTTAAAGTTGGTTAGTATATTATTCCATGTAGGTATTTTGCTCATTTTGATGTAACATTGATGACCTTTTAATAAAACGAGGAGAGTAGGGGCAAATCATTGGGCTGCATGATTATTTAAAACTTGTCATAGTAAACAGGAAACCAGAGATAAGTGTCCTGGCCTAGATTTTATGAGTTTTCTTTGTGCCTTCCAGCAGAGTATCAGCAGTACAGTTACTTATGAATGCAGAGCCTGGTCAGAGCTGCACAGATGAGTTTGGCTCAGAAGCAAAAGGCATCCTCTAGCGATAACAGCAAATGCTCTTATAATGTATTTCTTTAATATAAAACATTGCCCATCCTTACACACAAATAAGCAGTGTGAAGTCTTATGAATCCAAACTCGGTGGCAATGAGAAGAGCAGTGTTTAGCTGATACACAACTAAAATGAATTAAAAATAAGAACACATGAAGCATGAATACATTTACTGTTCTGTACAGTCGGCAGTCAGATGAATTTCTAGTTGTTCTGAAATATTTATAATTCATGTATTTCATTATAGTGTGTGTCCATTTGTATGACCTTCAACTTGTGTAATGTATTCAGTATTTTAAATGCACAAAAAAGCCATGTATTTCTTGAATACTGAACAAATAAACAGTGCATAAACAATACATGTAGAGAAAATTATTATAATGTAGAAATAGTAGTATTTATTGATTGCATTTTGAAATATTACAGCTGATAAATCATGGTGATTTTGTCCTGGAAATACAGAAGTAGCATGTCATCAGAATCCACTGAGGAAGACCTTCACTCTCCTCTTCTCCTCTACATCACTGTCCTGAACCACGGACACGTCTCTCAGACGTCTCACTTTCCTCCTGCTGCAGTACTTTATAACTCAGGATCCAAGGAAAAAATCACGCTGCTCTCCAGTCTGACCAAGGATGTGTCCTTAGTCACATCATTTCCAACAGTGGTCATCTCCTCATCCACAGAGCCGCCTGCAGAAGCCTCCTCCTCCTCCAGAGGAACCTCTCACTGCTCCTCTTCAATGCTGCTGTTCTTTGACCAGCTCTTGCAGGAGTTCTTGTTCCATCTGATGGAGACAGAGGTGGTCAGTTTTTGTCAACAGCAGGCTCAAAGAACATAATGTAGCTGATGGTTGACTAATATAACACAATCTGTGCTGATAACATTTAAATATCACTCCGAAGATCCTCAGTATTTTTATTCACCACTTCAGGTGCTATCGTCTCAATTATATCCTGAAACCTGTAAAAAATATGTTGGAACCTCTATAATTTTTAAGCCATTATAAAAAAAAATGAAAAAGCACCTGGTATCTGGTTCTACTTTTTTTGCACCACTGATTGGTCAGAGTGAATCCTGTCTGCGTTATAGCGTCATCATTTTCCCAGCACACAAGGAATATCCTTTAGCTCTTCTCCTTGGCCTGCCTCTCGTCCGTCATCACTTTCTCTCCTCCACTCCCCCCCCCCCCAGAGTTACCAGATGACGGCAATTTCACAACCGTTGACTTATTTACATTTTCTGCAATCATGGGAATGTATGAATATTTACGATGCTGGTCTCTCGCTGTGGGGCATCTGCCTATACAGCCTGCTTGTTTCCACTGAATTCTGTGCATTCACAGTTGGATTCTGTGTGTTTTGTCCGCATATGTTATGTCAGCAACAGAGAAGATGTAGTATTTGTGTCTTTATGTGGTGCTGTACCTTTCCTCCTCTCCGTGAAGACATGAGGGTGAACAAGAGTACGGGGGGAAGACCAGATGAAAGGAGCTGATCAATATTTAATGAGAGCTAAAACCTCATTGCACACACATGTTATCTTTTCTCTCTGAACACTGTTCATAAATAGATAATTCCAGGAGAATGACGCGTGTTCACTGAATGAAATACAGTATGCAAGAGGCAGTACGTCTGCCCAGTGGATGTAGCCGTTGGTGTGGGTGTGTGTGAGTCTGTTGACGGAGTTGTTCACCAATATATAAAGCTAGTGATACCAATACCGATACCAGTACAATTAACCTCTAGTTGAGCAGGTAGGCAGAGGAGGAGCCACGTGAGAAGTGTGGAAATATTATAATGTAAGCTGACATAACAAAAGTAAAGTAGACTGCATGGTATTTCTGCTGAACTGTAGGGAGTAGATGTGAAAATAGCTTAATTTAATACAAACAATTTGATTAAAGACCTGAGGAACCTGTACTGGGCAGAGGTCACAAAGCTTTGACACACTCTGTGGCCCTGTTCTTACAAATTAAAAAAGGCAGAACAAATTCATCAGTGTCAGTCGAATAAGGTCGTATTTCATGCCGACACCCACAATCACAATGTATAAATAACAGGTGAACCGTATCACCTGACATGTATGCTTTGTTCAGGCATGCTTGAAAAGCACCAGGATGAGGGTTTATATATCCTCTGTAGTGCCACTATGCACCACTTACACGAGAGGAGATTCAGATTATAGGTAATTTGTGCAAAAAAAGTTGTTTTTTTCTTATGTATTTCTGTTGAAATATTTATAATTATCTGCACATCCAACAGAAATGATGCTAAATGTTAATAAAATGATTATATCTGTTTGTATTGACTAGCAGAGACAGCCGAGTCAGATCCATTTGATTCTAATTGTATTACATTTAGGTAGATTTGAGCTGTTGATGAGTGTGATTTATTGACAGTCAATCATTTCATCTCCCCCCCTGTTAGACTGCTTAATATGGGTTAAAACCATGTGTGTGTGTTTTTGTGCTGTGTGTGTGCCTGACTGTGCAAATGAAGATGACATATAAAACAGTAGTGATATTTATTTATTTGATACACTGGCTGAGAGAACACACACACACACACACACACACACACACACACACACACACACACACACACACACACACACACACACTCACTATGCCGAGGGCTGCATGATTTAAAACTCAGTAAATAACTCAGGCTTAACAGAAGTTGACTAAGGTTAACAGCTTGACCCCCATCCAGCAGTCGTCTGTCCCTAACATGCAGCAGATTGACAGGGGTCACAACCATACCGCATCTTTTACCCTTTATTACCCCTTTATGCACCAGAGAACACCCGCCCCCTCCTCCACTCCTCCTGCCATCCCACCCGCCTGGGCGACACTCTGACTTACCACAGCGGCGTGACACCTGTATATTAAACAGTGCCTGCTTAGTCATTTTGTTTTCGTTACACCACATGTGACCTGACGGGCTGTTTTCATTCTGGAACTTCAATTAAGGCCCAGACTGATGACAACACACTTATTCTGTAGCCGTCTGTGGAGTCGCCACTCTGGAGGGATAATGGCAATAACACAAACAACATTGAGCAATGTTGTGCTCTCCTGATGACACTACTCCATGAAGCAGTGGGTTACTAATGGAAAACTTTCTTAGACCAATGAAGGAGTCAGAAGATATTATCAAAGTAAATTTGGATTTTAATTTTAGAATAAATTAATGGCACCACAAGCGATTTGTTATTCTATCACCAGGTTTGTCGTCTTTATTATGTTCTTAATAACAGGAAGCTGGTGTCAAAGTAGTTATTTACTAAATCAGGTTGTACCATGGGTGGATCCAGGGGTGGGGCCAGAGGAGCACTGGCCACAGCTGAAAAAAAAAGTTTATTATCTATTATGTTTTTTCAGTAGGAAAATTAAGAATTTTTATTTCCTAAGCTTTTTTGATCTTTTTTGATCCTAAACTTTATACCTAATTATGTGAGTCTTTTCCCAAAGCTATGGGGTTTATGGTAAACAAGGAATGAAATGTATATAGATCTTACTGAATAAGAAAATGTGAATGGATGTTGGACATATACTTGGCCCCTCTGTGTAAAATGTGGCCCCTTTGTGACCCCTGCCTCTGGGTTACGCAATTAAAATCTAATGAATATACTTCTATAAACACAGTATTAATGATGATACTGAAATACTACTCTTAATGACAATCCTACGTAAATAGACCATGACATTATACTGCTGTGTTTCAGGCTGCAAGTTATATAAATGTAGGGAATCTAATAAATTGTTATATTTTCATCTCCACTGATCAGCAATTGTAAACAGAGGTAAAGTGAAAGTCTGGAAGGATATTTCAAAGTTAAAAAAATATATTTGATAACCCATTAGCTCGTCAGACAGCAGCTAACGTTATCATTCAAACACTTCCTATAGCTAAGATTACCATTTCAGTGTTACATGATACAATATAAGGTGTAAATAGACCTGTCCTGTTGGATGTAATCTGCATGAATATCACACAGACAAATGTGCTAAATTTCACATATTAACATACTGACTTAACCGTAGCATATTTTGGCAACAGTATAACTTATGGGACTTTAGGGGCTCTGTGAGAATTTTGAATTAAACTCTATAAAAACACCAAAGAAGGAAACAAGAAAACCCAACAGCCAGGAAACAAAAGCTTGGTGTCTTCATACCAATGAAGCGCACGATCCTGAACTGAATGTGATCTCCACACTTCAGCTTTCATCAACTAACCAATCAGCTGCCACCTGCAACTCTTCCAAGCTGCCACTGGCCTCAGGGTACGGCCCACTCAGTGCGTGGGGTTCGCATCACAGCTGATCAGCTGTCAATCATGCTATGAGGATCCTCAGTGAGAATGGCTAATCCAATTTAGCAAATCCCTGCTTTCAAAAAAGCAACTATACAGTGATTCATATGGTATAGAAACAAATATAGATTACATATAGGATATGATGCTGTTTCTCCATCTCAACCATCTCCTCTTAGTGAGGCAGATAAGCAAACAAATTGTGCTTTTTATGACCGAAGTATGAAAGTTTCACCATATATCTACATACCAACGTTTTATTTCAGACATAGAGGCAATTTATGTGATCTTGAGGGGTCACTGACCTTAGCATTGGACCACCACTCTGCATTATAATCAGGCATATCTTTGCCAACATTTCATTTGGGTGTGTCACCAAAGCCAGTAAACAGGATGTTGTTTTATCCAGGTTTGTAGCATTAACAATTTTGACAAATACTGCTGTGTTATATGGAATTATAAGACTCATTTCTTGGAACTAATTTGAGAAATCAATAAATGCTCACAGAGAAATGGGTGGATTAGTGAACCAGTTACAGACACCCTGCCCAAGAGCAAGATGCCTCACAGGAGATAAAACTAGAAGCACTGAGTCATGATTCACATCTCTTATCATGTCTCCATTTGTCTCAGTAATCTGGATGCACTCTTCAGCCACAAAGATCCATCAACACCACCAATTTTTTCTCAGGGAATGCAACTTAAAGACTGACACTGACTCACAACCTGCTCCAGTGGTTGATTCAGTCTGAAAGTCACCACCTTACAGAAGAAAATAAAGTGAAATCTGAAGAACCACTGCACTGTCAGACCTCAGGAAAGATTTGTTGATGAGAACAAAACAGCAATGTTTGGATTCCTCTCTCAGCAAATCACTTGCATCCCAGTTTATGATGGAAAAAAAAGTCCACACAAGTCATATTGGTTTGATATAAGAGGCATTTTGAATGTGTTGATTTCTTACTATGTTCTGAACTTTTACAAACCAAACAATCAACCTATAAATGGAGGAAATACTAAGCAGATGAATCCATAATAAAATAATCATTAGTTGCAATCTAATGATTGCAACTAATGAAAAAAACTTTCATGCTTTGGGGGAGAGTGAACGAAAAGAGCGAAGGAAAAAAAATATTATTATTATTATATTAATAATATAAAAATATTGTCTCACACCAGGAGATGTTTGGATTATAAAATAAAGACGGGCAGCAGGAGGACACTTCCATATTTCTAATGAGGGCTTAATCACCCCGAGGGACGAGTGGGAGGTGTATCTGCCTTGTCAAGGTAGAGTAGGCATGAGATTACATACACGCAGAGCCTGAGGTGAAACCACAGAAGAAGACAAAGGACGAGAGATAAGGAGCAGGACATGTTGGAAGAGTGTATGTGTGTGAGTTGCAGTGATATAGTGAATATTTGTACAATCATTGTAATCTTGGCCAACTGTGTGAGGAGAGAATATAAAAAAGACAGAAAATATCCCTCTCTCCCTGTCTACTTTGGAGGACTCCCCTCCCAAATAATGAAAGGCACTCTACAGCTCTATCTCCATTTCTCTCTCCATCCCTCGCCACCACTTCCATCTCTCTTTTCTCCTCTGTGGATCATGGCAAGCCAATCTCAAGCTGTTTTACTGTGATATGACACAACAGCTCTGTGGCTGCAGCAGCACCGGCCTATCGGGTGCTGTCTGCCAGCCAGTACAGCTCCCAGCTTTGGCGCCGTGCACTCTCCACGGTTTAGTGGGGTTTTCCATCGACTGCATCCAAACACTCAGCTCTGCTGATGCTAAAGTGTGTCCCAGTCACTGTGCTTCTTATGTCCCCATCCCCTACTAGCGTAATTTGTCATTTTATGCACATTTTATAGATTTACCAAAAGTTGAATATGAGCTGCTCTTATCAGCAGCTCAGGGCAGATAAGTCCCTCTCATGGAGTCCAGGTCCTGTCGGTGGTGGTGGCTGATGACTCTGCTGAGACTGAAGAAATAATGAAGAGGGACTGTGATAACTGGTTGGTAATGGGGAAGCGGATGCCTGCATAACAGCAACACGGATGGACTAAAGATCCAGAGAGAATTATATATATATATATATATATATATATATAAAAATAGCAGCAAGATGTTGAGTCAGCAATGAAATTGTCTCTGTGCTATTGGACAGATGTGACCAGCTGATGACAACAGCTGATATCTCAGTTGACAGCCCCAGACAATGACAGCAAGAAAGTCTGAGCATGTCTGAGAGATGTTAATGACAGGATGAAATGAGTCCTAAGTGTGTCCTGAACTTTTGCTAACCCTCATTTAGTCTACACTTAACCACTGGAACTGAAGATGACAGCCTTTTAATGCTAATTAGAACATTGCCACATTTATGACAAGCTCATTAGATTAAAACTATTTTCACAACTGCACCAAACTGGTTAAAGATTTTTAAGCTTTAGATTTAAGTTTCACTCTCTTCCCTTGATGCAGATTTAATATGCTTAAGTTGATCTATGCTCTGGTCTTACTACTTTGTAAATGATCTGAGACTGTGATGCTGGCTGATCAATGCAAAGAGACACAGACAAAGTTAAGGAGCCAATATGGGAAAACATGCATTCAGCTTTGCGACTGTATTCTTGCCATTCCCCTGATCGACGGTATTGAGGTGCTGAGGTATAAAGGTGCCAAATCTAACAGGTAGAGGCAGCGAGGGTTCAAGGTGTAACGTGCCGAAGCGAGCCAACGCAACTCATTTAGAGAGAAGAGAGGAGAGTCATGAGCTGTTGGACAGAGTGGCTGCTTGTGACAATGGTGAGTGTGTGCGTATTCTAACAGGCAGTCGTTTTCCTGCCAAGTAACACAGAAGGATGTGGACACAACTGAGGATTTTTCTTAATCACAAATATAGACATTGACACATTTTTCTCTGTTAATGCTGGTGCTCATTATTCCTACTGAACACTTGTCCCTGGCTCAATCCTAGTGTTAAATAACTGCTGCTTACCCTGGCAGGAAAGAGAGATTTGCCTTAAACTACATCTATATCAGACAGCATGTAATCTGTTATGTCTGTTGCTGCAGCGTCTGCTGGTCCCACAGAGGACACTTAAGTATGCAGTGATATAACGCGTCACAGGACACATTCAGGTAAACTCTGCAGAGGGAAATGCGCCAAATGCGTCCCCAACGCATCTTGGTTGCATTCAGACCTGTACTTAAAGCTGTCTGCTAATGATCACATCCCTCAGGACTGATGTTAATACACCAACAGCCTCACAGAGCGACTGACATGGCTGTAGAGTCAGCTCTTTCACGCTAAGGTAAAATAAAATGAGCTGACTCATTGATTGGACCATTTTCATGTTGTGTTATGAATATTTTTGTTGTGAATAATGAGTCAAAGGAGAGACAGAACAAAAAGCAAAACAAAAAGTGTCTTGTGCAGCTGTTTTTCAGGGTTTTCTTTTACTGTAGAATCCCTGTCAACACTTCATAATGGACTTAATTAACTGAGAAAGTATGGAGTTTGGAGTATGGAGTATGGAGTACAGCAGTTTTATTAGTTTTTGAGTTATTAATCAGAAATAATACCCTGATGTGAATACATCCTACCATGATTACCAAATAATTTTTGCATAATTGTAAAATTATAAGATCATTATTGACTTTTGTAATAGAGTAATTAACAAAAAAGGATCATATATATGATGACTAAAAATATAGAAATAATAGCCAAGCTGTAATAAACCTGAATTATGCTTTGCAGTTGTAGACAGCTACACCACTGGGAATTACCATGTCGCTGCATTCAAACCAAATGCGATGCAGATGTTTTGCACAGTGCAATTACATACAAAGTCAGTGGAAAGCCATGAGTAGACTTGAATTCACGCTGAGCAATGGGCATATCTTTCTGGGTATTGACTGCATAAAGGCACTGTGCATCACTTTCCTAATCGCCCAAGAAAAAAGCACATACTGCCTGCAATGCCGTTATGTAAGGAGTCATCAAACACTTTGATTGAACGGGAAAAATTTGTGTCCAAGGACACAGATGCCTCAGCTGTTGGAAAATAACCATAACCTCTGTGTTTGCAGAATAATAGCAGAATGACATGAAAATCACCTCAGTTCAGCGTGCCTAAAATGCCATCATTCTTTTTGCCAGGATGATGGGTTGCAAATGGTGTGAAAACACGAAGGTTTTACTCGCTGGATATATCATACCCCACTTCCTCTCCGGCTCTCAGACGAGACAACACTTCTAATGAACAGGATGAAGGCTGTGGAGCTGTTAGAGGCCACAGAGCTGAGTCCTGTGCTGCAGAGATTGTCCGCTTTGCTCGACTGGGTGTTGTATCTCCACAAGACAATGGGTCAGTTGTCTCCTCTGTCTGTCTTCCTCGCCCCGCTGTGGCTCCTTAAGTATTTAGAGCTGCTGACTTTTCTTCCTCTCCTCTCTTGTCAGTATGAGCGGGTCTAAAGCTCTGTCCTGTGTCAGCTCTCGCTCCTTGTTTTTCATCTCTTGCTTTCATTGTCTGTCACCTCATCAGTGGAGGTAATAATACATTCAGATTCAACCACTGGTTGCAGATTCATCCATTTCCAAACAGGCAGCCTCTCTGGCCTCTGTGCTGCAGTTTACACATTTGGCAGACAAGACCATACATGAAGTGGCTGCTATTTTACTTATTGTAGATGTTATTAGGAGGGAATGAAAAATTTCTTCTCATAAGATTTAGATAGGGGAGAAACAAAAGAGGAATCACAGCAAAATGTTTTTGGGTTTGTTCCTCCACCTTAGTGTAGACTAAGAATCTACACAAACACACTCCTCCACCAGACACCAGAGGAGCTGGTTGGGTACAGTACTTTTAAGGGTACCAACCAAAGTACATTGGTACTACTGAGTACTGATTTATGTTCAATTAATCTGTGATAAATACCAGCACCTGAATGAGAAAGTAACTTTGTTTGAGAGGGTAACTTATTGGTTCAAACCTTCAACCCTTTGATGGTCCTATGGTGAGGACCTAACGGATGGACACATATTCCCTACGATCTCCCAGGTGTTCAGCTGAGTTGAAAAATGAACAGAGCAGGACAGTTTAACAGCTAGAGGGCCAAAGTATTAGTGTCTTTGTTAACTTTCTATAAAAGAACAGGTTACACTCTATTCGTCTCTAATGATTAAACATATTATGATGTGTTTGTTGTTCCTTTGGGAGGAGTTACCCTCTGTGGGTTGAAGTATAATATCACAGTTGGTGTTCTCTTCATTAATAGTTGGCTATCAGGTATGTATGTGTTCTTGTTTTCATCTTTAGGAGCAGACCAGATGAAGTGAGGCAGTGTACACTGTTAACACCATGTTCTGTTGCTAGGTAACGGCCACTTCTTCTACAGAGGCCAGGTGGAAGATTCAGCCACAGCAGAAATATCCAGATCTCAGGTGGGTTTAGGGTTAATGACCCAACTTCAGCTCGTCCCACATGTACAACAGAGGATCGACTTTAAACATTTATCAACATTAGCAATGATTTACATCTAAATCTGATATGTAATGTAAACGTAATGATGCGCTCCCTCATTCTCAACCCCCAAAGATTTCCAAGAAATTACTACAAAGCTCTCAGGGAGAGTTTGTCTCCCAAAACCTACAAATTGATTTTTTTATCACTACAACGCAGATTCCAAAAAAGTTGGGATGCTCTGTAAAACATTAATAAAACAGAATGTGATAATGTACTAATCCTTTTTAACATTCAATTCAATTGAAAACAGCACAAAGACAACATATCTAAAGTTCTACATCATCAGCTTCATTGATTTTACTCTGAATTCTTTAAGCAACATGTCGCCAAAAACTTGGAGCAGGACAGCAAACCACCTGATTGGTCCATTCCACAGGTAAAGAGGTTCATTAATAACAGGTGACAGGATCATGAAAGAGTATGACAGGTGTGTGTGTGTGTGTGTGTCTGTCTGTGTGTGTCTGTGTGTGTGCATCAGGTGTGGCAGTGGCTCCGTCACCAGACTCAGCTGGAGGACGACAGCAGGGTGGTGAGCCGACGGCTGGTAACTGACTTCACCAGGGAGGTGATGATGGAGCTCAGGGCTCTCTGTCCCTCTGTCAGGTGAGCAGACACCTTCAGAGCGATGAAGACATGCATCAGTGGTGCTGGAATAAAACTATATGTTCTCCCTACACTTAGATCTGCTCTCTACTGTTTGTTCTACATCCCTCCATCTCTTTGAGAAATGCCTGTTCTACTTCATCCTGTCTGACTGCCAGAGGCGGTGCTTCAAGCACTGGATGGTTCCATCTCGCACATGTGCAGGTCGAGTAATTATGTCAACAAAGTCACCCGTGACCCCTGGATGACCCGAGAGAGTCTATATCTTCTGGTTTCACCAGAGGATCTGTTTCTTCTATCTTCTCCCAATTGCAGATTCATGATAGCAGGTGAATATTTGTTACCCATATTTTGATCGGCTCGTCGCTTGTAGCTTTGTAGCCCGAGGGTTGGTGCTTCGAGTGTTTCCTCGTCCACCAGAGGCTGCTGCTGTGTGGCTATGGTGTTTTCGCTTAAAGCTAGCAGTAATTGTGGACACTGGCTCGTGTTTTGGCTGCTCGGATTGATTACTATGTAGTAAAAATATGTTATGTTATGCACTCATAATTTTGGGGCACCACCTTCAAATGAAGGAAATAATTAGATATTTAATCAGTCTAATTCTCTGTAAAGGTAGGGAGTTCTACCCAACACATTGATTCGTACCTCTGAAGAAAGAAATATATGTCGACAACAACGTAATAATGAATGGAATTTACTACTGTTTATCATAAACAAAGATTAAATGTATAGAAGAAAAACACATTCACAATCTATGGTTAAGTGAGATGATTATCTAAAAGACTTTAAGATCAATATGAGCTGACTGGTGGGAAAAGAGACGTATGGATGAACAAAACAGAACAACTATTGAATGTAATAACCTGCTTATCCTAATTTTAGGGTTAAAATTTCGACACCAACTCTGTACAAACATGCTGTGAATGCACTGGTTTGGGCTCTCAGCACTGGATCCTCTGGGCCGTTGTGATTTCTCCCGGGGCACAGCGTCCGACACAGCGGAGCTTGCTGGACACTGTAGTGAAGGGAGATTCTCAGCAGCGTCGTTAGGTTAGGAGGTGCAGGGTCACTTGGCTGACCCGGGTGAAGAGCGGAACCTGGCGCTGAGGTTTGGTAAGTCGGCTGGTGATCAGACTCACTGCCGATTCAGTAATGGCTGGGATGTTGATATTCGGAGTTGGACGTGGATAGTTCGGTTGTCTCAACAAACTTGTTAAAAAGTCATGCAAAAATTGATGATGGCCAGTCAACGTTAGTTACAAGGCTATTAAACAAAATCTGTCAAGTCTTTGGCACTTGATTTGAATTTAAAGAATGATGAGCTGAAAATCAGGAACAGAAACTTGGAACAATATAAGAAAAACTTGGAACAAAGAGTTAAAGAAAGTTAAACGAAGAAGGTGGTCCACAGGTGCTGGTCAGACCCAAGGTCTCTCTTCCATCACACTAGTGACAGCAGAGCTCTGACGGCTATGCACAATGCAGGTGGCTACGGCTTGGACCGGTTAGCCTCGGTTGAGCCTTCTATTGCCGCACTTATTGTCTCCCCAGATGAGGCTTGAGGCCTGACGTGCGCTGCCCCCGGCCACAGTGCCGGATTACAGATGACCTCCTGACCAGGACTTACAACATTGCTGCCTGTATGTGACGCGTTGGCAATTCGCTGTTACACCTGATACTGGCTCTGTCACAAAGGATTCGGGTTCGGATTCTTCAGCCCAGACCCTCTGTGACGCTTCGCTGCAGGCCTTTGCATTCATGGCCAGGGAGCTAGGCAGGTCCACTGTAACACTGGCATGTCGCCAGGTCTGGTTGGTGCAGTCCCCCCTGTCAGAGGTGTGTCTGCGAACCCTCCGCTCCCTCCCAGGAGTACCAGGCCAGACGTTTGGACCAGCCAGTGTACAGGCTGACCTGTACACTTTGGGGGTGGCAACCACTTTACAGTCGTGAGGCCAGCGCTATTCAACTCCAGATGTCCTGCACCATCGTGCTTCGGCATGGTTGTTACTTCAGGTGCCAAGAGGCCCGGTGCCCAATCGCTGCTCCTCCAGGGCCCCTAGGGGGAAGGGGATAGGACCTGAACCTTGGGCTGGCTGTCGAGTGCTTTTCTCAGCAGCACCTCAGCTACTGGGAAGAGCAGACCACAGACCCTTGGGTGGTGTCTATGCTGTCCAAGGGGTACACACTACAATTCCGACGCCGGCCCCCAATCTTTAGCGGGATCAAACTTACTGTGGTCAAGGATTCCGCAAAATCCCTCGTCCTGAGCCAGGAGGTCGCCACCCTTCTTGGAAAAGGCATTATCGAGGTCGTAGACCAGGATTACAGCTCAAGGGGTTCTACTCGATTTATTTTATAGTACCAAAGAAGGACTGCGGGTTTCACCCTATCCTGGACTTAAGAGGGCTGAACTGATTCCTCAAGATTTTTCCCTTCCACATGCTACGCGTGGCGGATGTCCTCCAGACAGTAGCACATGGGCACTGGTTTGTATCAGTGGACCTGATGCATGCACATTTTAATGTCCCCATTGCTCAACATCACAGACGGTTCCTCCACTGTGCCTTTATGGGAAGAGTGTATCAATTCAGGTTCTTCCATTTGGGCTGTTCCTAGCTCCACAAATATTTACAAGTGACCATTACAAGCCAGAAGTGTGAAAATCCTGCCGTATTTGGACGACTGGTTGATCGTCTCCCCAACTTTGGAGCAGGCTGTGAGGGACACAGCTGCTCTCCTCAGCCATGTGAACCGGCTTGGCCTTGCAGTCAATTATACCAAGAGCAATGTTACACCCAGTCAGGTTACGGGTTACCTGGGGCTGGTGCTTGACTCTTTATCAATGAGAGCCTCCCTTTCTCCAAAGCATGTGGCTACCATTCTGCAGCTCTTTGCCTTTGAGGCAACAACCCACTGCCCCCTTTGGTTCTCCTTGATGAAGATGACCAGCCCCCTAGGACAGGACGCTGTGGCTCATGCTTGGCCAGATAGCCTACTCCATGCGTTTCCCCCGCTTCCACTTATAGTGGCAATGCTGGACAGAGTCCAGCATGGCGGTCACAGTTTACTTCTGGTGGCTCCACATTGGCCGGGATGGCCGTGGTTCCCTTCGTTGTTCTGTCTCAGGTCGACGGGCGCATATGGCACCCGAATCCAAGTCATCTGCGACTGTGCGTGTGGCCTCTGAAGGCCAGGACCCACTCTTGGCATTCTGTGACTAGTAAGTGATCCATACAATCTTGAGCTCAAGAGCACCCTCCACTAGGTTGCTCTATGCTAACAGGTGGAAGTTGTTTTTGCAGTGGTGCGAGGCACATGAGGAAGTCCCAGACACATGTTCGGTGGCTGTAATACTGCGTTATCTCTGCTGGACATCTGAGGGTTGATAATTAGACTGTGTGGTCTCACTGTTTGATTAAGCGGTTCCTGAAGGGAGCCCAGAGGCTTCAATTGCCACAGGCCCACAAAATGCCATCGAGGGACTTACAGATAGTGCTGAGGTCCCTGTGGCTACCCCCATCTGAGCCACTGGGGCAGGCAGGATTGAAGTGGCTATGAAGACGGCGTTCCTTCTTGCCGTAACATCAGCAAAACTGATGGGAGAGCTCAAGATGGGTCAAGAGTCACTCTCTGGCCAAGTCCATCATTCCTGCCCAAGCAATTGTCTCCCCATCACATGAACCAATCCATTGAGTTGGCAGCTTTAGATCCCCCAGGCTCACCAGGGGGGGCCAGACAGACCACCAGACCTGTTGTGCCCGGTACGACAGAGACAGACAACCTCTTCATCTGCTATGGAGGCTGCAGGAAGGGGGCTGCACTGTCAATGCAGAAACTCTCTCATTGGGTTGTGGATGTGGTCTTGCATTCTTATAAAGCACAGGGGCTCCCTGTGCCTCGGAATATTAAGTGCCACTCTACCAGGAGTATGGCTACATCATAGGCTGCCTTGAGGGGGGTTCCTCTACAAGACATTTGCACCACTATTACCTGGTCCTCATCATGCACCCTTGCTCGGTTCTACAGGGTAAATGTTGCTCCTCATCCTGTGGCAACGGCCGTCTTGTCGACGGCTCCGAGCTCTTAAATTCGTGAGCATTCTTCGTGACCTTTCTGATACAAGTCATCCAGTGCTTGAAGCACCGTCTCTGGCAGTCAGGAAGGATGAAATAGAACGAGTTATGCATGTAACTACAGTTCCATAAGTCCTTGATGACCGCCAAAGCGTTCAGTCACTCAGAATCCTCGTGTCCTCGCAAGAAGATTCTGCAGGAACAGATCCTCTGACCACACCGGAAGATATAGACTCTCTCGGGTCATCCAGGGGTCACGGGTGACTTTGTTGATATAATTACTTGACCTGCACATGCGCGAGATGGAACCATCCAGGATTCATAGAACCGTAGTTACATACGTAACTCTTGTTTTATAGTTGGATTTCCTCCCCAGTGCCCCTACAGATACCAGTCAGGATACTGGTCTTCAGCTGTAGATTATAGCTACATACATATTTCTTTTTTTTTAACACTAGATTTATTGAATTTTACTTTCATAATACAATAAAACCATATACATACCATAAAACAATATGTTTACAAATACATTAATTAAATATAGATGGTAATATCTAAATAAAATAAATAAAAATATGGACATTGTGACATAACACTCGCAACCTACAGCAATTCATCTCATCACACCGTGTTGTTTAAGAAACTCCAATAGATGTTTCCACACATTTTTAATTTCCTCTGCTCTACCTCTGGTTACAGTCTCAGTCTCTCCAATACAATACAAGATGCCATCTCCTTCATCCATACACTTATTGGAGGTATCTCCATTTTTCTTCAAGATTCTCCTGACCTGCAGGGTTCCAAAGTCAATTAAAGTTGACTGCTTTAAGCTAACGGTAAAGTTCTCTGGATAGATACCTAGAATGCACAATTTTGCTTGGTGATGCACCTTCAAACCAACAATATCTGAAATAATATCAAAGATTGCTTTCCAGTATTTTGTACCATTCAACATTTCCAAACACAATGGAGCAGTTTAACTCATGTATCTGGAATGTCAGGGGACCAACAGTTCAATTTTTCTGGGGTAATATAGGTTCTCATCAACCATTTGTATTGTAGTAGCTTCATCCGGGTATTAATCGGTTGTTTTTGGTCCTTTAAACATGCCATCTCCCAATCAGAGTATTGCATGTTCTCCACATACATTATTTCAAATTCTTTTTTTAACTGTTCCCATCAGGTCGGCACAGGGTGAGTCTGAATGGTTGTTTGTCTTTCTATGTGGTCCAGTGATGAACTGGTGACTTGTCCAGGGTGAACCCCGGCTCCCGCCCAAAGTCAGCTGGGATAGGCTCCGGCCCCCCACAACCCTACACAGGATAAGCGGTTACAGAAACTGAACTGTTCCCAGCAAAGTTGTACAATAGCTTGTTTGGCACAATGCTGTGAAGCACATTAAAGTTAAAGACCAGTAAATCACTATAGGACCAGTTAACATCAGCAGGTCAGTACTCATTCATTTATAGACCAACTGTTTCATCCGTCATGTGTCTCTGTCTGTCATGTTCAGGGCTAAACAGGTTACACACAGCAGCAGACATGTTCCTGGAGGTGGTCCTGAGGAGAGATTTTCCAGAGTTCATCACTACCTACCTGAACCAGGACCACACCTTTCTCAGCTCCCACAGCTCTAGACAGGTGGAGGCTGTGGACGCAGACATGCACCGATCCAAACTGTGAAGGCCGAAGGATGGCTTCAAGCTCTCTACATTCAGAGACATCACTTACATTAGTTTAATTATCGCTGTTTACTTGAGAGATTTAATCTGAAGAGTCAGTTGAAGAAAATCAGATGGTTTATGAAAATAATCCTTAATTGCAGACGTGTAAGAAAATGTGTGTGGGTTATAGTGGTCTCCTTTGAAGAAGCAGCTGTGGGTTTAAAGGTCTTATACTGGTGCAGCTGTGGGTTTGAAGGTCTGATACTGGTGCAGCTGTGGGTTTGAAGGTCTGATACTGGTGCAGCTGTGGGTTTGAAGGTCTGATACTGGTGCAGCTGTGGGTATGAAGGTCTGATACTGGTGCAGCTGTGGGTTTGAAGGTCTGGACACCGGTGCAGCTGTGGGTTTGAAGGTCTGGACACCGGTGCAGCTGTGGGTTTGAAGGTCTGATACTTGTTGCAGCTGTGGGTTTGAAGGTCTGATGCTGGTGCAGCTGTGGGTTTGAAGGTCTGATACTGGTGCAGCTGTGGGTTTGAAGGTCTGATACTGGTACAGCTGTGGGTTTGAAGGTCTGATACTGGTGCAGCTGTGGGTTTGAAAGTCTGATACTGGTGCAGCTGTGGGTTTGAAGGTCTGATACTGGTGCAGCTGTGGGTTTGAAAGTCTGCTACTGGTGCAGCTGTGGGTTTGAAGGTCTGATACTGGTGCAGCTGTGGGTTTGAAGGTCTGATACTGGTGCAGCTGTGGGTTTGAAGGTCTGATACTGGTGCAGCTGTGGGTGCCAAAAGATTTGCATATTTACATATAAAATAAAGAAATTAAATGAATGAAGTTCATTAGTGTCCTTTCAGTGTTTCTTCATAAAGGTGGACTAACCTGACTTATACAGCCACCTTACTGAATCTCCAGGTGATGTATTTCTGATGTCTGTCACTTTTTCTGTTTTTATTGTTTTCCTCATCTGTCCATTGTAACGTTACAGTAAACTAATTACATGAAATAGTCTGAGCTGAGAGATGAAGTCTGTCAGCTCATTTCATGTGAAATATTAAGATTAAAATCCTCTGTGCTCCAGGCGGTCTGTAGAGTGGACGTACTGTTAAACCACATTTCATTCTAAGATCAGGGGCCTCATTTATAAACGCTATGTACGCACGAAAGAAGGCCACGCCGCTTTCTCCGCAATCCGTGGGATTTATAAAAAGCAAACTTGACGGGAGAATGTTTGGTCCTCCACGGTAACTCTGACCCATCCGTAAGCACAGAAATGGAGAAACTGGGAAACTACGACTCAGGTGGTGAAAGGATGAAACGGAGAAACGGAGTGTGAAATTAATACCAGTGTGTGAAATAAATCCAAATATAACCACTCGAACCCAAAAAATAATTAATTAAACAGATGTTTGATTGATCCTCCCTGGAGAATAAATTCAAACAGATATATCTGTCATTGCAAACGAACATATCAAACAATATTTATATGTTACTGAAATTCATTCTCAAATAAAAAAGTAAACCGTCGGTCAAAAGACACGGAAGTCTTGTTCGATGCCAAATTCCGATGCAAATGCACAGTTTCATTTCTTGGTATTATATAGACTATAGTATATTTTTGTTTCAGAGTAGGCTCACTTGTTATGACTCTTACTTTGATTTATCTCTAAGTTTTAAATGTGTTTTGTGTAGTGGGCTTTGTAACCGTGCTTTGACAGCTGGTATACCAATAATCATTATTAACCATTTAACATGTCACACAGAACTGTTTGTCATTTACAATACGGATAATTCCCACACCTGTAGCTTTTTAGGTTCTATAAAATAGTTGGGTATAAAAAGGAGTCTTATCACAATGCGTAATGACGCACAATGGCTGATTTGGCACTGTTGGAAGATGTGGCGAACGGATGACTTCGAAGGGAGCGATTCTTCAGGGACCATCAGGACCTTCTGGCCAATAATGACGAGCGGTCCTCTTGGATCTCTGGGCTGCACTGGGCCCAGCATTACAGCGACGCACCCCCAGGAACCATCCCGTGCAGCCCAAATTCAAATCCTGTCAACCCTCGGATTTCTGGCAACCGCCACTTTTCAGAGGGAGCTGACAGGTCAGGGATATCCCAGCCAACCTTCAGCCGTGTTATGCCAGAAGTCTTAGCTGGTATAATTGGTTTGTCGCACCTGTACATAGTTTCCTTACAGGGTGAACAGGCAAACAAAAAAGCGCAATTTGCAGCTATTGACTGCACGCATGTTGCTATAAGCGCCCGAGTGAAAACGAATTTGCGCTCATCAAGCGCCAACATTTTAATTCAATCAATGTCCAAATCATATGTGATGCGGACATGTTACTCACAGATGTAGTGGCTTGGTGGCCTGGGTCAACCCAGGATTCATTTATATTGAGACACAGTGTTGGGCTCAACCTTGATGCTGGAGCTGTGCGTGTTGGATGGCTTCTAGGTAAGAATAATCAATGTAAAAATCTTAGACATGTTATCTTTTCACTGTTGTAGTTGTCTATCCTGTTCAATAACCTAGGATACTCCCCGAAAACGTGTGCAACATTGTGAGGGCGTTGTGAAGCACAGATGAAGAATGTGCCATTACCCCCCATGGTCGCGTTGGCCCGGACCCTGACCCCTTTCCCCCAAACATTTGAGGCAAACGCTGGTGCCATGCTGTTAATGTGATGCATCTGTTGTAAAAAAGATGACACGAAGCATGGAAATGACTATTTATTTGCCACTTTTTGTAAATAGAGTCCAATTCTGTGTGCACAAATGTGTTAACACAACCTTAATGTATCTGGTTTACACTCGTTTAAAACAAATGAATACAATCTTCCTACCTGAGTCATGCCATCCGCCCTGCATGGAATCTGTGTCCTCCTCCGCCTCCGTCACAACTCCACTCAGGAGAGATTCCCCAATTATGCCAGCATCTGATCAAATGGTGTGAGCTCCAGTTTCCCGACTCCACCCCCCGTGGGACACACACTCCGCCGGTGTAACGCGATGCGCTTCTTTGCATTGACTTTCAGGTGGGACCTCTTCTTTTTGACCTCTGCCATAGTCCGACCTTCTGAGGCAGCAGCATTAACGGCTCCGGTCACTTACTACCATTGTGAGGTCTTTTTGGTGCTTGTTGCTCCAGCAGAGTGTCCTCCAAAGAGTGTTGCCTTTCTTGTTTCCACCACTCCGACAAGAACTTCAGCTTCACAATGTGTGAAGTTTCTTTTTTTTTTGCCCGTTTCCCCGTGATGCTCCTAATTAATTCAGTAATCATGAATATTAATCAGGGCCGTTTCACTGGCTTTGTATAGGCAACTGTGGGCGTGCCATGCAGGTCGCACAGGTGCGCCACAGTTAGAGAAGTTAGTGATTTATAAAGGGAAATCAGCGTACGACGTGCATGCGCACTGTTTTATAAATCAGGATATTTTTGTGCGCACGCAAATCGTATGTTTGTCCATACACCACCTTCTGACGCCAATCCTAACTCACACAGCAGAGTGTGAGTTAGAGGTTCTCATCACCGTAAACCTGTTTTGTTTGGAGGGCTTAGCAGTGGAATATCAAATAAAAGGAAACAGGCTGAAGGTATTGGGTAATACTGTAGACTGACATGCTGTCTAGCCAATCAGAGAGCTAGAATTAGTAGCTACGGTGTCACAGTTTGAGTGATCAACAAGGTTGGTTGAGATTCTCTGGTGTTACTTGCTCAGAGCTCATGTTGATGTTTTGCATTGTGTTAATAAAACACAGTTAAAGGACAAGTCAGCTGTGTCTCCAGCAGTTTGTCTGACAGAAGCATGTGGTGGATGGTGAACAGGGTTGGATCAAACAACCAACTGTTGCAGAGTCAAAAAGAAGGTGGAAAACACACAGCTGAAAAAAGATAGATGGAATGGTTCCTAAAATTCAGAACATGTTTTTTATCTGACCAAACATCCTGCTTCTGTCCATATTTGTTGTTTTTTTAGCCTTTAAAAACAACATTTTGACTGCAGTCAGAAACTGTTTGACACACAGAGGAAAAGTCTCACTTCCTGACTGATACACAATGCTGACATTCAATTAAAGATGGAACAAATAATTCATGACATTAAATGACATCAAATTACATTTCCATATTTATGCATTTAGGCTCTAACAAATAAATATAGACTATATCCACCATCAGAGGCAGGTTTATACATTATGAAATATATATGTGCTGATGTGTGTTTTACATTCATCTGTGTTTTTACTTCTGACTGAACTTTATTTAGTGATAAAACCATCGAGTGTCTCTGATTCTGACTCTACATCAGGGTGAAAGTAGACGTAGAAATCTGAACCTTTTTCTGCTGAGAAATTCTCTATAAACACCAACGTTTGTGGTGAAAGATGTTTACACACATTTAACCCCCGTTTACACTACTTTTTGTGTGCAGCAACCTTTAGAAATGAGGCCCCTGGTCCACAGTTTACATCCTCATCCTCTCTGTGGATGACCTGACACCACACCTCTTCTTCTACTGTCCTTCACTCTTTGGAGAAGTAAAGAAAATCATAAAGTGGATTTGTTTGATGTGCACAAAGTGCTGCTGTTTTTTTCATGTTGACGTTGTTTCCATCTAAAGGAGACGTAGTGATGACGTATGTCTGCTCTTCAGCGGTTCAGACCACGGAGCAGGATACATGAAAACCTTCAACATGTGATGTGCTTGTTTGTGAATTATTATAAAGTGTCTTCTGTTAAATACACATTTTTAATTATTATCCCTATTGTGCTCATACTTTATAAATTATTTGTTGGAGGGACAAATAGCTTTTTTACAGGGGGGTACGTTCCCTCTGCTCTCACGTCTGTGGCTTTTTCATTGGCTGCAGCATCAGCAGGTACTCCTGTGGAGGAACTAAGAAACCTCCACCGAGGCAGGACCCTCCTATGCATGTTTGTTCCCTTTCATAGCAAAAGAAGGTGAAAAGAAGTGGTCTGATATCAGGTCATATTTGTCAACATAAAACATAGAAATAGTCATGAAAGACAGTGAAACAATCATTCTTACCCTTAACATACATGTTAAATCCCAGCTGTAGTTTAACAGAAATATTCAGTACCATTAAAGAACTGATGAGTCAGTTTTGAGTAGTTTGAGGAAACTCCTGTATCAAAACTCTGACATACTAATGAATCATTTGGTGATGCTGAGGCAGTGAACTGTTCCCAGATCATATGATGCCTCACATTTAATTTCATTTAATATGGTAATTATAGATCCAGGTTATCATGAACATTTAAAGTTTATGATATGATGATTGGGGGCGGTCGTCCACATATCAGAAGGTCGGTGGTTCGATCCCCAGCCCCTGCAGTCTACATGTTGAAGTGTCCTTGGGCAGATACTGAACCCCAGTTTGCTCCATCTGTTCCAGAGGTGTGTGAGTGTTTGTGTGAATGGTTACTGCTCCTAATGAGCAGCTGGAGCCTTGCATGGTTTGAATGTCACCACTGTATGAATGTTGGTGTGAATGGGTGAATGCTGGCTGCTGTTGTAAAGCTTTGATTGGTCAGTCAGACTAGAAAGGTGACATATAAGTACAGTCCTGTTACCATTTAAACCAGCAATGTTAATTGTGCCTGAAGTGATCAACTATTCTAAGTCTGTTTAATGTTTCATCAGCGCCATCACATCCTCCACCGATGGAGCACAGAGGGGAGGGCTACACTGTATGGTAAATAACTGATGACATCATCAGTGGCAGTAATCCCACATATCAAATACCATTAAAGAATAGCAGAGCAAATACCGTACATATATCACCAAGTATGATTTTAGTTTTCAGGTAGTTTTTGTGTCACTAGAGTGAAGATGCTCCACCTTCAGCCCTCCATCATCACACTCCTTATCGAGTCCTAATCTTAATGGACAACTTCATAACAAAACGCCCTTTTTCTAATACCTCTGAGTGTAAATAAATACTGCTGTGAAAGTCATGAGTAATGCTGCTTGATAGATGTACAGGCGTTTCTAGAAAACTACGTGAAAAAGAGTTAACGCCTGCTTTTCAACCTTCATCACCCACAAGCACGTCCAGTCAGAACTCCTCTTCCTCTTGGTTGCTGCCATGATTCACTGTACAGAACCACTCATCAGGCTCATTTCCATGCCCCAGCCTTTATAGGGTGAACATGGTTTTATGAATAGGATTATTTTTTTGCCACATGCCCTTTTACTGACCTGTTTAGTGAGATCTTGGGTCTGTGCTCTTCAGGGCTGAGATGTGAAACACACTAAAGACATTTCCCAGAGCTCTGGACACATATGCATCATCCATTATGTAGAATGACTGATTGCTTGCCAGAGTAAATTCTTTTCTTCCAAACTAAAGATTGTACCATTTTATTAGATCTAGTTTGCTCTACCTGGATGTCGGCACAATCCATTCAGTTTTACTCAACTCCTTGGTGGTTGATTAATAGGATCAGGTTAAGCTGAGAATAAGTGGGCTCTATGGATAGCTCAGTCTTCTCCCACCACATCAAACTGAAGAGGTGCAGACATGCCAAGGCCTTCCTATAATCTCTGACATTTAAAGGCAGCTCATTCAGAACAGCAGCATTTCTCTTCTTCCTGTTCAGCAGCTCATTCTGAACAACACCCTCCCATCAGCACAAACATCAGAATGACATGGTTTGGTTTTGCAACCATTGTTTTATTTATTTGTAATATATAAATTACTTTTAAAAATGTGAGAAGCAGAAGCACCTTCGAGAAGGACATGGCGTGAAAACACAGGAGTTATAGAAAACCTAGACTGTGTTTACAGAAGCCATCTTTGCCTGCCAGTGTCCACTTTTCTCAGACTCTTCTTTTGCCTCTCCAAACCGTATCTGTCAGTCTTTATTCAGTTCCAGAGCAGCTGTGGGCAGGATCTGTCTTATTGTCTAAAAAAGATAAATGGGCCTCGCCTCCCTCCCCGTGCTGGCTCAGGTCCTTCTCCTGTGGCGCTCAGTCCATCCAGATCAGTGCAATGTGGGGGCAACTCACAGCAGCCATAGCCCAGGGTCTGGGGGATGGGGGAGTCGGGCAATGGTGGCATCTGGCGGCGTGCTCGCACCTCCTCCTCCTCCTCAGAGCTCACATTTCGTTTGCCATGTCATCGTGCTCTCCTGCCGACAGGTCGCCGTTGGCACTGATTGTGGTGCTGTTGTCTTGGTAGCCAGGAGGCATGAAGGCCAGGCTGTAGGGGTAGATGTTGTGGCAGGCGGCTCGGTAAACCTCAGCAGCCTTCTGCTGGTCCTCGCCTAGCTGCCCGCCACGCAAAGCCTCCAGCACATCGGTACAGATCTGACGCAAACACACAGTTAGTTCACCGGAACTGTGTGACATGTTCTGAACCACAGATTGCACCACCCACCTGTATGCTTCTCCCACACAGCGACTCATCCAGGGCTGTAGCTATCTCACAGGCCATCTTGTCAGAGGAAGGCTCCAGGTAGACCATCATCTTAGCAGCTGGGAATAAAGAGAGACACACTGATTATGAGTGTTTCAGATGAAAAGTCTGAAGAAACAGCTGCTGTGTTAATGCAGCAGCATGCAGCTAAACACACAGCACCAGAAAAACTCCACCCATCTAGTACTGAGTCATAACACTGTCAGACTCATGAAGGACATGTGGAATCAGTTCATCATCTCTACATTCTCTCACACTTCACTGGTATGTGAACAGGACAGCAGCAGGGCAACACCAGCTGAGGTGGAAACAGCCCAGGGGAGTAAGGAAAGGATCGGCTTCATGGATGCTGATGAGGGCTCAAAGTAAGGATAGTCTGTAACCTCAGGTTAGTACATCTAGCAACTCACCTGCTAAAATAGAATAAAAACACTTTTGTGGCGCTAGAGATGGGATGTGTACGGCTGCAGAGGTTACAGCTTTCACAGTATAACATAACATTTGATGGTTACAATTACAGGCGTCTCAGACATCGTAGCAAAGGGCTCTGTGTGTGTGTGTGTGTGTGTGATGTGTGAGTGTGTGTGTGTGATGTGTGAGTGTGTGTGTGTGTGTGTCGTGTGTGTGTGATGTGTGAGTGTGTGTGTGTATGTGATGTGTGAGTGTGTGTGTGTGTGTGTGTGTGTGTGGGTGTGTGATGTGTGAGTGTGTGTGTGTGTGTGTGTGTGTGTGTGTGTGATGTGTGAGTGTGTGTGTGTGTGTGTGTGTGTGAGTGTGTGTGTGTGTGTGTGTGTGTGTGTGTGTCAGTGTGTGTGTGTGTGATGTGTGAGTGTGTGTGTGTGTGTGTGTGTGTGAGTGTGTGTGTGTGTGTGTGTGTGTGTGTGTGTGTGTGTGTGTGTGTGTGTGTGTGTGTGTGTGTGTCAGTGTGTGTGTGTGTGTCTGTGTGTGTGTGTGTGTGTGTGTGTGTCAGTGTGTGTGTGTGACTAACCATTACACATATTCACTGCTGTTGCTCTCATGGTTAATAAATGTGATTACTTCCTGCTGTTTACAACAGGGTTTAAAATGTCTTTATGAGCCAGGTCACATCAGGCACCGGATTCCAAATGCTCACAACAAATGTCACTGAGACTAAGAGTATATGTATTCTTGATTTAGTGTGCACCTAATTGGATAAACAAAAGCATTATGTCAGTAATGGATTCAGTCCTTCAGAATATCCTTGACTCATACTTTTAATTAGGTTCCTCTCTGCTGGAGAAAAGTCAAGGTGCACATCATTAGAATTCAGTTTAAACTTGAAAATGACTGCAGTCTTGGCACTTTAGAAAGGACACAGAGGAGGTGTGTTTAAGGCACCACGAGGGTCACTCAGCGATGTGATGAGGAGGTTAAGCCGAAGAGGTGTTAGACTTTAGCGCTGACGTGACTCTTCCATCACAAGAGGATTTTTCCAGAGGTCGTTTCAGTCAAAGCTCAGATATTCCCAGCAGTGTGACGATGGCTGGATCACTGTGATGTTTGTTGTTTCAGTGAGATAACCTTAGCATTACTGTGTGTTGTGGTCCATACCCATGTCTGCCTACATTGAACCCTGTGTACTTCACCATTACTATGTCTTAAAAATGGGAAATAAAGGTTTTATATCAACATTTCTACTCTGTAGAATATGATGTTCTCCAGTCAGCAGCTCAGGGTAAGTCTAATGCTATCAATGTGCTTTAAGGTAGAGTTTTCATCTTCATCATCATCATCATCATCATCATCTCTCAGGACCTCAAGTAGGAGCTGAACATCAGCTCCCGAAAAAAACAAAGCACAACAGAGGATGTTCAACCAGTGATGGTGCACTTCTACACCTCCATCACTGAGTCCGTCCTCACCTCCTCCATCACCATCTGGTACGCTGCTGCCACTGCCAGAGACAAAGGCAGGCTGCAACGTATCATCAGCTGAGAAGGTGATTGGCTGCAACCTGCCATCCATTCAGGACCTCTACATCTCCGGGACCCTGAAGATCGTAGCCGGCCCCTCCCACACAGGACAAAAACTTTTTGAGACTCTGGCAGGAGGCTGCGGTCCATCAGGACCAAAACCTCACACCACAAAAACATCTTCTTCCTGTCTGCTACTGGCCTCATCAACAAGGCACAGTCACCCGCCCCCCTGCACAGCTGCACAGCGAACTCTGACTCTGACTCTTGTTCTACCCCCCATACCCACTACACATTCATTAATAGTCCCAGGACTCATGCATTACATGGACCATCCTCCCCCACTCACTATATATGGCTGTGCCTCAACTGCAAACTGTGCATATGACAGACATTTTTGTTTTTGCACATGCTCCTTGCACATCCTCATGCATTTGCACATTATTTTATTTTTTATTTTCACTGTTCTGTATATTGCAGATGTTTCCTATATATTACATTTTATGTTTCTTGCGTATTGAAGACATTTTCCACCTCAATTTCTTTTTATATCTGCACTTAGATTTATGTTAAGGTTTGTGTAAGCATCAGAACACCAAGTCAAATACCTTGTATGTGCACACAAACACACACACAAACTTTTCTGACTCTGATTCTGAATATTTTGACCATTAATAATCTGAACTGCCCAATAGAGTATCTGAAAACACATAAAATGACAAATAATAAATACATGCATTAGTACAATACATAACAGAATCAATAATACGTCAATATAGAGTGTGATTGTTTAGTATGCATATGCTAACAGTGGTATACAAAGTGTTACCTGATTCTCTGGCAGCTCTTGTTTCTGCTACCTTGGTGAAGTGACCTAATGTGACTAGGAGGAGCTCTGCTCATTACTGGGGAAGGATGCAGAGAGCTGAGGCACTCCTTTAGCCCCAGCAGTGGCCTTGATATGGTCATAACAAGCATGGACCCCTGTTGAATAAGAATAGGTCTTTAGTGGAGGCCTCCTCAGTAACCAGAATCTGTTTACCATTCTCTGTAAGGCCTCCACATTGGGAATATTTTTCCTCCCGGGAAGGATCCAAACAGGGCATTTGACACTAATGGGTATATCAGTTATCATCATATATCATTATATTCAACACTACAGTGTATTACGTGTATAATACATTTTCATCTATTGTGATAACCTCAGTTTTACGTATTTGATGAGGCCAAGGGAAAACTTGGCTGTCAGATTTTTTAAGGCTCCACAAGCAGCACACACAACTTTCCATTTCTATTCACTTTCATTAGCTATGCAGATGAATGAGTCTCAGCACATACATTATATATTTAAAGTACTGCTTTTCTTTTACTCCAGAGTAAAAGTGGAGTCATTAAAACAAAGTGTGTCTGTCTTCAGTTCTTCCTAACCAGCAGCAGTGTTTCATTACAGCTCAGTTCATGAGATAATAAAGTGGTGAGTTTCAGGATCTCACCTAAAGAAGAGTTGTTCTTCTAACTGTAGGTGTGTCCCATTCTGCTACAACTATGCAGTCTGTCCTTGGCCTGGATTAGCAACTAAAAGAGACTAAATAAAGAAATAAGAAATAAAGAAATAAACAGAATAACTTTACTCAGCATACCAACTGTTTTGGAAAAGGTTGTAAGATTAGAGAGATCATCTCTGAAGTTTCTCCACATGTTTGTGATGCAACCCAATTTTAACATTTTGAATATATTATTAAGGAATGCATTTAGAACAGAGTCTTAAGGCGCTACACAGAGGGTGAAAGGCAGAGTCTGTCCTGTTCAGACCTTGGTGATGTCTAAAATGCATGACCCACAGTAGCAAAATACAAACCATTTCTTTTTTTATGACTTAATTTGTATTACTTTTCATATTTATAGAGTACATTAACTAACTATTAACTACTATTACCTATTTCTAATAAGTCATCTGCAGAGGATACGCCTGTACATCCTTGCTCATAGCTCCTTCTCTCAGGCCTTCTCACTCCTCTGGATGCGTTTTAAGAAGTGAAACATCCTTCAAGATAGAACACAGATCAATTTCTGGTTCACATGCAGGAAGATGGAGGAGAGAGGAGATGAAACAGGACAAAATATAGAGAAATGAGAGGAGGCCTGAAAGCAGAATCAAAATGAAACCACTACTACTTATACATTTCTTTTTTTTAATGATGTCGCCATGTTTTCCAGCTGCCTAGTATGAACCAAAGTACTTCCTGAGAACACATGGCACAATAAACCAATCAATGAATGAACAAATAACCTGCTTATTTCAGGAATAACAAGTACCTTGTGTGTTCTGTCTCCATGGGTTTTGCTATAGCTTGTTTAGCCAAAGAAACTATAAAGCTATAGCACCATCCATGGATCATGAGTGTGTGTGCTGCTATTTGACGACAAATATGAGCGAGTGTGTGGACGAATGCTGCAGGTGGAGTTGGAGCAAACAGGATATTGCATGAGGATAATGTATGACAACAATATAGAAAGCTGCTGCCTATGTATTCAAATCAGTTTTGCTCCAAGGAAATTAAGCACAGTTGACTTTATTTGTCCTTCCATACCGTCACTTCTTTTTATTTTTTGTCAATATATACTGAGCAACAATAAAATCACATAATTTGGTAGGATTACATACATACATACATAAACCTTGCTATCTGTCTCTGACATTCAGCCTCTGTAACCAATGGACTGTGAGTATCGTCATCATTCCTGTCGACCTCTGCACATATTACATAGGCCTACCTTATGGTGTTTTCTATATCCAAACTGTACATTGTGCATCTGGATGAGATACAAAGAGGTGTGACAAAGTGTCGTTATGTAACAAGCTGGTCAGACACAAGACTTAATGTCTGCTGGTCTGATAACCAGTCAATACGACAGTAATCCTGGTTCATATGGAGATGAGAGAGATTCACTGATGGTAATCAGTGCCTGACAGAGTTAGCGGTTAGGATAGGGTCTCTGTTTTGTTTCTGCTGCTCTGCATTTTGAAGTAAATCTTTGTTTTTTTTGTCTCCAGGTCATTTATTATCTGTATTTTACACGGGGTTACAGCTATCGCTCATATTTGCATCTACTCTCGCCTTTTCATGGACTTTGTATGTATTTGCACCGTGAATATATCACGTTCGGTGTGAACGCAGCATGATTCCTGCGGTTATAGCCGCCTTAAAAAGCAGAACCCGATAAACAGGCCAGAGCGTGATCTGCTGTCTGTCATTTTATGTCACCATTGTCTTGTTGTGTTGCTGTCATTGTGCTGCTGATCTGTGGTCAGACCTGTATTGTGCTGTGGAAAAGAATTTCCCCTTGACGACAATAATGTGTACGTCTAATATTATTACATTATCACTATCATTTTCACTATGTGCATTTCCATGTCAGCAAATTGGTGTTGGAGCATTTCAGAGAATATCTTTTTTTTTAAACTACACATTCTATGTACAAGTATTAATCCTTTACTCATCTTTACATGTAAATGTAGTTTTCATGATTGAGTTTGATATTTTTCCCAACGGCTGAGTTCAGTTCAGGCCGGGTTGATAGCTCTTGTTTCTGTTGTGTCATGATACAACATACATACAGTAGTAATACACCGATAGAATCAAGACAATCATAACAAACTAGATGTGTATCTGTATCCCGTCTTGCTCGGTGTCATTCATGTTTACCTCCTGTTCATAGAGGAGACAGTCTCCTCTCTGTCTGGTAAACACAGGTATCATCCTCATCATCCCCGTCATAAGCAGTCACATCTTTTATATTATGCTTTATTTTTATTTGCCTTTCACAAAAATCTCATGTTGTGGTTTTCAATCAGATTATTTATTGTGATGGTTCAATCACCGGGCATTTATCAGATAATGCATTTATTGATTGATTGATTGATTGATTGTGTGATAATGGCTGGAAAGTTACATTTACTTTAATTTTTGCATTAGCAAAGGAGGGAATGACACTCACTCACATATACATATTGTTAAGAAGTGGTGTGATAACAAAATTACAGGGAAAATCTCAAATGTGACTTTTTTTCAGGGTTATGAACAAATGTGATAATTTTAGCAGGTCTGCTCTTTCATCTTAAAATATTTAAATAAAGTAATATTAGGCTGTAAATTATATTTCTTTTGTTAAGATGACAACTTGTGTGAGAGTGTTTGAATAAGTGACTAGAAGGATCCTGTGGTTTTGTCTTTGTTTCTCTGGAAACGTGCTGCAGTAACAGGTTATAAATATCCATTTAAAGAGATACATGGCTGACACAGCTGGAGCGTTCACTGCATGCTTGGTGCCTCTGCTTATACAATGTGTATCAGTGCGCATGCTGACATTGTGATCATTATAGGATCATTTTCACTGTGGTCGTCTCTCTACACTTACAATGTGCCACCATCTGTACCTCATTCATATGTCCTATATCTGATGTATGTTCTAAGTAACAATGATACTGTTATTGTTCTCTTTATTTTTTGTGTTCTCTTTATGTTGTGATTGATTTGTAAATGTATGTTTAAGTTGGGTAAATAAATAATACATAACATAATATTTATTTTAGTACATATGGAGGGTTTCTTACAGCTGCATATTCTCACATTCTCTCACAGAGTAACTGATTGAATTATAAACAATAGACTGACACACAGTAAGCCTGAGGTGTCCTGGGACCTTCTTTACAAGACACCAGTAAACTGTAATGATGTAATGGTTAAATTTACATCAGGTATGACCATAAACAAAGCAGTATAAGACGCCTCTCAATTATAATCAATTTAGAAATCCACTTAGTGGCCCTTTTATTACTTTAAATACACATGTAGAACCATTCCAACACAATGTAGCACAATGAAACGAGGGTTCGTAGCCCCCTTCATGAAACACTGATAGGACACGTACACAGTTGATTCCATTAAAATAGGGATGAGCAAATGGAATAGCAATATATAGTTACAGTACTGTATATAGTTATATACATATATAAATATACATATATAGATTCAGGAAATTATTCTGTAGTGCATTTTTTTAAATGTTTATTCGGGTTCATGTAAACAGGAGCAACACATTTGTGATGATTATAAGACGCATCTTCACGTCTGGTAAACAACAACTCTGTATCACTGATGAAAACACAGAGTCCTCCTCCCCTCGTCCTGCTGGAGTCATGTGGGTTTCTGATTTCCATTTGTATGGCCAATCAGAGTCCAATGTCATCCGTTCACTGACCTTTGAACGGAGACTAATGAGGAGCAGCCTTAAGTTTGAGCTGGGCTAGCAAAGCTCCTATCCAGAGTCTCTATCCTCTCCTACTGCGTTGGCCAGCTGGTCTCACTGGATCATCAAAAGATGCTTCAGGCAGACATCGTCACAAAACAAATCTGCTGCTCTTAATCCAAACCTTGCACTTCCTTCTCAACGAGTGTATTTTACTTTGCAATAAAGTCGAATAACAAAAAGATAAAAAATCTGCCTTTATTTAACAATGCTGCTATTCAAAACACTTCTGATTATAATTCAGTCCAGTAAACTAACTATAACCTCAATGCAAAGACAACATAAATGACAACAACTCTGTGACAAAGTCAGCAAAATGTGAAGATTTAAGAGCTGATTAAGATGCTTATGCAAATGTCAAAACCTTCATCCACGTTCAATAATTAAGGTCAAACTTTTATGATCAAAAATAATTAAGCTGCACACTTTTCACACATTTTTAGCGACAGTGAAAAAAGAAAGGCTAAATTACAGATAAGATATATACAATCAAATGTGCTTCTTCTGCCATTCATGTCGATAACAATCTTTTACTTTAATAGATTTTAAATTGAATCCAGTTATGTTTAAATTGCTATGTGTTTATCTTAAACCTTAATCTGTGCATTGACGATGACGGCTGCCTTCTGCAGGGATGTGCAAATCACTAAAAGTCATTTAGCTCTGGTTTTGATCTCTGGTTTGTCAGTCCAGTCTTATCAGCCAACATGCAGAGGTAAAATCTTTCATACTTATTTATAGTCTGGGATTTCGATCCTGACGAGAAATGATTAGATGATTATAAATGATGGAGATAGTGAGTGGGATGATGATTGATATCTGAGGAGCACACAGAGGTTTCAAATCACTGATATATAATAATGTATGCACTAATTCTTAGCCATGGTTTTAACCCTTACATGACTTGAATATCATATCAATCATAATAATAATCCTGGTGCAGTTCTTTAGCAGTTCACAAGATCAAAATATGACATAAAAATACATCAAAAACTGAAAACTCAACGCTCCTTAAATAACTCTGCTAACTCCCACTTTAAGGCATCAAGATTCATTTGAATTACTCCATAACTTATTGAGTTTAATATTAATCTGAATGATTTAATTGTGTCATTCCTACTGACTTGAAAAACAATTTTACTGCATTATTACTTTATTCTTGGCCAGCAGTTCTAAATTTGTTTCAACATGGGGAGGATCTCATGAAAAACCTGGATTGGCTGATGAACTGCAGGCTTATGCCAAGGCCTGTCCTTCCTCCAGAAAGTCTGGAGCTACACCAGTTTGGTCTGCGCTGGCCACTGGGGCTGGCAAACTACAGCAGCTCACGATTCACTTTCCATGGTGGGTAGCAGCCAATTCACTTAGCCTCGCCTCCAACATGGCAAATAAACTAGATTTATTACATGAGCCAGTATCATTGAAAGAAACAGGAGGAAACAGGCAGGAGAGCGACAGGGAGACAGAGAAGCTGCCCGCAGCCACTGGGCAAAGGTAGCCGTCACAGCTGGATATGTGTGTGCTGGAGTGTAGCTTTACAACTTTAAGAGATGACAGTGAGACAAAAAAAATCTGAGGTTTCTATAGGTTTGAATCTGTAAGAGCAAAATGTTCTAACAGTAACACGTGACTACTGGAAATGAGGCGATACATTCTGTGCTGACGTGTGTCTGTGTGTGTGTGTGTGTGTGTGTGTGCCCTGTGTGTGTCTCTGTGTGTGTGTGTGTGTGTGTGTGTGTGTGTGTGTGTGTGTGTGTGTGTGTGTGTGTGTGTGCCCTGTGTGTGTGTGTATGTGTGTGTGTGTGTATGTGTGTGTGTGTGTGTGTGTGTGTGTGTGTGTGTGTGGCCTGTGTGTGTGTGTGTGTGTGTGTGTGTGTGTGTGTGTGTGTGTCTGTGTGTGTGTGTGGCCTGTGTGTGTGTGTGTGTGTGTGTCTGTGTGTGTGTGTGTGTGTGCCCTGTGTGTGTCTCTGTGTGTGTGTGTGTGTGTCTCTGTGTGTGTCTGTGTGTGTGTGTGTGTGTGTCTCTGTGTGTGTCTGTGTGTGTGTGTGTGTGTGTCTGTGTATGTGTGTGTGTGTGTCTGTGTGTGTGTGTGTGTGTGCCCTGTGTGTGTCTCTGTGTGTGTGTGTGTGTGTGTGTATGTGTGTGTGTGTGTGTGTATGTGTGTGTGTGTGTGTGTGTGTGTGTGCCCTGTGTGTGTCTCTGTGTGTGTGTGTGTGTGTGTGTATGTGTGTGTGTGTGTATGTGTGTGTGTATGTGTGTGTGTGTGTGTGTCTCTGTGTGTGTGTGTGTGTGTGGCCTGTGTGTGTGTGTGTGTGTGTGTGTGTGTGTGTGTGTGTGTGTGTGTGTGTGTGTGTGTGTGTGTGTTTGTGGCCTGTGTGTGTGTGTGTGGCCTGTGTGTGTGTGTGTGTGTGTGTGTGTGTGTATGTGTGTGTGTGTGTGTGTGTGTGTGTGTGTATGTGTGTGTGTGTGTGTGTATGTGGCCTGTGTGTGTGTGTGTGGCCTGTGTGTGTGTGTGTGGCCTGTGTGTGTCTCTGTGTGTGTGTGTGTGTGTGTGGCCTGTGTGTGTGTGTGTGTGTGTGTGTGTGTGTGTGTGTGTGTGTGTGGCCTGTGTGTGTGTGTGTCTGTGTGTGTGTGTGTGTGTGTGTGTGTCTGTGCGTGTGTGTGTGTGTCTGTGTGTGGGTCTGTGTGTGTGTGTGTGTGCTTGTGTCTGGTTGTCCAACTCATGCTTTATGCCCCTGGTAGTCCAACTCATGCTTTATGCCCCTGGTAGTCCAACTCATGCTTAATTGTTTCTATTACTCTGTGTGCTAAAGTAGCATCAATATGTTTGGTTTATGAGTGTTTCCCCCGTGCCGCCCCCATCTCCGTCATCTATTGGTTAGAGAGAGGTCACATGGGATGTCATGGCTTGGCCACATTGGCTATTCTGCTCGTATGCGGAAGTGGAGTTTTGTATACAAACGCGTAGCGCTTTATAGCTTCATTTTTTAAGAAATAAAACTTTATTGTAAATATGCAATAGCATAAGAGCAGTCAACAAATAAGGCAGCATAATTTGCCATTTTAGCCTGGAAATATGTTTCATGGGATAAGGAAAAAACACAAAGAAAAGGCAGAGTAAACGAGAAATGACACACAGCTGGTTAACAAATAATTTAGTTAAAGAATCAGTCAGAAAAGAAGGATAAGGGCTTTACAGACGACTAAGACTACACTAAGGCTTTCACTCAGTGCTGTACCAAAAAAGTCACCTGTGTAATCATGTTAGTATCTGCTGCCTTCATTAAAATCTGATTTAAGGTCTGTACTTTATTTACCTTCAAATGCAGATATTTTGTTGTTTCAAGCAAGTAATATATTGAATGACATTTCAGTGTTGAAGTATGAGGAAGTAGCTGACTGCCAAAAAATGTACAGAAGATTAGAAGAAAAATGAAAAAAAGAACAGGATAACTATAGTGTGGCTGCAAAGCATCCACATTAATTAATTCATGACTGAGTCTATTAATTAGACCAACAAGTCTTCATCCCTTAACAGTCCTGTGTCCTAGAAATGACATTTCTGATTAGCAAAAGCAAATAAGTTACCAAGGTAAATGTCAACATGGTCATTTACACACAAGGCATGATTATAAAAAACTTTGGCACAGAATATATCTATAAAATACTCTCCCCTCTCTCTCTGTGCCCTTTCAGTTTGTGGGCTATAGAAGTTATTTTATTTCGTAGGGCTGTATCAACACTTGTGATGAAGACACATATGAATAAACTTGACTTGGCATGTACCATATGATATAACATGAGCTGTGTTTCAAAACATAACGCTGCAAAACACTAAGGATCTGATAAATGTCATTCTTAAAGGGAGTTAGGGCACAGTCATTTAGTAAATGTGTAAATCCATAGGGCATGACAGTAATTCAAAGTCAACATTCACAGTCAGTCATAACTTCTTTTTTCAAAGGGGCTGCTTAATGTAATGTAATACCTTTGTGAAGTGTTGGTATTTCTTTTGTTTGTAGAATAAACTGATCATTGATTAGATACCAGTCAAAGAAAGAGATTATATTTATACACTTGCTCCATACAGGCAGAGAATGACAATAAATGTTGGCATTGAAAATAAATTGAAAAACTGAAAAGACTTCAAACCTGTTGTGTGTGTGTGTGTGTGTGGGGGGGGTTGCCTCCAGCTACAAAGGGGCCCACTCTGCCTGACTGAATATTTTGTTGATTAGTTAAATATTTTGAACTAGACAGCACTCACAGCACAAACAAGGCGATGTCATCGCACATAAAAAAGCAACAGTCCCATGATCATTTGAAGCTCATAATATGACTCTGCACCATGAAAACCTGACCCTATAATTTGGAATCACATCGTTATTATTAGTTTGATAGTTATTCAAGAAAAAAGACATCTCACTAATGTCGGTTTTCTTCTGGATCTAGCTCCAAAATGTAATATTTTCTTGCATGGCCCCATTCTTCCACCCCGTTTCATGGTAATCTATCAAGTGGAATAAACATTACAAAAACCCCTACCCCCTCCACCCCTTTATACAGATATTTATTTATATAGATATAATAGTCATTTATGTGTGATAGACATAATAAAGCCCTATCTCCCAACGCTAAAGAAAGTGAAAAAGATCCCGACTCCACCCCTTAATCCAGATCCACTCCAAAATGGGTTCTTCCTGTCATTCCGGTCACATGCCCAACCCTCCCATCACGTTTCACAAAAATCCATCAAGGAGCTTTTGTCATCCTGCTAAAAGGGAAACATACATAAACAAACACGTGAAAACATAAAAACCTTGGTGCAGGTAATAAAGAATCACATTATGTCCGTGTCCTCTGTAAAGATGACCCTGAACCCCCACCACTGCCAAGGGGTTCTCCTCTTGTGCAACAAACAGCACCATCTGCAGCCCCATCTGTGCCTTGTTTGGATTGTATTTTATTTATTTATTATTATTATTATTATAATATTATAATATATTATTTTGACTGCCTGGAGTTTAAAAGTTTGCAGCTTGCCTGCTTTTTCTGTTTATCTTGCTTTTCCAAAAAACAAATGCGGCCAGATCAGAGCATTTCTAAAATCAGTTTAAAATCAAGAACTGATGTAACATCATTACTGATGTCTGTCACTGTCTCTCTCTCTCTGGACAAGGTGTATGTGTCTGACTGTGTAGCTAGCCTAGCCCTGTTCTGTCAGTGCAGGCTAAAATGGGAAAAGAATATAACACAGGCACACTAAAGCATAAGGAGCCAGAGTATCAGGAGGAATCTTGTGGCATCATGTGTTCTGCTCACAAACGTCTTCTCGCTCTCAACAACTCAACATTCAGTGTCTTGTTAGTGTCCTGCTGCTAGTTCCAGTTTGCATTTCAAGCTGTGATCAGCTTTTCAATCCACTCAAAGACATTGTCCATGGTGATACTGTCTTCTGCTATATCAAAAGCATTCAACAGCAGTAAGCGTGTCCTGGAGGAGGAAAAAGAGGACTGATGAAGAATATTCTTTATGGTCACATACAACGTTACACAGTATTCACAAGTTATCTGTGATAAATGTGATGAATAAGGTGGTTAAAATGCCATTGTGTGTGTAGACATGCCTGGAGGGCTGAGTGAGAAGAGGAACAGAGATCAATGAGGGATCAAGTGTTCTGGTGAAGATTTCTGAAGTTATGCAGGATAAAGTGTGTATGTTTTAAATGACCAACTATATAATCTGTAAATGGACTAGGATAAATCTGTAGTTAGTTATGTTTTAAATGACCAACTATATAATCTGTAAATGGACTAGGATAAATCTGTAGTTAGTTATGTTTTAAATGACCAACTATATAATCTGTAAATGGACTAGGATAAATCTGTAGTTAGTTATGTTTTAAATGACCAACTATATAATCTGTAAATGGACTAGGATAAATCTGTAGTTAGTTATGTTTTAAATGCTTTGGTGAGAGAGATCACAAAAATAAAAGCCAACCCAATAATGATCCCTTCACCTGTACCAGTGAACCTCTTAACAGCTGTTACTGCCGTTATCAGGAATCTTTTGTTACGTGTCACAACTCGTTTGAAACGTGTTGCTGGCACCAATTTAAGAATAAGCATATATTTACAAAAATTAATTAAATTGAGGTAAAACGTTGAACATTTTGTCTTTGTATCATTTTCAATTGAGTACACTGTAAGCCAAAAAGAATTAACAAATGATCACATTGGGTTTTACACAGCATCCCAACTCTTTGGAACTGGGGTTATAATTATTAGTGTTTAGTGTTCAGTGGTTTATCTCTTATTGACTGAGGACTTTAAGTCTTTTGTTCCCTGGAGAACTTTGTACCTGCATCCCATTCCAACAGACTGGAGTCCTCCCAGCTGGTCCCTGCTGCAGGACGAATACACTTCTTCACCTTCTCCACTTTTGCTTTCTTTTTGTCCTCTGTAGCACTTTCTGCAGGCGGGAACACACACACACATGCAGTTATAGCATATATGTTTTTATACATGATTGATAGATATTTTTGGAGGTTAGAAAAAAATTTTAGAAATCGTTTTAGTGTGCAGAGTAGTTTTGGAATACATTTTGTAATCCTTTGTAATATTTGTGTGTGCACTGCAAGGACCCAGGTATTACACTGGACCAGCTGTCCACTGCTGTGACAATCCAGCAAATGAATACTCCACAACATCAGGAAGGATGAGGCTCTGGTCATCTATTGCCTAGACTACTGTGGCTCGCTCCTGTTTGTATGAGCTCTCCAACCTCTGCAGCTAATCAAGCATGCAAAGCTTGGCTAGACATCAACTTACCAGTTTCCTGCTTCTACCTGGACCAGGGCTGGATCTGGAAGAGTCAAGAAGGACAAAGTTTTAGACCCCAAAGTAGACACACAGACGTTGAACTTCTGCTATCATCATATGGTGGACCTGAGATCTCACACTGATTTGAAAATTATATTTTTTTGTTATTTACACCCTTTTCAAAGCTGAAATCTTCACTAAGCTAAAAGCGTTAGCATTGAGCTGGGTGCAATAGCTCAGAGGCAGTTCTGTGGAATACATCACTAAACAAGATCAATGAGAAAGAGTGAGCCCTGCACACCTTAGACTTACCTGCTACCCAGACGTTGTGTCATAACACACAACAGAGAGCTACAAGAAGTGTGTCTGTCAGGTCTTACATTACATTTTGGTTTTCCTGTGAACACTGAGGCTGCATGGATTACAAGTTCCCAGTGATGCATTCAAGCTTTCAGACAAGGTGCAAGTTAATGCTTTTAACTTTAACTTAAATAAATCTTTTCAAACCAATCTGGGATTTATTTTCTAACAATGTCAAACAGGTCTCTCATGCTGTCTTGATGTGAAGCTTCAGAAAGGTTTTGTGGAGAAACAAAATTCATCCTATTCTGCATCAGCATGGTGCTGAGTAGATAAAGACTGAATTAGACTTTTGCATGAAGTTTTCATTTCAGATTTATCAGCAGGATCTCACAAAAAGGACACAGTGAATGTGTGTTCAGAACAGAACACATCGGTCCAACAGAGGAGCCTCAGATTTAACCTGCTGGGGGCTACTGATACCTTTTGGCTGGCAGCGGTGCGTTGGTACAGCGAGTAGGCCTCTCCACAGGCGTGCTGCAGGGCGCTGGGTAAATCTACACCTCTCTGCAGCTGACAGGAGAGCAGGGTGGCAGCATGGAGGAGCGAGGCCACTGATGAGGCAGGGGAATCTGAAAAGCACAAGCCATTGTCTTTAAATGAACTCTGCAGACTGACAGCATATCCATCTGTTGTCATCATGCAGCGCTTACCACAGATGGCAGATTTGATGCTTTTATGGATTTCAATCAGGAGGTCACACACACACATTCTCCGTTCACCCCTGCAGTGTGAAGCAGAGTCTTCAGGTCCAGCGTGTCCCAGCACACTCCCCCATGTTCTCCTGGGATGTAAACCTCCACACCTCGGTTCCTCATGGCTCTGGAGCTCCCCATGCGCAGGGTCCATGGTCAGGAACAACCTGCACAGACACACCGATTAGCTTAGCATCGACTTCCTTAACGAATTTAGCACAGAGAACATGATCAGTGTCATTTCTGTGTTTTTGTCACACTTCACTACCGTTGTTTATCCCCAGAGGGCAGCGTCTGCAGTGATGTGGACTCATGTGCGTTTACACATGCGTGTGCGTTTTACAGCAAGAAAAAGACTCAGAGCGACGCGCCATGTTAGCAGGCAGCGCGACCACCGTAATGGGCTACAGTAATTAGCTACATCAGTTAGCATCACATTAGCTTAAGTTATATCTCACTCACCAAGACGTGTGGAAAGTGGTTTAATATACGTGTGGAAAGTGGTTTAATATATTAAATATAAAATATAATAAAACAGCAGATTTGTTGTATTTCCTGCTTCGTAAACAGGCGACTCTGAAGCCACGCGAGACATCTGGAAACCGTCACCGGAACGTGACGTCATACGGGTCATCTTGTCTAGGACGTCAGTGTCCAGGCTATAAAAGCGCTTAGATGAACCAGATGACTTACTTATTGTGACATCTAGACAAGGACAACATGGCGATAGACGATTGGGATTCTGAAATAATTGTTATAAAATTAGATCCCACCCGGAAAAGACCGAAGGAGAGCGTCTGGGACGCAGTGCCCGAGGAAGATGAGAGGCCTCGTTTTGGAAGCAGAAAGTAAGGCTTGTGATTATTCACTGTGTATATATTATCATTTTGACAGACTTATGGTAAGGTTGTGAGTTCTTTCATGGAATGTACAAGGTATTAATGACGTTAAAAAACGCTACAGCTGTCTGGAAATTTTAAAGAAAAAGAATATAGATGTGGCAGCAAGATACTAATAAACTAAATAATGCTGACTTTAAGGTAGCAGCATACTCTTCTGCTAAGCTCTAAGTACTCTATCGGATTATTCAGTACTGCAAACAGAAATTCCTAAAGTATCTTCCTTCAAATACCTAGGTATTCATATATTTTCAACTATTGAGAAAATTACGAATGCTAACAATAAAAGGTTACGCAACTCCATTTGTAAAGACTTGGACAGGTGGTTTAATCAAAAGCCATCGCTCTGTAGTCGTATATCAATTATTAATATGAACATATTGCCAAAAATTAATTTCATAACCAGTATGCTTCCACTACCCACACCTCCCCACTACTGGAGCAGGATACAGGGACTAGTATCTAAATTCATGTGGAAAGGGGAACGTCCAAGGCTCAATAATAAAATTCTTTGTCAGAGCAAACAACTAGGAGGATTTGGCCTCCCTAATTTTGAGCTGTATTATTTATCCTTTATGCTTCGCCCCCTTGAGAAGTGGCTTTTACAGGAAGGAAATACACCTTGGCTACTCATTGAACGCAACATAGTCGCTCCTCACAATTTGAATGAAATTTTGTTCTGTGGTCTGTCTTTTAAGCATTGCCGGGAAAAATTTGGTCCAATTATAACTCATTCCATTCAAATATGGCAACAAGCATGTAACTTGGCAGATTTGAATGTGAAATGGCATACACTCTCACCAATTTTCGATAATAAATCACTTTGTTTGGAGAGAAAACCATTGAAATTTCAATCTTGGTCTCAATGCGGCATTCGTAAACTTTCTCATATTATCAATGACAAAGGTCTAAGATCATTTGAAGATCTTAGGAATAGTTATAATATACCAACAAATTCCTTTTTCTTTTATTTACAGCTAAGATCAGTTATTCAAGCTCAGGGAGTTCCTTGGAAAAACTCTCTTCCCATACATCCTCTCTTTAATTTTATAACCACTAAACCCAAATATGTAGGCTTTGTGTCCAACATGTACAAAAGGCTCCAAGAATTCACTTGTCCATTTTTGGGTGTGACCAAGGTCTGGAATGTGGATTTAAAGAAATGGGAGGAATCGATTAATTGGAAAAGAATCTGGGAAAATGTGTCTCTTTCATCTAGAAATTGTAATTATCAAATGATTAATTTTAAATTTATTCATAGATTTTATTTTACTCCCAGGAAACGTTTTCAGCTCCACCTTTGTCCCACACCAATCTGTAAGCTATGTTATAAAAATGAAGTAGGAACCTACTTGCATATGATGTGGGATTGTCCAGAGGTGAAACATTTTTGGTCCAGAGTTGCACATGTTTTATCTGAGGTAGTAGGAGTTATTATTCCCTGCTTGCCTAATGTTTTACTTTTGAATGATGATACAGCAATCAGTATTAACACGTCAGAGAAAAGATGTCTACTCTTAGGTCTAACTGCCGCTACAAAAATCTTAGTATTAAGATGGAAGCCCCCACATGAACTTTCAGTTTCTAAGTGGATTCTGTTATTGTTAGATATTGTATCTCTGGTCATAAGTCGATACAAAGAAGTACCATGCCTGCAAATTTGTGTTGAAAATGATTAATATTCATGATGTCATGGGAAACTGTCCTTCTTTGTTTTGACAAATAAAAACTTGATCAAAAAAAAAAATAATCCACACAACACCAAATACTGTTTTTTAACCATTGTCAATGAAATGACTTATTTGTTTTGGACTTTCAGAAAGAAAGTCTTCACTCCAATCATCTTTGTGAGTGGCGGTCTGCGCGAGACTGCAGAGGAAGAGAGACGGGCGCAGCAAAAATTACGAGGTGGCTGTGATGACATACAGTCTGGTGTAGCCGTTGGTGACTGGGAGCAGCACACAAAAGGAATTGGCCTGAAAATTATGCTGAAGATGGGATACCAACCAGGCAAAGGCCTGGGCAAGTATAATCAAGGTGAGTTGGCCTGAGGAGGCAATGCAATTTAAATTAGTAATAGTGTGTGTTTTACAGGAGCAACAGAGTATAGTTGGTATATTCTGACCATGTCTCTTGTTGCTGCAGGTATTTTAAAACCCGTTGAGTCGAAGGGTCATCATGGCAGGGGAGCTGTTGGTGCTTTTGAGAATGAAAGTCTTCCAGATTTGCCTGTGATCAACTCAAAAGAGGTGGAGGATCCTGCAGGCCCTGGAGGTAAGGAGCGACCGAAGTCCTCCTACACAACTCAAGATGAGCTGAAGGCCAAAGGCAAGCTGGCAGGGCGCAGTACAGCAACATCCGCTGGAGAGTTGGCAGAGGTCAAGGTATGTTTGAAACAATTTGATTTTCTCTCGTTTAGAACGTTATCAAGACATAATGACTTTGATCATCAAATTCCTTGACTTGCACTGTAATGTTGTAATAATGTAATTGTATTTGTACATACAGTACAATCGCCAGTGGATTGAATTATCTGAATGTAAGCACATGGTCGGCTTTTGTCTTGGTATCTCATTTACCCCATATCTCTTCCCATCTCTAGGTTATAGACATGGCTGGGAGAGAGCATACGCTCTATTACAGTTACAGCGAGATGTCCAAGGATCAAAAAGGATCTGGCTTTGCTCTCCCTGAACTCGACCAGATCCAGTCCGCCAGACATCTGCATCATGAAAAAGATGTACTTGTTTCTCTGAAGCATGAGTCACAAGTGCTGCAGAGCAGATTGGATGCAGAGGAAGATGCAATCCAGAGACTGGAGGCTGTTCTGGCATTGGTGAAGCGTTTCCCTACTGAAGAAATGGCACCAGGAGAGGCTCCTACCCTGCAGGTAAATACACAATGAGCACACAGACTACAGTTATCAGGCCTATTTCAGCCTTGCTCTTATCACTTCCACATTGGTCATTTTTTGTTTCTGTGCCTTCTTTCTCTTTCTTCAGGAGTGTGCACGGATCTTTGAGTCGTTACAAACAGACTTTCATGAAGAATACGAGATGATGGGATTGGCAGATCTGGCTGCAGCTGTTGATTACCCGTTAACCGACAGTGCCCATCCACTCCTGGAAGCCTCTGCTCCAATCAGGTCTAGAGCCTCTTTACCCACCAATCAGGAGCAAACTATCCGAAGCCCCCAGAGCAGTGAGACCCCAGTGATTCCTCCGCCCACCTCATCTCGCAAACGTAGAAAGAAGAAGGGAGGCCGGGGTTATGTGTAGTGAATCAATAATGATGCCTGTGTGAATAACCACTTAATGATGAAATGTGCACTTAACTGAAGGGAATAAAACACATTCATAATAATATGATTAAGTTTGTTTGTGCTTGTTATCTCAATGTTGACTGCCACATACGTTGTACACATATTGGCTTCTTGCCCATTCATCCAAATTTGCTAGCAGATGACCTGCCATTGTATTCTGTTTCTGAGCCAGTGAAAATGGGAAGGTGAAAATCATTATAATTATCATATTTCTGTTTTGGTTGAGATTATTATACCCATACATATTCCCTAGAATGATAAAGTTATCATTTATTTCAAAAACACAGATTATCCAGTGACCAAGAGTGTCCCTAACAGTGGTTAAGACTTTCCCAGGGAAATTGTTCCACCATTGTTGTCACCCCATTGGTTTAACCAGACTTTTTCATCCATGTCATTAGAATGGGGTTCCTGAAGAAGATAGCATTGTGCTTTTTCATTCTTACAGACACGAAAGGTTGATTTTCTTTTTATAGAATCTCTTAGAAACACAAGAGAACATATGATTACAGTAGGACAAACACAAAAAGAAAGTATAGATTAAAGTGAAGATTTAGGAAGAACAGTGTTTTGAAGCTAAACACTGTTACAAAGCCCCTAATACTATCGAGTACAGAGAACCATTAACAACAAAACTGTCAAAATGTTTATAAAGTGAATATCTTGTAAACTTTTTTAGGCATTTCACCTTGTACTACCTACTGGTTGAACAAAAATGTCAGGAAAGGCTGACTTATAACGTTACAAACATTCACATGAAGAGAGGTAGGTAGTTGAATTAGGCCATTTGGTGCAAACTTAGTGCAACTTGAAAATCAGACTCCCCCCCCCTTAAGGTATAATAGAACTTTCAACAGCAGCACAGAATTAAAACCTTTTTAAAAGGCAGTTGAACATGCATGGGTCGTCTCTGACATCATCCAAATCTGCGTGCAGTTCTTTGCTGTGCCTCATTGGCTCTGCTTGTTGTCTGCTGTATTGATTGTTCTCAATTATATTTGACCATTATTATATTTGCTCTGAGTCCTGCTTGACTTGTAGTGACATGAACCATGTCTAGTGTCTCATTAGACGGCAGGTAAAAATGTCCTGCATGGTCCTTCACCTCAGATCTGTCAGTATGAATATTAGATGGAGGAAAGTAATAAATCAACTGTGTTCTACAGGTTGACAATGGGCAGCATATCCAGTGTGTGTGTGTGTGTGTGTGTGTGTGTGTGCCCTGTGGCCATGTGTTAACTCGTGACTTAGACTTGATGACTTTCATTGTAAACTTTGCTTTTTGTAAATATTGTAAATAATTGTTTTTTCCAGCAGTCCAGTTCTGTAGGGGTGGGAAGCTCTTTTTGTTGGCTCATCTTTTCTCCTGTTTTTCTTTTAGAAAAGTTTGCTTTACTTTAATGATAGGTAAGTTAGTGTGAACACCTGAAGCTTGTTTTGTTTGTTATTTTATTTTTGATTGCCCACCAATGAGCTTTGTCCTGAACTCATTGGCTGTTTAACTAATGGGTATCTTCAAAAAGCCCATCAAGATCCACCTGTGTATATCTAGGGGTAAAGCCAAAATCTAGTCCTTCACCATAACTCAAACTCAGATTAGTTGGTTTGATTTAATAACCTGCTAAGAACAAAATACTCACAGCATGGAAAAGCAGTTTGCCAAGCAGCCATGTCCTGTTCTCTCTGGAGGCAGATCCCAGGACAGTGCCAGCTCTCTGACGTTGTGCTTTTCTTCAGGTGATAAATCCGCTGTACCGTCCAGCTGTTATTGAAAAGTAGATAAGACCCTTAATTTGCACCATCACGTGGCATTTCATCACAAATTCAAAGAACATTCTAAGTGACATCTATCAATATAATTAAGTTTTTAAAGGATTTATTCAAGTTTGCGTTCAATAATTCTTTAGAATTCCTTGTGTGATCTGATCGAAGAATTGTCTTACATTGAATTGCTGAATAGACATAAGATATTTCAGATTCAGATCACTTTAATTGTTGATCAATTGTTGATTTAATTGAGATCTATTGGGGCTTCTTCTGGGGATCCACCAAAGAGCACATATATCACCAAGTATGATTTTAGTTTTCAGGTAGTTTTTGTGTCACTAGAGTGAAGATAGTCACTATATAATCAATGTACAATGATTTGAAATTGAGAAACACAGACAATGTTTGTCATTTTTAATGAATAAATGACGTGATGTTAAAACTATCATAAATTATTGCTGTTTAATTGATGGATTCATAAGCTCAGGATGTAGGAATAGGAATCACACTCCTGAAAAGTTAAAACATAAACTAATTTTACAAATACATATGAATATAATAAATATATGAATTTCTTTTTCCAGTAGACCGCATCAATGGAAGCGATAACTTTGAATCGGGGGACTTGGTGTCCATCGTCACCCGGGTGATGGTGAGCCAGAGCCGGTTGTACAGCGACTCAGAGGAGGTGGTGGCTCTGCAGGTGTTCAGTGAAGTGATAGAGATGGAGGGCAAAGAGGTTTGGAATGTTATTACACGTCTTACTGTCAAATCTGAATTTTGTGAGTGAGTTTGAGTAAAGCATGGTAAAAACAAACCGTATGCATTTTATGCATGTATCTGTTTACCTTTTGGAAGCCTTGACCATCATAATTGGATAAACTATACCTGCAGAACCCTGTTTATATATCAAACCCTGCAACCCTTACTCTCCCAACTCAACCTTAAATCTTTTAATGATAATAGTGATGACTCCCCTTTCTATAAATGTCTGATATGTCTATGAGATGATACAATTGACTTTATGGTTAATACATGAGGCAATTTATTTCCCAAAGTTTTGGATCTTTCGCCAAAGAAAGCTCCAGGATTTACATTCTCAGGTCATTTAAATGTGTTACTCGTGACTTAAACATTCTGAATTAATGCATAAAAATGGAATCCAACATTATCCTTAGCAATCAAATGACCGTTACATTTTATTTTGAAGGCATTTTAACCACAGAACTGTTAAATTATAGCAATACTTAGTGTAAAACCATGATTTGTAATGCAGTCAAACCTGGTTGAGCTGTAGAAAGTTTTCTGCCATCCATATGTGGATATCTGAAATACAGTATAAAATGCAGTATATCTAAAATCCATTCAAAGGACTGAAGAAAAGTGGCCAAATTGGACAGGTGGTCTTCTTATACAGCAAACTTAATGTTAATGGAGAGTAAAACGGGACTGTGAAAAAGCAGTTATTGTCAGCAGGTGGTCACCTTATAGAGGTGGTCACTAAACCAGGACTTTTCTGTGTGGAGTCTCCTTGTTCTCCCCGTGTCTGTGTGGGTTTTCTCCAGCTTCTCCAGGTTCCTCCCACCACCAAAAACATACAGTAGAGGTGAACTGGTGACTCTAAATTGACCGTATGTGTGAATGTGAATGTGAATGGTTGTTTAACTTTCAATGTGGCCCTGCCATGAACTGGTGACTTGTCCAGGGTGAACCCTGCCTTGTGCCCCTAAAGTCAGCTGGAATAGGCTCCAGCCCCTCCACAACCCTACACAGGATAATGGGGTTACAGACAATGAATGAATGAATGTATGTATACATATGATGGTCTTTGTTTCCTGGTGTTCATATACTCATCGGTAAATAAAGACAGTGTGAAACAAATGACACATCAAATGATGTCAGAAAATCATCTTAATATCCACATTCACTGAGTTGATTGGAGAACGGGTGTACGGTCTCCACAAAGAACTACAGACACTGGCCATTAAGGGTTTGATCATTTAGAGACTGCAGGAGTCAGGACAGGAGACTTCAGGCTTGGATTTGAGAAAAACACTTGTAATATATGTTGTGTTGGGCTATTTAATCTGTTCTTGTTCGATTTGTCATTGCAGAGAGCTGATAAATTGTGTGTTTTGCCATTAAAACCTAATATACAAAAAGCCTGAGTCTGTATATTTACTATATGGGCGCTGCCTCCATCTAGTGGTCATATTTGAGATTGCACCGTTTAAGAAAATGACACTATAGCATCCGGATCACTGCGCTTAAAAAAGTAGTTCTGGGGCTTTTCTGCTAATTTCCTTCAAAAACCACTCAATAACATCTTTGTTGAATTTATGGTGAACATTATGCTCTTTTGATAAACAATGATCCTTGAAGAAGGCTGAATAAAGGTTTCATGAGATAGCGGAAGCGTAATAATTTTCTCAGTGAAGAGGCGTATAATTACTCATACTCCTCATTTTGGATGCACTTGTTGGCGATTCCTCCATTGATTGGTGAGTCACCTTTAACTTTCCTCCAAAGTGAGTATGTTTCTTAAAATTGACATAAATTATGCTAATTTTCACTTAAGAATGTATTGAATTTGTAGTCAATTTGATTTATTCACGAAATTTAGATTAGATCAAAATACTACTACTTTGACGAGCTAACCTTAATGTAGCACCAGGTGCTAGTTTAAAAAGAAGTTCATTGCAGCCGCCATCTTGTTTGCTAAAAGAAATCATCTTATGTGTGCTAATTCAGACTTTTTTCAGCACTTCGATAACATCTGTTAGGTTATTTAGATGTCAGATAGTAATTTCCCGAATATTTATCTAGTGTATTGTTCATAGCATTGGATTAATCTTAAAATGTCCTTTTATTAACAGGTGTTTTAGTATTGAAGAAAAATGACCGGTCGGGCACGCGCAAGAGCCAGAGGCAGGGGTGGTCAGGAGACGGCGGCACCTGGAGGGGTAATAGCATAGAGCTAAAAAAAACACTAGCGCTTTCACTGGCGGAAGATGGCAAACTCGGCCGCCATCTTATGTAGGGAAACATGTGCTGCCTCTACATAAACAAGCATTGACAAAGCCTGTATTCGAACCTAAATTTGGTATTTATTTGAAGAGTAACTTGATCGACAATTGAAAATCAGTATCAAATAGTAAAAATCGTTTATGTCTGCATATTTACATGAAAATGTTTACTAATAGGTGATATGGCACTAATATATACTAATAATGGTGTTATTGATTAGCAGAAACTTATCAGTATTGCTGTGTAGGGTATGTATATATATATATATATATAAAAAATATATGTATATATATATAAAATAGCTCCAAGTACTGCACATAATTAACCTGGATTTTTTCATAAAGGGGATTTATGGCAAGTTATTCCCTTTTTTTATTCAGACTTATAGATATCTGTAAATAATTCAAGATATATAGAAATAATTCAAGATATCATAAATTATATTTAAGATATCTGGATTCAATTTAAGATATCTTGAAATAATTTTGTTATCTTTATTTGTATTACAGATATTTATTTAACAATTATAGATATGTTAAATTTAAATTTTGAGCCTATTTCAATGGAGCCTATTTATGATATCTGAAATTAAATGAATGAATCTGTGAAGGTTTTAAACATAAATTATAAGATAAATAACTCAAATATAATTTACAACATCCAAAATATATTTACAGCCAATTATATATATACAGACAACTATTCCAAACTACTCCAACTTCCATATATTTAATAATCTTTATCAACCTTCAATCAATCAATTAATTATGTAATATGGAATCAAAATGTTTACTTGTACAACGCACCAGGTAGTTTGTCAGCATTAATTTAAAATAGTGTCCAAATTGTCCTGAATTGATTGTTCTGTGAATACATGCACTTCCTGGTTGAGGGGCACTCTGCAAACAAAAGTTTGGACATCCTTAAACTTTTTGCAAGCAGGTGACCCGAAGCTGCTTGTACCCTCCTAAAAATGTTTTATTGCCAGTCCATACTAGTTAAGATAAGATATTCCTTTATTAGTCCCACAGTGGGGAAATTCTCAACAGTTAACCTACTCTTTGCATTTGGAATCATGTTTATCATCAGTAGTTTATGAGTTATCAATAATAACCGTGATTTTTCCTTAATGGCATATTGTTATGTAGATATAACTTCTTACCTTTCACAGATCCATTTGAGGGACTCTAAATCTGCATTATCTCAACTACATATTGGTGGCAGTGCCCTGTCTCTCCCCTTCAAATATGGATATAAATTCCCAGATCTGGATCATGATTTGTATTATCAGGATCCAGTTGCATGTAGCGGTGGACCGTCATGAGTTCTCTGTGCCTGTGTGTTTTCATTTTGATTGCTCAAATTCATTTAGATTTTTTGTTGTAGATCCAGTTTCAAGAGCCTGCACCAACTGCTGGCCCTGCCCCTCAGATGGGAGATGAAAAAGCAGAGCGGGCTGGTAGAGGGCGGCAGAAGGGTGCTCCAGGACCCTTTCCTACAGAAGGTACAGTCAAACACAAAGTCATCCATTTGTTTCTTCTGTTAGATGATCTTGATCATTCCTGACTTTTGAAAATCTGGGAAAACGTTATTTAAAATGGGTGATGCACTTAAAAATGTATCATCATTAAGTTCATTGTCCACACCCTCTTGAGAAGTTAAGAATGGCAGTGCTTTGAAAAAGAGAAAATAGGCAAACACTGAACTTCATCAGGTCGTATCGACTCCACCTGCACTGCGAAGGTTAATTTTACTTACCAGGCACTAAAACATTTCCAATGCTTATCATATGTTTTCAGGACTATAACGGGGTTTTGATAGTCCTCATTTGTTTTTATCAGCTGTCACACAGATTTCAGCTGGATTTCAGCAGGTGAAGTTGGGAGAAAGAGGAGGACGTCGCCGGGATTTTCATGATGTCGGGATTTTCACCAGGCAGACTATGGGGCATGTTAAGGACTCAAAGGCTGGTCTGTCTTAATTTGAAAATGACATCCCCCCCCCCACACACACACACACACACACACACACACACACATAGAGCAGTTGTACACTTTATAATTAGTGGTGACAATTATAAGTCACTCTCTACAATTGTGTGTGAACTTCCTCAGGAACAAGTGGGCGAGCAATTCGGTTGACTGCAAACTACTTCCACATCGTGTCCCGCCCTCAGTGGGTTCTGTATCAGTACCATGTTGGCTTCAGTCCAGAAATGGAGTCTCGTCGTCTGAGATGTGCCCTCCTCTTCCAGCATGATGAAACACTTGGTGCAGCATGGTGCTTTGATGGAGCTTTGCTGTTTCTGCCACACAAATTGCACAACAAGGTAATGTGATAATTCAGGTGTTTAGAAGAACGTACAAAATGAAGATGCACAACTCGAAATATTGATTTGAAGAGGAAAAATACCAAATTGTGCTGTTAAATGTTTTATGACAGCTTGGGTTTTAGAAGATGAATTGCTTGATCACTCTAGTGTGTGCGAGCTGTAGACTGGGTGTTGCACAAGGTTTGGTGTTTGTTGTGTAAATGTTGTTCCCTCCAGACAAATGTTGGTTTTCTTCCTTGTGCTCCGATGTCTGACCTGGTGTTTAGGAGACTGTCCTCCACAGTGAGACTAAGAATGGAGAGAAGGTTCAGATAACCGTCACCCTGACAAATGAACTCCCCCCCTCTTCTCCAGTATGCCTTCAGTTTTACAACGTCATATTCAAAAGGTACATTTTCCAGTTTTCAGGTCTGTTAAAGAATAAGTAACACTCCTTAAGTGCTGAACATGTCTTGTGACAAGTGTACTGTGGTTATGGATGGTGCATGTTTAAATAAAAGTAAATCTATGTAAATATGCATCATTAAATGTGGCGAGAGCATTTTGGATCTCTGGAAACTTCTCTTAAATGATGTGTTTTCATTTCTACAGGATCCTGAGAATCCTCAACATGCAGCAAATTGGACGCAACTATTACAACCCCAGGGATCCACTCGAAGTCCCACAGCACAAGTAAATACATTTGCTTCTCCATTGTTTTCATTGTAAAGCTCTGGACTTGTAAAGCGTATTGTGAAAGTGGAATCCTCGGGTTGTCTAAAACAACCTGACAGTACAATATATAAACATTTTTATGTCATTACACCATTTTAAATATGTTGAGAATTTTTCACAACCAAAACTGCCCACAGTAGGTTGACCCTTTTCACCCTGGCCTCATGAAGTTGTTAATGAGGTCATTATGTTACACTAATCAACCAATACAACTGTGAAAACAACAGTACAGACATGATTCTGCAGCCTTCAGAAAAGCTCAATTTATGATCTTTAAAGCAGGGGTCAGGAGAGTCGAGCAGATTTCACTCCTCCCGACAGTCGGAGGAGAAATGTGGTCTGGAACTTTGGTTGGTTCTGATGTTCAGCCGAAGTTTGGTAGTTTGAGAAGTTTACAGATCCAGTTTACAGATCCAATCGCTTCCCGATTTACTCGTGGACGGTCGGAGCCGGCCCCAGTTTTCAAACATGGTTGATTTTTAGGAGTTAAAATCTGAAAGATAAAAGTCAGTATTTTCTGAGCAAGATCTTAATAGCTAATGAGAGAGAAAGCTGCCAAGCAAACAGCAAACTAACGCTAGCTAGCATACTGCTGTTAAATGGTAAATGGACTGTACTTAAATAGAACCTTTCTAGTCTGACTGACCACTCAAAGCTTTACAACACAAGCCAGCACAGAACAGATACTGGGAGCAATTTGGGGTTCAGTATCTTGCCCAAGGACACTTTGACATGAAGACAGCAGGGACTGGGGATCGAACCACCGCCCTGCTGATAAGTGGACGACCGCTCTACCGCTGAGCCACAGCCGCTCAGTTGACCAACGTTAAACCTCCAGTTCTCGCTGAAGGACAGACGGCTGCTGTTTCTTCTTTTCCTGTTTTCTCAATGCAAAGTAGGCCGACTGTTGTCTTCCTCAGTCATTTTGTTGGCATTGCACAGCTGCTTCTCCATAGATCACGTGACGTGGTGCATTCATTGTTCCCTCAGACACGAGAATCTTGATGAAATCCCTTAGCTTGTGATGCTCCGTTATTTTGGAATCTTGTATTGTGTGCATGTTTAACATTTGAGAAAAGATAATCTGTGGAGATCCTTCTGTGTCTCTTTATACCCATTGGTTGTGATTTTAAATCTCCTGTAGTGTGAGCCCAGCTTAATGAACCCACTTTGGTACTGTATGAGATATGAGGTCTGTACTACCTGATGGTTTGCTATCCTCTAAGTACTAGATAATGTGAAGAACAATGTTGAAGGGGTTTCTGATTTTGAGGAGTTGTCTTGGTGTTTTAAGGCTAAATCTATTGTCCTTACAGACAGGTTTTAACCCTGTGAGAAGCTGTAGCAGAGCTCTGAACTTGTGTTCATGATGGGAAAGAAACTGTTTCTTTCAAACGAGCCTGTCCCCTCTGTTCTAGACTGACTATATGGCCGGGCTACAGCACCACCATCTTGCATTATGAGACGTCCATCATGATGTGTACCGACGTGAGCCACAAGGTGCTACGTAGCGAGACGGTCCTCGACTTCATGATCAACCTGAGGCAGCAGTGTGGAGCTCAACGCTTCGTTGAGACCTGCACCAAGGAGCTCGTTGGACTTATAGTCCTCACTAAGTAGGAACCACACGTCTCTCGCTCTGTTGGATTAGTATGTAGAAGTCTTTGTAGGCCTGTCGCAGTAACACCTGATATGTCAGATCAGATGTCCCACAAAGAATTGTGTAGATCATGATAGAGATGCAGAAAAAGAGGAATGAGAATCAGAATAAAAATAAAGTGAGGATGAAGAGAGATTATTAAATTTGAAATAAGAATATGATACACAGAATATATTAATTCAAGCAAAACACAACATTTAAAAGTAGTGCAGCAGCGCAAATGAGTTTCAAGCCTGTTGGAAAGTAATAGCTAGTTAAATGCTAAAGATAAGAGAAGTTTTCTTCTGTTGGTTCACGTCTATATATCGATAAGTCGGTAACTTATATAATCATCGTGGCCTACAGGTCTACATCTTCATGTGTTCATCAGCTCTACATTTGTCATCCCTTTCAATGTGCCTTCATGTAACATCACCTCATTTCATACCTGTGGTAGACATTCACTCTTCTCTTGCTGCCTCAATTATTCAGGTACAACAACAAAACCTACAGGATCGATGATATTGCCTGGGATCACACTCCCAACAACACATTCAAGAAGGGAGACTCTGACATCTCCTTCAAGAACTATTTCAAGAATGTAAGTGTCATGCATTCACACGTACTGAGGGGTGAATGTGTTGGCGATCCAAAACCCTTGGTTTCATCTACTGAAAATATATGAAATGACCTATTTCCAGTATATAGGTCATTTCTTATTCCAGTAATTGTTACAAACACTGCTCTGTTAATTTCATCATCAGCTGAATATTTTATTAAGTCATCCCAAAACTTTGATCAACACCAATGTGGAACTGAATGACATTGCATGAATGAAGTGTACTTACTTAAAACGACAGCATTTAGGCAGACATTCAACAGCAGTTGGTGCATTTACAGGTGGGACATACCACAGGATCTCTGTTTCTGCACTTCACGTGTGATTGTCTGTCGACAGTAGGGGTCGAGTGAGGGGAGATTGTCTGCTAGCTAATCCATTTCAGATGGCGTCGTTTTCTCTGATCAAAAAAAAGAAGAAGCATGTTCATTTAGGTGGCAGTATGTCTTTGCAGCTTGACTGGGCAAAGTCTGTTAGAGGAACACAACGTGTTTGTGTGTGAGAGGGCGAGCCAGCAAGAGGAGGCGCACAGCTTCAAAATGGAGAATAAACACAAATATGTTACGGACAATGTTTCCAGTGTGGCGGGACAGCACAAATAAATGTATGTATGGGAAAAAGCTCTTTGTTTTTGTAAAGCTCTCTTTTGTATTTGTAGAGCACATTTCAACAAGGCCATTCAAAGCGTTTTACATAAAGTATAAAAGGCATAAATGCAACCTAGAAAAAATCTAAATCATGATAAAGGAAGAAATGAAACTAGAAATGCAGCAGTAAATGGACTCAAACTCCTTCAGTTTAAGGTGAATACTTGTAAGAGAGAGCGCAGTGTTTGGCTGTGTGATATTACCCTTATTCATGAACATGTTGATGCTTTCTCTTCTAAGCAATATGGCCTGGACATCACTGATGGGAACCAGGTGCTGCTGGTCAGCCATGTGAAGAGGTTCAGTCCTGCTGGAGCTCCTCCTCCTGGCCCTGCCATGCTCATCCCAGAGCTGTGCTACTTAACAGGTTACATCTTATTCTGCACTTTACCTGCTGACATTACAGACATTTATTGCTACCTTTGTAACATCTGTATCAAAAGTATAAGAGGTTATTTCTCACACATGGGTCATGTCAGAGTTTTGATGCGTACAATCTGTAGACGGGCCTTAAGACGGTTCTGTGGTTCTAGGTGACAGAACCTCTTAGTCTGGTATCAACTTCAAATGGAATCTGGTTGTTTGACAGGCTTGACTGATAAGATGCGAAGTGACTTCAACATCATGAAGGACTTGGGCTTCCACACCAGACTGAACCCAGAGCAGAGGGAGGGACGCCTCAAAAGATTTGTCACAAATATACAGAGGTAGGGGATGATCGCCTACTTAATCAATGCATCCTGTTTTATCTGTTCACGTGTGGCCAGAAATGCAGCAGTAGCCCTTTAAATGAGCTCAGATTGGGCCCGAGCAGACGCAGCAGTGTACGACCGGTCATCCAGTCAACACTTGGAAGCATAGAAGTGTGTTCAAGGCCTAGAAAATCCTGATGACTAGTTTGTCCTTGGATGGTAGAGTAGTCCACGTAAATAATAAAAGTGGATTATGATTAATCCTGCACACTCTTCTCTCTCCCCTTCCTTCGTCTTCTGGGCTATTCTTCTCTGTTGGCCGGGGTTCTGCTCTGGCGTGCGGCGTGGGTAATCGCTGGTTCAATACTGTTGTTTTTTAAAAATATATATTAAAAGACGACCTTTAACAATTACAGTGCAGATGGAAGATGGTTTCTTTTATTTAGTGGTACTGTTCTCCCAGAGGACGATGAAGCTGTAGCTCATACACAACTTGGATATGCTGTTCCAGGTCACACTGATAAAGTTGATATAACGTCCAAAAATAGACGTATAAAAAACTGTCATTCTTACTCAAATGGGGACGTCCAGAAGACGTGACCAATGTCAGGAAATCATGTATTTTTGATGTGTTGTGTTTTGTCACAACTGATATTATATTTCGATCTCTTTTCCACACCCAGGATTAGTGTGACTGGGGGGGAGAGGGGAGAGTAGTCGTAGAGAGGGTGAGCGATAAGCGAGGCCATTAATATTACAATGTGACAGTGTGAGTTTCATTTAGATAATAATTGCATAATTATCATCATTTAGTTGGATCTTACATTCCGTTTTTCTTTTTTCATTTTGATAATAATTGACACTTTATGATATCGTCCAGATCACGTCAGTAATGAAAGGGGGTTATGATTAATCTTGCACACTCTTCTCTCTTCCCTTCCTTCGTCTTCCTGTTCTGACAGAGACCGTGTGCTTCACACATGCTTTAGAGTATTCTTCTCTGTGGGCTGGGGTTCTGGTTCGATAGCGGGGGGGTTTTGTTTTGTTTTTTATTAAAAGACCACCTTTTACAATTAGAGTGCAGATGGAAGATGGTTTCTTTTATTTAGTGGTACTGTTCTTCCATTCTGTTACGAGGATGATGAAGCTGTAGTACATACACAACATGGATCTGTCCCAGGCCACGCTGATAAAGTATCCAAAAATAGACGTATAAACAGCTGTCATTCTTACTCAAATGGGGACGTCCAGAAGACGTTACAGATGTCCAGAAATCATGTATTTTTGACGTGATCTAGACGATGGTTTGCTCTGGGATAAATTTCGGGTGCCATATGTCACCAAAAGGAGGAAATATGTCAAGATGCGGCCCTGTAATGCACAAATCAGCCTTTAAACAACGTTATAACAAGCTATTTGTCCAGAGACAGCAGATACACAGGCTAGATGTGTATTTTTGTTATGAAGTCGATAATACATATTTGAAATGGCAGCAAACTAACTGGATCTTACATTCTGTTTTTCTTTTTTGGTTTTGATAATAATTGACAGCCTGTAGTACCAATGGTGTAAAAATAAAGTTTGCTTTGATTCAGGCTACCGACTGGAATCAATGAGACCTTATTTTGTTATCATTTAGTTGGATCTTACAGTATGCAGTTTGGATCTCTTTACCACACCCAGGATTAGTGTGACAATAGTGGAATGTGTGGGGAAGGTATGATTTACTGATTGCTGCTAGTGTCACTACAAATGAGAAGCAATTCACACATACAGTTAGGGTGACTAGATGTCCTGCTTTGTGCGGGACTGCACAGCATTTTGATCCCTTGTCCCGCATCCCGCATTTTGAGTAGCTCAGGACAGACGTTTTCTAAAATCGGGCTTTTATCCAATGGCTGTGAAGAAAGCTAGGAGGCCTTTCAACATGGGGCGGGGTTTGTGTGTGGGGCTGTCAATCCAATTACACACACATGGGTCAAGCGCAGGTAAACCTGTCACCGTCTATGATGCCTTAGAGTTAAAAACACCAGTGGACCAACTCCAAAGTGACAAAAACACACACAACATTTTTCTGTGGCTTCAGGTTTTGTTTCGTCATATTTTATTCTATGCCTACATTTTTATGAAATGCAGTCGTTTAATTTGGGATAGGAGGGTTGAAAAACTTGATGTGAATAATGCCTACTGCTTTTTCTTTAGTATATGGGTCTATTATCTTCAGTGTATGGGTCCACATGTCAAGTGTGAATAACTTTAATATTATATCAGTCATGTGTTAATACCTGTTGTAGGAGAAAATATAGGTAGGATCAGACTTTGAATGCATGAATGTTCCTTGATCTAAATGTGTTACTTTTCTTTTTTAGGATATACTATGGGCTCGCCCTCACTATTATATGCCCACATGATCTACACCTTTTTAAAACACCAGTAGAATACTTCAAAGAATAGATCCCCACGTCAACAACCTGTCTGCTGTGTTTTATTGTGCTGAGTTTAGTCAGATTCACTGTTGATAAAACATGAAAAACAACTACTTTCAAAAGTTATAGAAATAGAGAGAAATAGGGATAGAAATAGGAGTACAAGCAGACTATCACACAATACAATAAGTAGAGTGAAACTTAATACGATAACAAAAGTATGTTAAAGTTTTAAACATGCTACGGTCCTAACCTGTAACCTGCGTAATGTATTGTTTATTTTGTAAGTTAGATGGACATTATTTTAAATTTCAGGCTACTTCTCAGTATTGGTAATGTGTCCCACATTGTCCCACATTTGGTTCGTTGGGATCGCTGGGATCATTGGAAATAATGATCCCATGTTATACCTTATGTGTTATCCTCAGTATTCATCTATATTTGTGTGTTTGTATGAATTTTTACCCAATAAATTCAATCAATCAAAGACACGAGCGGCTTTCTTGCTACTGGTTTATTGGAAAGCTTCTTCTCTCCAAATCCGTGAAAACTGAAGGCAGTAAACAAGAAAATACAAATCTCACTTGTATCTTGTTTGAGGTTGTGTAAACAACAATACACAGCTTCACACATGTGTGAGTTTAACTGGCAAACAGCTTGTGGGTGTATCACTGTAAGGAATGACTGTCTGCTGGGCATTGGGCAATTACATTTACACCGTTCACTTGGGATTTAAGATCTCTGCTGCCACCTAGCGTGTACTGCTATCAAGTGCAGCAAACAGCCCCCCTTCTTTGCAGCAGGGGCAACCATTGCTCTACTGCAGCAGCAAATGAATGTAGTGACATCTGTATCTATTTCCTTCTGTGTCTGGAACTGAAATATCAGTTAAGATGCAGAGGAAAGTAAAATTAGGACATGAAGATAAGAATCTGGATGAAGAAACTTCACCCACTCACTTTGGTTTGTCCTGACGATGAGCAGAAGATGCCTGAACTGTCTTTCTCTCAACTCTTCATTTAATAGGAAACAATCATGAGTAAAACAACCTCTTAAATTGTTCCAATAGGGCGCTGCTGTTCAAAGATTTAAGGAGTCTGTTTATTAAAAACCTTGCCTGTATTTAATTTAGAGTAAAATAAATGGCTTTTTAATCATTAACAAACATTTTCATGACTGCCTCCTCCTTCCTGTCATCGATCACGAGGCTCTTCACCGTTTTACCTAGAAGTTGTCTTCAGCTTTTGCATTTAGTGTGTTTATATGCACAGAAGTGAAAATGCTAACTGTTCTGTCAACTTCTTCAGGTGGTTTAATCCCAAGCTTCAATTTAAATCCTGAAATTTGTTTCACAGGCACGCTGATGCTCAGGCTGAGTTGGATAAGTGGGGACTCAGCTTTGATAAGGAACTCCTCAATGTGACCGGCAGAGTCCTCCCACAGGAGAGGCTTTTCCAGGGTCCAAGATCGGTATGGGATTCTTCTGGTTGCTTAAATTTGTTATTATGGAATGAATTAAATAGATTCATTCATGTGATCTTAATTAAGAGTTGTTAATGTAGTTATTTGTGTCACCCAGTATGACTACGACCCCGTAACAGCTGACTGGGCCAGAGAGATGCGTGGGGTGCCTCTGATTAGTGCTCCGCCGCTGGAAAACTGGATCCTGTTTTACACCCGTCGCAACAGCGGTGAAGCCCAGGCCCTCCTGCAGACCCTCCGTAGAGTGAGCGAGCCTCTGGGTGTCCGCATGCAGACAGCTGTCATGTGAGTTCTAACATTTAACATCCTTCAGTCAAAAACCGGGTTTCTGCACCGCCTGTGATAAGAGAAGTGAAATTAGTCACAATGGTTCCCTGAATGTTGACCCTTCGTCTGCATCAACACATTTGTGTGATTTGTGGACCATCGTTCAGAAAACATTTAACATTTTGTACAGCTAGCTAAAAAAATAAACCAGTCTGTCCTTTTGATTCAGGGTCGAGTATGAGGATCATCAGGGGTCTCTCCTCAGAGCCCTGCAGCACAATGTTGGACCCCAAACACAGATGGTTAGTGTCTGAATACATGGAACACAAACACAGAAACGCAGTTCGCCTCCACAAGTTTTAGATTTGTTACTGTTTCATCGGTGCATTGTCGCCACGCTTGCACGTATGAGACTAGTCATTTGTGTTTGTCAGGTGGTGGTGGTCCTCTCCAGCAACAGGAAGGACAAGTACGACAGCGTCAAGAAGTACCTCTGTGTGGACTGCCCCATTCCCAGCCAGTGTGTGCTGTCCCGTACTCTGAATCGAGCCGGGGCTCTCATGACTGTGGCTACCAAGATTGTACTGCAGATGGCTTGTAAGATGGGAGGAGAGCTCTGGAGTGTGGAAATCCCCGTAAGTCATGCACACACCAATTGATTAGTTGATTATATTCTTTAAAAGTTGAGGTGTGTTATGGGAAAACGAGTTCTCAGGTGGATTGAGGTGTCTTGAAGCACATGGAGAATGAATGGTCCATAGTCAGCATGCCTCTCCCTCCCTCCCTTTCTGGGGAGCACAGAACATTTAAAGAGAAATCAAAATAAATCCATAAATACTGTAGTACTACACACACGGCCAGTATCCAAGAAAGAATTTAATCAATAGTTTTTTCAGAAAACCCAAAGAAGAATGATTTGGGTTTGTCAAACACTGTGGGTATGGGAACTGACAAACGCTAATGACATTTGGTGCACATAAATGATGTGCTGGTGCACCAGTGCAGCCAGTGTAGAAAGCTGAAGAACAGGAGAGGCAGACGGTGTCCATGAAAGTTTTGAGTCCGTTCAGAAGGTCGGGGTAAAGACCCAAAGGTTTACAAAAATGAAAACTGATTTGGTGTTTGTCACAGAACTAGAACGTGTTGTATTTTAACGTGTCCCACCTGTTTGTGCAGCTCAAACATCTGATGATTGTGGGCATCGACTGCTACCATGACATTACAGCTGGAAAAAGGTCCATCGGAGCGCTGGTGGCCAGCCTCAACCCGACCATGAGCAGGTTAGTTTCTACAGCAGACAGCCTGTTCACACCTGGTGTTAGTATCTGTCCTGGTGAACCATCACAAGTAGCCAGCGGATCTCACCTCCCTGCTCTATATGCAAAGAAATATGTACGTAAAGAAATATGCAAATAAATATGTACATAAAGAAATATGTACTTAAAGACAGACGCCATCTCTTACACAAAGAAAGAAATATGCAAAGAAATATGTACGTAAAGAAATATGCAAAGAAATATGTACGTAAAGACAGACACCATCTCTTACACAAAGAAAGAAATATGCAAATAAATATGTACGTAAAGAAATATGCAAAGAAATATGTACGTAAAGACAGACGCCATCTCTTACACAAAGAAAGAAATATGCAAATAAATATGTACGTAAAGAAATATGCAAAGAAATATGTACGTAAAGACAGACACCATCTCTTACACAAAGACAGAAATGGCTTCATGTAGAACATTTACCAAACTAACAAGAAGGGCCAAATAATTGAGTTTGGCCTAGACGGCCTAGTCTGAGACAGACTGACTAGTTCAGTGGTGAGATCAGTCCAAACTGTGCTCATCAACAGCTGCTGCTCACCTTAGCAGGTAAGAGATCCCCGTTAGAAATCCAAATGGATGTCACATGTGTCCTTTATGTGTCATGGTTGCTGCACACCTGGACTTACTGCTGTCCACTTGTGAACCATGACATGAATCTGTCTCATGAAGGCCTCGGTGTTGACGTGCTATAATTTGGTCCGTTGTGAATTAGCTTGTGCTCACCATGTGCACAGGTATTTGTTATGGTGGCCTCCCTATCTCAGCTAAGCTGTGTTCTCATTTCTTTCGTGTGTCCAGGTGGTACTCAAAGTGTGTGCTGCAGCACAAAGGTCAAGAAATCATGGATGGACTGAGTCAGGCCTTAACTGGTAAGTTTTCTGGTTACATTTTTTTCTGCTTCATACATTCCCTTTTTCAATGCTGTTTGCAATGTGTTTTATGATGACCCTGATGAAGGCCACAAGCCCAAACGTGTCGGTCTATAATAATAAAGTTGTTCCTAATACTTCAAGTGTTGCTGGAGTTTTTGCCCTTTGGACCTTTTTCCCTTCTCCGTGTGAAGGAGGTGAAGTTGTGCCACAAACCCCTCTCTGTCTCTACAAAGTCCCCACCAGTCAAATGTTTTCTTCTTGTTCCTGAAGGGTCAGGACGACGTGCAGAGTCGCTGTAGGAGAACCTGTATTCACGCCCATTGGTCCAAGTGTCCATTTTCTCTGCGCTCGTTGAAAATCTGATTTTTAAGAGGCAGGACTGCAATAGTTAGGAGCCAATCCTGGTCCAGTACTCGGCAAACAAACGTGATGTGGAAACTTAAAGCCTCCGTTGTTCATTGACTGAGAAGGGACCCCACAGTGACGTAGGAGGCAGCTTGTGTCAAACAGATAAACTGTTGTGATGAAAATCATATTCATTTGTTCTGGAATTTTTAAAAAGGGAAAAGGAGTACGGCATATTAAGTTCTTTAATGTACTTATACTTGATGCAAAAACCACATCAAACACACATCAGAGAATTGTTCTACATGTGTGGAGGGGATCTTTTAAAATACACACGAATCTCAGCATTGGTAAGTAAAGTTTTCCATCTTTGTGTTTGTTTTCCAGGGGCCCTGGGAGACTACCTGAAGTTCAACAAGTGCCTGCCTTCGCGCATCATTGTGTACCGAGACGGAGTTGGAGACGGCCAGCTGTCCAGCGTGGTCAACTATGAGGTGGCACAGATCAAGGACTGCATCAAGAAAATGGGACAGGACTACATGTGAGTGACTGTTTGAAAGGTGACATCACATGTATTCGACACTAGGACACCATTATCTACCTGTTCAATGTAAATAATCTTATAGTGTCAGGGCAGACAGTAAAAACTAAAATAATGTACATGGATGTTCACAAATGAAAGAATGCTTTCATTTCCTTTTAAAATGAACTGACACTGAAAGCTGTGTGATTTCTGTAAACAGACACACTACACCATGTTGATGAGCCAACACTGAAACACACATTCAGCTTCTTGACTGTGCTCTTTAGTCAAAAGCCCTCGGCTGAGTGAAGATAGTGATTTTACAAACCGTGGCAGAAGAGAGCTGATTGAGTTTTATCTGCAGTGGTCTTTAGGATGTGGACATGGCTGAGATTTCCTTTCATCAGGAGTGAAGATAGACACAGTTTATAAACGCAAGAAGTACAAGACACTCTTTTCAGCCGAGTAACAGACTCAGCTCTATGAACCTCCTCTGATCTGAGGATGACATGTTGGTAACAGACTCAGCTCTATGAACCTCCTCTGATCTGAGGATGACATGTTGGTAACAGACTCAGCTCTATGAACCTCCTCTGATCTGAGGATGACATGTTGGTAACAGACTCAGCTCTATGAACCTCCTCTGATCTGAGGATGACATGTTGGTAACAGACTCAGCTCTATGAACCTCCTCTGATCTGAGGATGACATGTTGGTAACAGACTCAGCTCTATGAACCTCTGATCTGAGGATGACATGTTGGTAACCCACCAGCTGATGTTAATGGTCATAGTTTGGAAGCTCACCCACCTGATGGAGGTTCTCTATCTGCTCATTTAGGCCCAAGCTGAGTGTGGTGGTGGTGAAGAAGCGCATCGCCACCAGGTTCTTCGCCCGCTTGCACGGCAAGGTGACCAACCCCCCTCCCGGCACCGTCATTGACTCAGAGGTCACCCGTCCAGAGTGGTAAGTTTTTAGCTTCTTGTAGTTAGCATTGTCCTGAGGGAGGGAGGCAGGTGTTCAGAGGTTCTTGTTTCAATTAAAAGAATATGGAAAGTCTTAATCTGAACCCTTATAATCAGATCTGTGTAGAAATAGTTGTAAATGGGGACGAACCAGACCTTCTGGAACCATCAGATCTGTGGAAAGTCATTAGCTGCTTAGGCTAATACGCCTTATAATGGCAAGTAAAATCTGGTAGTGGTGGTTAACCGCTGCAGCCCTGGTTTGCAGGTATGACTTCTACATCGTGAGCCAGGCTGTCCGCAATGGATGCGTCTCCCCGACCCACTACAACGTCGTGTTCGACACCAGCGGACTGAAGCCTGACCACATGCAGCGGCTCACCTACAAGCTGTGCCACATGTACTTCAACTGGCAGGTAGGCCAACGCCATGTTCAGTATAAAGAGCAGAGCACATACCCCCAACGAGAGAGCCGTATTCTAGTGAAAACTGAAAACACAATTCTGGTATCAATAACGTCACAATTGTTGTGACATTTTCATGCTTCATTAGCTACGCATGGAAACTAAGTGTGAAATGATTGTTCTGAATCCATATGATCTCAACTACACGATGATGATGTATGATGTATCGGTTCTGATGACAGTTCATCATATTCACATCTGGATCAGGTTCTAGTCGGTCAGAGGTTCCCTTAGCTGGATTCTCTCTTTATGATTGGAAGATTACTTTTCAACATATTTATGAAAAAGAAAAAAAAGATTCCTGGTTCTGGATCAGGATCTAGATCTGGATCGACACCATTGTTTAATGGATTTGTGCCTGGCTCCAGCCCAGCCCCTCCATAAACTCTAATGACATTTGGTTCGTAACGTTCAGATAATCCTGCTGACAGAACAACAAACAAACACACGGGTGAAAATGACCTCGTTGGCAGAGGTAATAAAGGTCGGTGTGATTTGTGAGTTGACTCTATTTTCTCTGATGCTTTAGGGGGTCGTCAGAGTGCCCGCTCCCTGCCAGTACGCCCACAAGTTGGCTTTCCTCGTGGGTCAGAGCATCCACAGGGAGCCCAACGTCAAGCTGGACGACCTGCTCTTCTATCTTTGAGCACTTTTAGTATTTGGTTCAGTTTAAGTTACGTTAAGGTTCATTTTGTTGTTCAATGTTTTGAATGTTTTTTGTTCTAATTAAAGCTGAATGTTTTTGTTTGCTTAAAACTGTGTCTTCATCTTTAGAGGTAAAGCACATTGTGGGGTTGTAGACACACCATCAGTGAACACTCAGCCATTCATTCTGATCCTTCTACTGTCCTCATGTAAAGGTCCTGGAGCTCCAACTGGACACATGGAAGCTTTTGAATTTTTGATTGAACCATTTCTGAAGCTGGAAGTCTCAAAACGCTCCTGAAGATGATGATGATGATGATGAGTGAGACAAACTGATGCTAACAGAACCCATCAGGTTTATACCTGTAGCTGTATTCAACTCAGAGACAATGGAAATCCTAAATGATGTCATATTTATTGGGGTATATTGAGACTAAACATAAGCTGTGTCCCAAATCACATACTTCCATACTCAAAGTGACCAGTTTGAGTCTATAAGTGTTCTTACTACTAAGCCAAAACCCAGTATACTGTAAGTACAGTATACTCAAAATGAATTGATTGTGGAATGATGGACACTTCTCACCCTCAATGATCGCCATGATCTAGAATCTACTAACTTTCATGTCTTATAAGTAAAGCAAATACACGATACAAAGACACAGTGAAATGGTTTTGACAGAAGTAAACAAAAAGAAGAAGAAGACAGGGCGGGGCCTCCACATAGGAGTACACCTCACAGTCTGAACATGGAGCTCTGGGATCTTCTGTGAATGATGATGTCATTTTCCAGTCAGTTGATAAGGCGATGCTTTTGTATGTGTTGATTTCTCAGGTTAGGTGTGCAGCATAAGTTACCATGGTGATGTACCCCGTTAGAAATAAACCAGCATCTGAACACTGAACACCACGGGTAACTTGGAGTTACCTTGCTAACCACCAACCCGGCTCTGTGTTACCAGTCTCTGGACAGAGTCAGAGTGAAGGAGGAAGTTGGAGAAAGTAGCTAACCTTCATGTGATTAAGACTTGTGATGTTGGGAGCTTTTCTCTTGAAGCTTTTAAAGTTTGGGTGCAGTAAAAAGACAGCGAGGTGTTGTTTTCCAGCTTAAATTACATGTATTCTGTCCTCTCGTAACACATCAACTTCATTTTTGCAGTCAAAAGGCAGCAAAAACAGAACAGCCATTTAAATCCAAACTCTAGTTTTCTATCTTATTCTTTTTAACATAACAGACGCCCTGTTCCTCTCTGTACACCTCAGTCATCATCTCTGCCTCACACACACTGTCACTTCACTTTCCAGCTCTCTGGCTAGAGCAATTAGCTCATATGGTTCAGCTGGGCAGCAACCATTGTCCTGCCTGCCTGGATGACTGTGGGGTTTGTAGTCTTAATGGACGTGATGGGTTGTAGTCCTTGTTGCTGACACCAGGAGGGAATGTGTCTCCCTTGTATGACACAACCTCTCATGACACAAACTTTAAAACATTACATCTTCACTGAACATTTATATGGACTTAAAATGAGCAGATCGCCAGCAAATAAAGTGATAACACAGTTTCCAACAAGACTGCCTGTGTTTCAACCATTTAGTTATTTCAGTAGGTCATCTATCGACACTATGAGACAAAATTCCACCCTGAGGAACACCATTAATAAATGTGAAGTGGGACAGATAACTCATTATCTGATGGACTTACCAGAGGACCAGTATCCTAAGAGTATACTTGGAATGTCTCTTACAAACAATTTATTACCATTTTTTCATGATTAATTCTGTCAAATGTCTTGGAAGCATCAAGAAAACACATAATGAAACTAGAAGGGCTCTCAGTAGGTCATATACCTCAGGAATTGGTGAAAAAAGCTAGTTAAAAGTAAGTGGAACATTTTTTTTATTTTCTCCCACATGTCCAACCTTCCCACCAAGTTTCATGAAAATCCATCAGGTAATTTTTGTGTAATGCTGCTAACAGCCAGACAAACAAACATCAGTGAAAACATAATTTCCCTGGTGGAGGTAAATACATGTATGTTAATCTGTTGGAGCCAGTCTCTCAAAGTCTTTCAATTGACAATAACTCCAATGTTACACAGCAACAAGCTCAAGGGAATGAACTGTAAAAGTCAGTGTGCATATATTTCCTTTTTGTTTGGCAGCTGGAGGATAAGCGCGCTGTGATGGAGAGACAGCTCATCAGTATGAAGGTTCAGTATCAGTCACTGCAGAAACAACAGGCCTTCAGCAAACAGCAGCTGCAGCGCATGAAGGTACTGGAATAAGACATGCACATAGAAACGCGGTCTGTTGTTTGCGACTTGAACAGCAGCGAGGATGTGTTTGTGTTGTGCAGGTCTAGATAGCCACTCTGATGCAGCTCGATCCCGACCTAAAAATGAGATTGGTTTGATAAGACAGAAATTAATTTAAGCCAATAATGAAAATGTAAACAATGTCTTCTAATAAACAACACACAGCCTGACTTTTATTAAAGGTTGTCATGGATCATAGGATTCACACATTTCTGTTCTGAATATGTAAAGAGATGAAAATGATATGAAATAACATAAAACTACCTGATGAAGACAAATCTAGTCAGACAAGAAAGAAGTAAACATTGCTGTGATTTAAGATATTTCATCAGTTCACGTTTTGCATGCAGTGTTGTGATGGTTTCTTTGTGCATGTTGTCCATGTTGAGTGAAGCTCTGTCTGTCCTCAGTAAGGATGCAGAGCGTCTCGGAGATGAACTTCCCCTGCAAAGGATGAAATCTTTGTCTGAGAGCCAGAGAGCTTTGGAGCTGGAGAGGAAGCTCTACTCATCTGAGCGGCAGCTCAAACAGGTCTGTAAACCCTGCATCTCCTGGTCACACAGAAACACAACAGTACCAACGCTTCCACACAATAAAGGGTTCTGAAAACATGCATGTTTGTATTCTGAAGTAGCAAAGTGCAAAGAGATAGCACAGATTTATAAAGCAGGAAAGGACAGTGTTGTTTAGTTAACTGTAGGTCTGAGTGTGTTTGAGCTGATCCAAACGGAATCAGCAGCAAAACACTGAGCTGTCTGCATGAGCAGTGACCATGTTAACTTTATAGTCTGTTCTGTCAAACCTACAGGGAGCAAGTTTCTGACACACTTTGTATTGTTTGTGTGTTTTCTGTGCTTCAGGCTCAGAGTGACAAGTTCAAACTGCAGCTACGGGTAGAGGAGCTCCAGCTCAAATATCAACCCAAAGGCAAGCACAACAACACCAAAGCCATGTTTTTACATTGGTCACGTTTCTCTGGTGTTTCGGATTAAAGTTTAAGGAACTGTTGGTCGTACTGAAAAGGATGCAGCTACATTTTAAACGTCCATGTATGACTCAGACTCTAACATCGCCTCCTTCTGTTATTTTCATGTTTAGAGGCAAAAAAGAATCTGATCCAGAGGAGGAAGAAAGAAAAGCTTCCTGTTGACAACATACCCTCCTCTGTGCAGACATTGGAGGAGGGCAAGGAGGTTGTTGCCATGGAAATACGAAGACTGCAGACCATGAAGCACACACATCTCTTCCAGCTGAGGCAGTGAGCTCCACACAGGGTGTGTGCATCAGAGGTCGGTACCTTTGTCGACTGAAACAGGATCAGAGTGAAGTAAAACTGAGTTCTGATACACAACATGAGCAACACACACAGGCTGCAAGACCAAGACAGAGTATTAGGAACTCCCATTATGTGATGAAAGGTTGGGTACCAAACCCAGTACTTTTAAGAGTAGCGGCAAAATCACGTCAGTACTACTGAGAACCGATTTATGTCAGTGAGAGAGCATCTGACTGAGAGAGTAAGACTCCATCATCCCTGTGTGGCTACACTTCACAAAACTCACTGTAATATCTGTAACCTGAGGAAACACCTGGTCCAAAACTAAATATACTGAGCAACAGTAGAAACGCATATGTTTTTTTGATGTCATGCCATCCTGTCAATCTTAAATATCAAAGGTAGATTATGGTTCACACATCTTTATTCACCCTTCAGCCATACAGAAAAATTGTTTTTGTGCAGATTAGTGGTTTTTGTCTTAGTGTTTACAAGTCAGAAAGTGTGGATGATGAGACAGAGAACAACAATAGTCACTACCGTGCGTGTCTACCTCCAGCATTTATCACTACTTTACCCGGTGATCCTGAACGTCGCACAGATGCTCTGTTGGGTTGAGATCTGGAGAATATGTTGCCCAAGGAAGGACAGTGACATTGTTCTGGTCCAGGCTACTCCTGACAGACATGAGCCACATGTGGTCTGACATTGTCATGCATGAAGGTGATGCCTGATTGCTGTATCCTGGGAATGACATGTGGACCTGGGACCGTATCTCGGTAACAGATAGCTGTCAGTGTACCGTGGATGTGCACCAGGTCTGCCCGCCATCCATTAGCAATGGCTCCCCACATCATGACATCACCACCAAATGGTCCACTTCCTGGATGTATGCTGCAGGAGAGCGTTCCCCACGGCAACGATACACACGCCTACAACCATCAGCTCTGTGCAAGTTAAATCTGGACTGGTCACTGAATGTGATCTGCCTCCACTGTGCAATGAGCCATAACATCTGTAACATCTGTGCTGAACGTGTCTGCAGAGATCCGGCCATCAGCATCATCATCATCATCCTAACTGCCTGGTCACGTAAGCTTAGTGGAAGTCGTGACATCATCAGTTGTTTCAGTAGGACATTAATTAGACTTGGTAAATTATCGCCTTGACCAGGTCTTTTCATTCACGCAGAAAAAAATCTCACCAACATCATCGTTTACTTTGAAATGAACCAATGACTGTTTTGTCTATGTTATGACTAAATGATGGTTATTCATGATTTAACATGGTTTTGGTTGTGGGTATTTGAAAAAGTCATTTCTATGTATTACATGTTTGTTTGTTTCAGTAGATTAGGGCTAGTGGAAGGAAAATATTGGGTTTTTAAAATGATGTGTTTCTACTGTTATGATATTGAAGTGATATTGAGTCATTGTGTGTGTGGTTATGGCCTTATTATAGTACACAGTTCCATGTAAGGCAGTGTTTATCAGACGTATTCATTTGATAATGGTTTATTTCATAGGGACAGCTACATCATTCATCATACATAGACAAACAGAATGAAACTGAGTTTTAAAACCTTTGCCCAGTTTCATAGTTTTTATAGGGAATGCTAATAAGAAAACACGTCCAGAGAAGGGCTTTTAAACAACAAAGAGAATAACACATTGAGATAAAAACAAAGTGAGAGCATCAAGGTAAAACAGACATTTAAAAACATGACAGAAATGACAGGAGAAAACTAGACATGATGACATGTTTGTTGCTGGATTGACCAGGATTTGGAAGTTCTCTTGAAACACTGAAGCTGCAGCAGATTTTAAGTGATCAGGCAGCAAGTTCCAGGAGTTTGCATCTTTGACAGAAAAAGCCATCCTGAGCGAACAAAGTTATTCAGAGTGGAACTTCACTGTTATCACTAGAAGCTGCTCTGGTGCAGCTTCTCCAACTCTGCAATCTCGTGATGCGTTCACAAAAACTTTACTTCATGCTCTACATAATGAAAATGGATGAAGTTTGCAATCTTGTATTTGTGTAAAATGTGACAATGATGATACCTTGTTTACTTTTTGTCCAACATTTGAATGGCTCAACTGTAAAGACAGTATTATTACAGACTGGTTGGACTGGGACCAGCAGCAGATGTGTTGTCATTGAGTTCAGAGACAGTAGGGCACAGTCAAATGTCCAACACTTTCTTATCATCTTTTAACAGATCTTTTTAGCACGACAGTCTGAAATGATCCGTAACACTTAACCTCTGTTACTTTTCTATTTCGATAAAACCACCCACAGTTTAATATTGATCTTTGTCATCACAGCCTTTCAGTGAAAATCATCCCACAATGTGTGGGTGAGGGTTAACCCCTCCAGCGACTGTCAGCTTGTGTTGTGCTGCTTTATTAAGACATGCTTCTCACTGTCTGCCCTTACAGGAGCTGATAATAGCTCTTCTCAGCAATGCTGTGGCCCAGTTTAAGAAGTACAAGTGCCCTCGAATGAAGAGTCACCTCAGTGAGTGTTCTTGAATACCTTCAGCAGCCTTATAGCAGGCCTCCAGTGGATCCTGCACACACTCTGTATTTTTCCTCATTCTGTCTTCTCTCCTACACAGTGGTGCAGATGGGAGAGGAGTACTACCATGCTAAGGACCGCACCAAAGCTCTAAAGTAAGTCAAAACACACGCTGGGCTTGTAAAGGACTATTCCACTCCATAACTTGTTGTACTTGTGTAGCTTCAATCAGACCGACCACTCAAAGTGGTTTACAACACGAGCCAGCATTCACCCATTCATACAGTGGAGACAGAGGCTACAACGCTCGCCCCTTCCTGTTCATCAGTAGTGATAACAATTCACACCAACACTCACCAATGGAACGGCCATCAGAAGTCCTTTGGAGCTTAGTATCTTTCCCAAGGACACTTCCACATGTAAACTACAAGCTGGGGGCCGAATCACTGACCGCTCAATGTCCTGAGCCACAGCTGCCCCAAGCTTCCAGCACCTAGTCTTCCCAGGCCGTCTCCCATCTGAGTACTAACTAGGCCTGACCCTGCGTTGTGTCCCAGTTCGAATGAGATCGGGACTATTCAGTAAAGTGATCAGGCAGCTGAAACCTTTGAAACTGTCAAACATGCTTTCTGCTTACAGAAAGGTTTGTGTTGAAAGAGGAAAATCCAAACTGTGTACAATCAGTCATTAGTATAACCTAAAGTGTAAATATACACTATATGTATATTTAGTGTACAGGTATATATATATATATATATATACAGGTATATACACTGTGTGGAAGCAGTGTTTACTTCTGCCAGTAGAGTCTGTTGGCATGTTATCTGTGTTTGTGTGTTGTGTTATCAGGCTGTTGGACTACGTAATGTGCGACTATCGCACTGAACGATGGTGGAGCCTCCTGACAGCCATACTGACCACAGCTCTGCGCTGTGCTTATCTGATGGCCAGTGTTAAAGACTACATCATATACTGCATGGAGCTGCTGGGCAGAGGTAAGCAAGGTTATTCTGAGCCATCCTTAGCAAATCAGTGTTGTCCTTTTGGAAGGTTTTAAACAATGATCAAATGCAATGCAGTTTTTTGTTGATTATAATAACCTTCCAAATTTATATATTATAAATATTATATATAGCCACAGGGTTAAAATGAATTTATATTGTGTTGAATTAGAATTACATTGAAGCCCTTCTAACCTGACATTTCTGTGTTATTTCATTGCTAAGTATAATTTGGAGTGTGAGGCAGTATAGCTGAAAATGTCTATATAAGATAAGATAAGATGATACTTTATTCATCCTGCAAGGGGAAATTCTCTTGTTACAGCAGCATAGAACACAACATCAATACACAATGGTTAGAAAATAGCAGCAAAGAACAAACTATAGGCAGGTAAAGACATAACAGGTTAAAGTGACAGTTGCAATAAATAGTTTACAAATCATACAACCATGACTTATCATGATATTTCTGCTAATGGCTTACAGTATTCTTCTGACAAATGAGACCAGCCATCAGCCATACCATTAGGAGTCATTTGTTAGTTAAACCAAACACATGACAACAATTCATCAAATAGTCTAAGTAATAAAAGACAAATGAATTTAGGTTCTTTTGAAGCTTTTTATTTGTTAGACAAACTTGCTCTCTGTGGAAGCTTTTGACCAAATGTTCCTTTGTGTCTCTCAGATGAAACTTCTGCCCACAGATTAAGAACTTGTTTGTGATAAATCTGCCTGAAAATGAACTTTTAAAACTGAATTATCCTAACATATAATATAAAACGTAAGACTTTCAACTTCAGTACAAAACATTGTGAAGTAAGAAACTCTTTCACATGTATCTGATCAAAGAGGTCATGATTCTGTCATCTTGTCTTCCAGCCTCAACTTTGAAAGAGGAACAAAAGTCAAGGATTGAGAAGAATCTCATCAAAGTCCTGAAGAATCCAAAGAATTCAACAGCAAACATCTGAGATTCAGATTCAGATCTATCATAGCACTGATGCCAGAATGTTACTATGTGCAGTGAGGGTATGAATTAAATGCATGAAACAAAAGAAAATGTTCTTCTTTCAATGGAAAGTGTCATTATGACGTCTTCTGTCTCATGCAGTTTGTAGCTGTGGTCACATTTAAACCAGCAAATGCTGAGCTGGCCCACAGTTGAACTAGGTCACAGACCAGGAAGTATCTTTTAAATTCATACAGCCACTTTTGACTTGTCTTATGTTGTCAGAACGAGGTCCCTGATGCCGAGCCTGAGTGCGACTCTTCCTCTGTCAGTGCAGCCAGGTCGCTGTGGAGCGATCGCATGGCTTTGGCTGGATCTAATGAGTTGAGCATAGAAGTGCAGGACTACATCCCATTCAGTCAGTAAACACACTCACCCAAACACAACCATCCAGGCTACTGTGTACTATGAAAGTACTTTTTTTACTCTACTTCATGTTTATGGTGTACAACTTGGATTAAAGCAAGGATAGAGAAAAGTTATTGGCTTTAAGATAAACTAGTGTGACGCCTGTTCAAAATGAGCCTGTCTGGAAGGGGCTTACTTCTCTGGTCTGGAGAGCTGCTCTGACTGTGTACGGTCAAAACGTTAAAATCCCAAATTAGTTGATTCCCCATCATAACCAGTGCTGTTATGTTACGGCTCTATGCATTATGTCTTCAGCAATTCATCTTCTTTTTTTTTCAATTAACCCTAATCTGATAACCCTAATCTTAGACTACTTCAATCATTTCTCTAAACATTTTTTATTGCTCAATTAGTATAACAAAGTAATTTACCCAATATAAATGTCAATTTAAAAGGATCAGTGTGACGCATAAATTCATTTAAACATATCGTAGCAACTCTTTACCTGAACTGGAAAATCACTATTTTCACTTCAGTACTTGACTCAAAATGTAAAATGTGTTTCCACAGATTTATTTCACCATTGGAGTTCTATGCATTTAAGATAATCAAATGTATTTTTGCATCAGTGTGTAGAGCACATACCTCTGCCGAGGCCCAACATACCCCAAACAACTAATCCAAATTCCAGTTATTAAGCTAACATAACATAAACATACGTTAAATGAAAAGCCTTAATTTGCACTATTGGAAAATAACGCTGAAATAAAATCCTGCAATGTTAAAGAAAGTTGAAAAAATCCATGCATTGTCTCCTTTATCAGGATCTCCTCCTAAGTTTGATGGTTTCTTCCTTGGTACATGCTCCATCCTTCCACACAGTTTCATGGTCATCTAGTAGTTTATGTGGAATTGACAAAATATATTATATATATTGCAATGTTGAAAAGATTCCTGGCTTCTTCTCTTCATCTGGATCCATTTTAAAACTAAATGAGTTCTTCCTTGCTATATGGCTAACTCTTCTACCAAGTTTCATCAACATCCATCTGGTAGCTTTTGTGTAATCCTGCTAACAGACAAACAATCAGAATCAGAGAGCGCAGAACCGAGGCTGCCATCCGCAGCGCCATCTTAGTCGTTCTGTCTACTTTTCTCTTTTAGAGAGCGCCATGGAGAGCACAATGTGGAATTACATTTTTCTGAATCACTTAGCCGAGTTCTCAGACTGTCTGTTTCTGTGTGGAGCCCTGAGACCCCACCCCTGCTGCTGAACACAGTGCTGTTCTATTGGTTCAAAGTTTATAAATATCAATATGTTGTGGGTCCAATTTGTCCTAAATTCAGCAGCGCACATCCTTATGTCCCCACCAATACACACGTCCAGTGTGTAGTAGATCAGATGAACAGTTCTTGTGATATTTGGTCGACAGACAGACACAGACAGCAGCTATAGTCTGATAACATGTCATAAAGCTTGAGGCTAATACTGTAGTTAATCTGTTAAAACTGTGTTCAGCGTAACACCTTTCTATTTAATGAAATAACAACTGTTGTAAATGACTGTTGTATACCTGGGGGTGTTTCCACTCTGGCTTTAATTTCCTGACTTCAGTCCAGTGTAAGGCCAAGTTCCAGTCTCCCAGTTTCCATGTGGACCAGCCCATCCAACTGCAGGTTTTCTTCCGAGCCGACTGTCCTCATCCTGTGTCCTTCAACAAGCTCGCTGTCAGCCTCAGTAACCAGGTAACTATACTAAAGTCATGAAAGGCAGCAACAAGCAGTGACTGCTTGTAGAACGTTCACGACACAAACAACACAGTGTCAACAGAATAATATCAAATAAATAAAAAAGGTACTCTTCTTTTTGCATTTCTTGTGACAAACCACAGACGGCCTCAGACTTTGACTGAAGCCCCTTTTCCACAGCATAGTACCAGCTCGACTGGACTGGACTGGACTCGGTTTTCTGCCGGTTCTTTTCCATTGCTGATGGTTCCTCCTCAGGGTAGATTGGGGCCACGTGAAACTGCCATGATGTAGTCTTTAATGTGACACACACCTCTCTGGTGATCCTACCATCAGCTGTTTAAGACACGAACGTCTGCACCTCCTTAATGTAGCAGCTGTAACAAATAAAAGTTACGGTCGCCAAAGTAGCTTCGCTGTTTGAGTGTGGCGGCCATTGATTTGTGCTGTGCAGGAAACTCTGTGCATGCTGGACATTGACCAATCAGTGGTCTGTAATGTTTCACGTCACCTTTTGGTATCTGCTCGGCTCAGATGGAACCGCAACAGAGCAGGAGCCTCATTTATAAAACATACATCCTAAAACATTGTTTACTCACAGATCTCAGAATGTTCCTACGCAAGAAAATATTCAGATCTATAAAACCGTGCGGAGGAAACCTGAACACAGTCTTCTCTTCATAAATACACACCTGTGGTCAACTGTGCAAGTATAGCCTTCTCCCAGTATCATCCCACCACTCCTCCCAGTATCGTCCCACCACTCCTCCCAGTATCGTCCCACCACTCCTCCCAGTATCGTCCCACCACTCCTCCCAGTGTCCTCCCACCACTCCTCCCAGTGTCGTCCCACCACTCCTCCCAATGTCGTCCCACCACTCCTCCCAGTGTCGTCCCACCACCACTCCCAGTGTTATCCCACCATTCATCCCAGTGTCGTCCCACCACTCATCCCAGTGTCGTCCCACCACCACCCCTCCCAGTATCTTCCCACCACACCTCCCAGTGTCGTCCCACCACTCCTCCCAGGGTCTTCCGACGACTCCCCCCAGTGTCGTCCCACCACTCCTCCCAATGTCGTCCCACCACTCCTCCCAGTGTCGTCCCACCACTCCTCCCAGTGTCATCCCACCACTCATCCCAGTGTCGTCCCACCACCACCCCTCCCAGTATCTTCCCACCACTCCTCCCAGTGTCGTCCCACCACTCCTCCCAGGGTCTTTCCGACGACTCCCCCCAGTGTCGTCCCACCACTCCTCCCAGTGTCGTCCCACCACTCCTCCCAGTGTCGTCCCACCACTCCTCCCAGTGTCGTCCCACCACCCCTCCCAGTATCTTCCTACCACTCCTCCCAGTGTCGTCCCACCACTCCTCCCAGTGTCGTCCCACCACTCCTCCCAGTGTCGTCCCACCACCCCTCCCAGTATCTTCCCAGCACTCCTCCCAGTGTCGTCCCACCACTCCTCCCAGTGTCGTCCCACCACTCCTCCCAGTGTCGTCCCACAACCATCCATAAATGGTCGTTGCTAAATGTCTCATGAATATACTGATGTTATTAGAGAGCCTCCTTTGGACTATCAGTGACTGTCCAGCCAATCAGAGAGCTAGAATCAGTAGCTACGGTGTCACAGTTTGAGTGATCAACAAGGTTGGTTGTGTGTGTCTGTGTGTGTGTGTCTGTGTGTGTGTGTCTGTGTGTGTCTGTGTGTGTGTCTGTGTCTGTGTTTGTCTGTGTGTGTGTGTCTGTGTGTGTGTGTGTGTGTCTGTGTTTGTCTGTGTGTGTGTGTCTGTGTCTGTGTTTGTCTGTGTGTGTGTGTCTGTGTGTGTGTGTCTGTGTGTGTGTGTCTGTGTGTGTGTGTGTGTGTGTCTGTGTTTGTCTGTGTGTCTGTGTTTGTCTGTGTGTGTGTGTGTGTCTGTGTTTGTCTGTGTGTGTGTGTCTGTGTCTGTGTTTGTCTGTGTGTGTGTGTCTGTGTGTGTGTGTGTGTGTCTGTGTGTGTGTGTGTCTGTGTGTGTGTCTGTGTGTGTGTGTGTGTGTGTCTGTGTTTGTCTGTGTGTGTGTGTCTGTATTTGTCTGTGTGTGTGTGTCTGTGTGTGTGTGTGTGTGTGTGTGTGTTTGTCTGTGTGTCTGTGTGTGTCTGTGTGTCTGTGTGTGTGTGTGTGTTTGTCTGTGTGTCTGTGTGTGTGTGTGTGTCTGTGTGTGTCTGTGTGTGCGTGTGTGTGTCTGTGTGTGTGTGTCTGTGTGTGTGTGTGTGTGTGTGTGTGTGTGTGTGTGTTTGTCTGTGTGTGTTTGTCTGTGTGTGTGTCTGTGTGTGTCTGTGTGTGTGTGTCTGTCTGTGTTTGTCTGTCTGTCTGTCTGTCTGCCTGCCTGTCTGTCTGTCTGTCTGTCTGTGTGTGTGTGTGTGTGTGTGTGTGTGTGTGTGTGTGTGTGTGTGTGTGTGTGTGTGTGTGCAGGAGTACAACCAGTGGTGTGTGGTGGAGTCCTCAGGTCAGGACAACATGAGTTTTTCACCTGGAAAAACCAAATGCTACAACTTCAGCTTTGTAGCAAAGACTGAAGACGTTGGCAAGAAGATAGAGGTGAGGTGTGTGTGGGAGGAAGGGGTGTGTGTGAGAGAGAGTTTGTTACCGACTGTGTTGCTGGGTATTCACATTTAGATGACGGGTATTGAGGTGATGCTGGGCAGCGGCAGTGGCCGCTGTGTATTTGTGAGCTGGAGAGGGGCAGGTGGAGACGCAGCCTCTACCCATGAAGCCTTACAGGCTAGCAGGTCATCACGTCGATGGGGTCGGTGCATGGAGGCACATCAAGAGCTGGAATGGGACATCCTGAACATGCAGCACAGCACCATGTAAGGCTCTTTTCAGACAACACAATCCCAGTATTGATGTAAAGGTTCCTCCACCAGATATTCTCTACGCCCCACCGACACACATGTTGAACCTGTTTGTTCCTCTTTGCTGTTCAGGATCATCTCCAGAGTCCCAAAGATTTCTGTTCAGCTGAGCCACCATCCCCCTGCTCTCAACAATGAGATGTACTGCATCAGCCTCACTGTCCAATCACAGGAGGAGGGCGTGGCAAAGGATGTCAAATTGACATCTGGTCTCAAATCAGGTACATTGATGCTATGACTGCAAATAGTTGTTATTGTATTTCTTTTATCAGTATTGAACAAATTAGTGTGTAGGTGGAAGGATTTTTTTTTTGTCCTGTCTTCATCACCTTCAGAGTTATGTTTACACATTTTGATAGAGTTATGGCTTAAAATTGGACTCTTAAACATGTGAAAATATGAACTAATGGTCTTAATTTATTTTCTTTGTGTTGTTTGTGTTGATGTTTGTCTCGGTTGGGTTTCCAGGCCAGGATGCTAATCTAGGCCAGACGACGCATGTGACGCTCGATGGTCTCATGGGCTCAAAGGTTTGTGACGATGCTGCTCCTGCCCTGCTGCCTGACGGAGCTCTAGGGGATCTGAAACCAGGCCAAAAGGTAGACATACATTCATAAAGAGATGCTTCATATAGAGAAACACACTAAGGCTGATGGAACAGTTGTCACATATAATTTGAAAGAGTTAACACTGATTGAATTCTGAAATTATTATCTACATGTTTGTTTTTTTTGTTTTTTTTACATTTTATTATCCCCTACCTGGCATGCGATGCAGGGGATGTACTGTAGGTTTCTGGTCAATATCTTTTGTGAAACTTGGCTAACTCATCAAACATATACAAGAATGGTGCCTCTTGGGATTTTTAACATTTTATTTTTCTTGTTTTGGGAAAGAATATTCAGCCTTTTGAGTCTAGAGTGTTTGTCTGGAGTGCAACTTTAAAACATTTTCATATATCCGGTTGTGTAAACACGCCAACCATGTGCTACCTTAATGCTGCGATAACAGAGGAGTGACTACAAAGCTACCAAGAAGCTTACAACACATGGGACGATGCAAACATAACACTCACTGAGTTTTCCTTTGTGTCAGCTGTTGGCAGGATGTGATGCCCCCCCAGTCTTTTCTGTGTCCGTTATGAAGTGAAATGAAATAATGACAACATTACAGCAGCACTATTTACACAGCGAATGTGCAGAAGAGCCACAACAGAGACCCTTCTCTACACCACCTTAGTTTATTTAAAGTGAACGAACCAACAGCTGCATACCTAGTATGTGACTTTAAATAGCATGCTGGTGTTCCACATGCAAAAGAGGTGACGTGTAACACAACAGCATCGGTGTCTAGTGTCATGTTTTGTAAGAAATGAAATAATGTGGTGAAAAACATTTTATATTTACTGGCGGCTGACCTCATCCTCTGTTTGGAGGGTAAGGACCTCCCAGACCTCACGCTGTCTCCCTAATTTCAAAACAGTTCCTGCTGATTTATTTTCTTTTTTTGTGTTAGCTGCTAACTGCTACTAGCTGCTTTTTAAATGTCCTGGTTGAGGGTCACACACATAACACGTCATCAGAACATCAAGCTGCCCTCCTGTCCCGACACCTCGCCTCCTCAACTCCTTTTGTACACAAGTCGTTTCACACAGCAGTGACCCCCCATTTCACCTTTGAACTTTAATACAGAACGCTGAGGCACTTAAATTAAAGACACCACTGCCCCGCCTTGAAGAGGCTGTTTAAGAGGGGTTAATGCTGGAGAGATGCCTCCCTCCTTCTCACATGGCTTACCAGTGCCTCAGCTGAATTATTACATAGCAGCAAAGCTGTCACCTGTTGGAAATGTCTAATGCTTAGTGCTAATGTTGGAATGCATGAATCTGTGTATACAGTGTATAGTTACATAGTAAATATAATTAATAGGATAAAGTTGCTGAAATACTAATAATAAGATAGAGGAAGACTGACGGGGAAAATACACAAACACACCACCTGTTTGTCTGTAGTTGCAGAGATGCGTATATGTGAAGTGTGTGTCAACTGGACCGAGGGTCTTCCTGTTCCACGTGGCCTACAGCACGGACACCACAGTGGAAGGACGACAGATAGTCTGTAAATGTCATAAGGTAAAGACACAGCTGAGCTCTGCTGCAGTGCACCTTAAAATCATAGATGCTCACATGCTGGTTTACTCCTCTCTCATTCTGTTGTCTTCCAGGACGAGACGGTTACCATAGAGACGGTGGTCCCGTTTGAGGTGTCTGCAAAGTTTGTATCCAACAAGGTGTGTGGCTGATAATTAATAAGGAGGTGCACCAGTGGTCCTTCAGGGTTTTAGGTCTTAGCTTTGGATGCGTTTTTCTATTCCAGTGCAGGTTGTCGCCGGAGAAACTGGAATCGGCTCTAACAGCAGTGATTATGTGTTCCTTGTCTTAACATTGCACACTGTGAAACAGAACTATGATGTACTTGTTGCTAGTACTCCTTACAGGGTTTGTACAACGTCTTGAAAGTTTCAACCAGTATATCCCCAAAACTTGGAATATGATTGAATCTGAATGTAGTTTGGGTTTTCATCCACAGTCACTATAAATTTCATCCAAGAATTCTGTAATATTTGAAATGAAACAGTCTCTTCATTTATTTATTGTGCCTTGGCATCAGAATTATTACAAACACACCAAGTTGGGGTTCAGTGTCTTGCTCTGCGTCCTGAGCTGATGCTCATCATTGACCGCTATCCCCAACCTTAACTCTGAACCTGGGACCAGGGATGAATTTCACTGCCCTCTGTGTTGTAATGACATGTGTGTCCATGGCAACAAGTAACCAGTAGATGGCAGTATTAGTTTCGTAATATGCTAATTGGTAAAGCTCATTATCAATAACACAACCTCTGTTTTATTAGAAGGAAGCTTAAGTAGAATTTATGGACATCAGTTTTCTATATCAGTCAGACTGTAGAGAAGTCAGAGGGCTTAACGGGGAGGGACAACTGTATGTCATCTAGGTATCAGTGAGAGGAAATACCATGTCTACAGATGACATCACCCAAGGGGAGCATATTTAGTGACAACAGCATTGGTGCAGGCACCGACCTCACCATACTGAATGTGGGTTTTAGAGGTCTTATCATCATCTGTGCTTCTGTGTGTGTTCAGTTTGAGCCAATGGACCGGGTAGCGGTGGACATCCCCTTCCTGTTGATGACAGATGTCCTCTCAACGTCTCCCTGGCCTCTTCAGCTAGCCTCCTCTTCTCTGCAGCTGCTCACTGTGAGCAGCAACACACCACAGCTTCAGTCGCAGCTGCAGGAAGGTACCTGTCTAGATTTACCGTTTTAACATTACAGCTACAACCAAAAAGGTCTAAATCCCACGACCATAACCTGTTATGTGTTTGTGTGTGTGCGGCCAGTGGTTCTGCAGACAGGTGAGTGTGCCAGTGAGTGTTTCTGTCTCCGGTGTCCACCACTGGTCAACAACGATAGTACTGTAGCTACAGGACAGTACCTGATATCATGGAGGAGGTACGTACTCTCACTAACAGGGTGTGGCTGGCGGGTCAGTGGGTTTGAACATGCTGTTAAGCCTCTGTTTGAACTCTGCTGCACAGAAAGTCGTCCAGTGAAGACGGTCCTCTCATCCAAACTACAGTCACTCTACCTCACATCATCCTGGAGTCTGTCCCGCTTTACATCCATGCTGGTCAGTGAATGCACAAGAGTCACATTATTGTACACTATGCTTGGTGATAATGCTCTGATCCTGCAGCAGTGACTATTATTTTCATACTATCACCTAATGAAGTCAGTTTTATTGAATATGGGCCTTTATTTCTAAACGTCTTTACTTGATTGCAGATCTACCATCATTCGGGCGAGTCAGAGAGTCTCTTTCTGTTCGTTACCACATAGAGAACAGAACGGCTCTGGTGCAGGAGGTGGAGATGGCTGTTGAACCCTCCGATGCCTTCATGTTCTGTGGACTCAAACAGGTACAACTGTGCTCTCTTAATAAATGTGTAGTTTCTTAACTGAACCAAAGAGAAATGAGACTCAGGAAGATGTGCTGAGAACCCCTGTTCAGACACTGAAGGACGAGGAAGCAGTGAGTGGTGCTTTTAGGTGTAATGACATGATTGAGAAACTGAACTGACTTGTTGGAGGTCTGCGCTCCCTGAGTGATGTCTAGTTACAGATGTGGTTCATGCTTTAAGGCAGAATGAGGAGAAATGTTTCTACAGCTAACTGTTTCTGACACCAAATGATTTGTGTGTGTGTGACTAACCATTACACATATTCACTGCTGTTGCTCTCATGGTTAATAAATGTGATTACTTCCTGCTGTTTACAACAGGATTTATAATGTCTTTATGAGCCAGGTCACATCAGGCACCGGATTCCAAATGCTCACAACAAATGTCACTGAGACTAAGAGTATATGTATTCTTGATTTAGTGTGCACCTAATTGGATAAACAAAAGCATTATGTCAGTAATGGATTCAGTTCTTCAGAATATCCTTGACTCATACTTTTAATTAGGTTCCTCTCTGCTGGAGAAAAGTCAAGGTGCACATCATTAGAATTCAGTTTAAACTTGAAAATGACTGCAGTCTTGGCACTTTAGAAAAGACACAGAGGAGGTGTGTTTAAGGCACCGCGAGGGTCACTCAGCGATGTGATGAGGAGGTTAAGCCGAAGAGGTGTTAGACTTTAGCGCTGACGTGACTCTTCCATCACAAGAGGATTTTTCCAGAGGTCGTTTCAGTCAAAGCTCAGATATTCCCAGCAGTGTGACGATGGCTGGATCACTGTGATGTTTGTTGTTTCAGTGAGATAACCTTAGCATTACTGTGTGTTGTGGTCCATACCCATGTCTGCCTACATTGAACCCTGTGTACTTCACCATTACTATGTCTTAAAAATGGGAAATAAAGGTTTTATATCAACATTTCTACTCTGTAGAATATGATGTTCTCCAGTCAGCAGCTCAGGGTAAGTCTAATGCTATCAATGTGCTTTACGGTAGAGTTTTCATCTTCATCATCATCATCATCATCATCTCTCAGGACCTCAAGTAGGAGCTGAACATCAGCTCCCGACAAAAACAAAGCACAACAGAAGACGTTCAACCAGTGATGGTGCACTTCTACACCTCCATCACTGAGTCCGTCCTCACCTCCTCCATCACCATCTGGTACGCTGCTGCCACTGCCAGAGACAAAGGCAGGCTGCAACGTATCATCAGCTGAGAAGGTGATTGGCTGCAACCTGCCATCCCTTCAGGACCTCTACATCTCCGGGACCCTGAAGATCGTAGCCGGCCCCTCCCACACAGGACAAAAACTTTTTGAGACTCTGGCAGGAGGCTGCGGTCCATCAGGACCAAAACCTCACACCACAAAAACATCTTCTTCCTGTCTGCTACTGGCCTCATCAACAAGGCACAGTCACCCGCCCCCCTGCACAGCTGCACAGCGAACTCTGACTCTGACTCTTGTTCTACCCCCCATACCCACTACACATTCATTAATAGTCCCAGGACTCATGCATTACATGGACCATCCTCCCCCACTCACTATATATGGCTGTGCCTCAACTGCAAATTGTGCACATGACAGACATTTTTGTTTTTGCACATGCTCCTTGCACATCCTCATGCATTTGCACATTATTTTATTTTTTATTTTCACTGTTCTGTATATTGCAGATGTTTCCTATATATTACATTTTATGTTTCTTGCGTATTGAAGACATTTTCCACCTCAATTTCTTTTTATATCTGCACTTAGATTTATGTTAAGGTTTGTGTAAGCATCAGAACACCAAGTCAAATACCTTGTATGTGCACACAAACACACACACAAACTTTTCTGACTCTGATTCTGAATATTTTGACCATTAATAATCTGAACTGCCCAATAGAGTATCTGAAAACACATAAAATGACAAATAATAAATACATGCATTAGTACAATACATAACAGAATCAATAATACGTCAATATAGAGTGTGATTGTTTAGTATGCATATGCTAACAGTGGTATACAAAGTGTTACCTGATTCTCTGGCAGCTCTTGTTTCTGCTACCTTGGTGAAGTGACCTAATGTGACTAGGAGGAGCTCTGCTCATTACTGGGGAAGGATGCAGAGAGCTGAGGCACTCCTTTAGCCCCAGCAGTGGCCTTGATATGGTCATAACAAGCATGGACCCCTGTTGAATAAGAATAGGTCTTTAGTGGAGGCCTCCTCAGTAACCAGAATCTGTTTACCATTCTCTGTAAGGCCTCCACATTGGGAATATTTTTCCTCCCGGGAAGGATCCAAACAGGGCATTTGACACTAATGGGTATATCAGTTATCATCATATATCATTATATTCAACACTACAGTGTATTACGTGTATAATACATTTTCATCTATTGTGATAACCTCAGTTTTACGTATTTGATGAGGCCAAGGGAAAACTTGGCTGTCAGATTTTTTAAGGCTCCACAAGCAGCACACACAACTTTCCATTTCTATTCACTTTCATTAGCTATGCAGATGAATGAGTCTCAGCACATACATTATATATTTAAAGTACTGCTTTTCTTTTACTCCAGAGTAAAAGTGGAGTCATTAAAACAAAGTGTGTCTGTCTTCAGTTCTTCCTAACCAGCAGCAGTGTTTCATTACAGCTCAGTTCATGAGATAATAAAGTGGTGAGTTTCAGGATCTCACCTAAAGAAGAGTTGTTCTTCTAACTGTAGGTGTGTCCCATTCTGCTACAACTATGCAGTCTGTCCTTGGCCTGGATTAGCAACTAAAAGAGACTAAATAAAGAAATAAGAAATAAAGAAATAAACAGAATAACTTTACTCAGCATACCAACTGTTTTGGAAAAGGTTGTAAGATTAGAGAGATCATCTCTGAAGTTTCTCCACATGTTTGTGATGCAACCCAATTTTAACATTTTGAATATATTATTAAGGAATGCATTTAGAACAGAGTCTTAAGGCGCTACACAGAGGGTGAAAGGCAGAGTCTGTCCTGTTCAGACCTTGGTGATGTCTAAAATGCATGACCCACAGTAGCAAAATACAAACCATTTCTTTTTTTATGACTTAATTTGTATTACTTTTCATATTTATAGAGTACATTAACTAACTATTAACTACTATTAACTATTTCTAATAAGTCATCTGCAGAGGATACGCCTGTACATCCTTGCTCATAGCTCCTTCTCTCAGGCCTTCTCACTCCTCTGGATGCATTTTAAGAAGTGAAACATCCTTCAAGATAGAACACAGATCAATTTCTGGTTCACATGCAGGAAGATGGAGGAGAGAGGAGATGAAACAGGACAAAATATAGAGAAATGAGAGGAGGCCTGAAAGCAGAATCAAAATGAAACCACTACTACTTATACATTTCTTTTTTTTAATGATGTCGCCATGTTTTCCAGCTGCCTAGTATGAACCAAAGTACTTCCTGAGAACACATGGCACAATAAACCAATCAATGAATGAACAAATAACCTGCTTATTTCAGGAATAACAAGTACCTTGTGTGTTCTGTCTCCATGGGTTTTGCTATAGCTTGTTTAGCCAAAGAAACTATAAAGCTATAGCACCATCCATGGATCATGAGTGTGTGTGCTGCTATTTGACGACAAATATGAGCGAGTGTGTGGACGAATGCTGCAGGTGGAGTTGGAGCAAACAGGATATTGCATGAGGATAATGTATGACAACAATATAGAAAGCTGCTGCCTATGTATTCAAATCAGTTTTGCTCCAAGGAAATTAAGCACAGTTGACTTTATTTGTCCTTCCATACCGTCACTTCTTTTTATTTTTTGTCAATATATACTGAGCAACAATAAAATCACATAATTTGGTAGGATTACATACATACATACATAAACCTTGCTATCTGTCTCTGACATTCAGCCTCTGTAACCAATGGACTGTGAGTATCGTCATCATTCCTGTCGACCTCTGCACATATTACATAGGCCTACCTTATGGTGTTTTCTATATCCAAACTGTACATTGTGCATCTGGATGAGATACAAAGAGGTGTGACAAAGTGTCGTTATGTAACAAGCTGGTCAGACACAAGACTTAATGTCTGCTGGTCTGATAACCAGTCAATACGACAGTAATCCTGGTTCATATGGAGATGAGAGAGATTCACTGATGGTAATCAGTGCCTGACAGAGTTAGCGGTTAGGATAGGGTCTCTGTTTTGTTTCTGCTGCTCTGCATTTTGAAGTAAATCTTTGTTTTTTTTGTCTCCAGGTCATTTATTATCTGTATTTTACACGGGGTTACAGCTATCGCTCATATTTGCATCTACTCTCGCCTTTTCATGGACTTTGTATGTATTTGCACCGTGAATATATCACGTTCGGTGTGAACGCAGCATGATTCCTGCGGTTATAGCCGCCTTAAAAAGCAGAACCCGATAAACAGGCCAGAGCGTGATCTGCTGTCTGTCATTTTATGTCACCATTGTCTTGTTGTGTTGCTGTCATTGTGCTGCTGATCTGTGGTCAGACCTGTATTGTGCTGTGGAAAAGAATTTCCCCTTGACGACAATAATGTGTACGTCTAATATTATTACATTATCACTATCATTTTCACTATGTGCATTTCCATGTCAGCAAATTGGTGTTGGAGCATTTCAGAGAATATCTTTTTTTTTTTAAACTACACATTCTATGTACAAGTATTAATCCTTTACTCATCTTTACATGTAAATGTAGTTTTCATGATTGAGTTTGATATTTTTCCCAACGGCTGAGTTCAGTTCAGGCCGGGTTGATAGCTCTTGTTTCTGTTGTGTCATGATACAACATACATACAGTAGTAATACACCGATAGAATCAAGACAATCATAACAAACTAGATGTGTATCTGTATCCCGTCTTGCTCGGTGTCATTCATGTTTACCTCCTGTTCATAGAGGAGACAGTCTCCTCTCTGTCTGGTAAACACAGGTATCATCCTCATCATCCCCGTCATAAGCAGTCACATCTTTTATATTATGCTTTATTTTTATTTGCCTTTCACAAAAATCTCATGTTGTGGTTTTCAATCAGATTATTTATTGTGATGGTTCAATCACCGGGCATTTATCAGATAATGCATTTATTGATTGATTGATTGTGTGATAATGGCTGGAAAGTTACATTTACTTTAATTTTTGCATTAGCAAAGGAGGGAATGACACTCACTCACATATACATATTGTTAAGAAGTGGTGTGATAACAAAATTACAGGGAAAATCTCAAATGTGACTTTTTTTCAGGGTTATGAACAAATGTGATAATTTTAGCAGGTCTGCTCTTTCATCTTAAAATATTTAAATAAAGTAATATTAGGCTGTAAATTATATTTCTTTTGTTAAGATGACAACTTGTGTGAGAGTGTTTGAATAAGTGACTAGAAGGATCCTGTGGTTTTGTCTTTGTTTCTCTGGAAACGTGCTGCAGTAACAGGTTATAAATATCCATTTAAAGAGATACATGGCTGACACAGCTGGAGCGTTCACTGCATGCTTGGTGCCTCTGCTTATACAATGTGTATCAGTGCGCATGCTGACATTGTGATCATTATAGGATCATTTTCACTGTGGTCGTCTCTCTACACTTACAATGTGCCACCATCTGTACCTCATTCATATGTCCTATATCTGATGTATGTTCTAAGTAACAATGATACTGTTATTGTTCTCTTTATTTTTTGTGTTCTCTTTATGTTGTGATTGATTTGTAAATGTATGTTTAAGTTGGGTAAATAAATAATACATAACATAATATTTATTTTAGTACATATGGAGGGTTTCTTACAGCTGCATATTCTCACATTCTCTCACAGAGTAACTGATTGAATTATAAACAATAGACTGACACACAGTAAGCCTGAGGTGTCCTGGGACCTTCTTTACAAGACACCAGTAAACTGTAATGATGTAATGGTTAAATTTACATCAGGTATGACCATAAACAAAGCAGTATAAGATGCCTCTCAATTATAATCAGTTTAGAAATCCACTTAGTGGCCCTTTTATTACTTTAAATACACATGTAGAACCATTCCAACACAATGTAGCACAATGAAACGAGGGTTCGTAGCCCCCTTCATGAAACACTGATAGGACACGTACACAGTTGATTCCATTAAAATAGGGATGAGCAAATGGAATAGCAATATATAGTTACAGTACTGTATATAGTTATATACATATATAAATATACATATATAGATTCAGGAAATTATTCTGTAGTGCATTTTTTTAAATGTTCATTCGGGTTCATGTAAACAGGAGCAACACATTTGTGATGATTATAAGACGCATCTTCACGTCTGGTAAACAACAACTCTGTATCACTGATGAAAACACAGAGTCCTCCTCCCCTCGTCCTGCTGGAGTCATGTGGGTTTCTGATTTCCATTTGTATGGCCAATCAGAGTCCAATGTCATCCGTTCACTGACCTTTGAACGGAGACTAATGAGGAGCAGCCTTAAGTTTGAGCTGGGCTAGCAAAGCTCCTATCCAGAGTCTCTATCCTCTCCTACTGCGTTGGCCAGCTGGTCTCACTGGATCATCAAAAGATGCTTCAGGCAGACATCGTCACAAAACAAATCTGCTGCTCTTAATCCAAACCTTGCACTTCCTTCTCAACGAGTGTATTTTACTTTGCAATAAAGTCGAATAACAAAAAGATAAAAAATCTGCCTTTATTTAACAATGCTGCTATTCAAAACACTTCTGATTATAATTCAGTCCAGTAAACTAACTATAACCTCAATGCAAAGACAACATAAATGACAACAACTCTGTGACAAAGTCAGCAAAATGTGAAGATTTAAGAGCTGATTAAGATGCTTATGCAAATGTCAAAACCTTCATCCACGTTCAATAATTAAGGTCAAACTTTTATGATCAAAAATAATTAAGCTGCACACTTTTCACACATTTTTAGCGACAGTGAAAAAAGAAAGGCTAAATTACAGA
>CM075202.1:20470000-20717500 GCA_037577475.1 Chaunax sp. Z400 | reverse complement strand
ATTATTATTATTATTATTATATTATAATATATTATTTTGACTGCCTGGAGTTTAAAAGTTTGCAGCTTGCCTGCTTTTTCTGTTTATCTTGCTTTTCCAAACAACAAATGCGGCCAGATCAGAGCATTTCTAAAATCAGTTTAAAATCAAGAACTGATGTAACATCATTACTGATGTCTGTCACTGTCTCTCTCTCTCTGGACAAGGTGTATGTGTCTGACTGTGTAGCTAGCCTAGCCCTGTTCTGTCAGTGCAGGCTAAAATGGGAAAAGAATATAACACAGGCACACTAAAGCATAAGGAGCCAGAGTATCAGGAGGAATCTTGTGGCATCATGTGTTCTGCTCACAAACGTCTTCTCGCTCTCAACAACTCAACATTCAGTGTCTTGTTAGTGTCCTGCTGCTAGTTCCAGTTTGCATTTCAAGCTGTGATCAGCTTTTCAATCCACTCAAAGACATTGTCCATGGTGATACTGTCTTCTGCTATATCAAAAGCATTCAACAGCAGTAAGCGTGTCCTGGAGGAGGAAAAAGAGGACTGATGAAGAATATTCTTTATGGTCACATACAACGTTACACAGTATTCACAAGTTATCTGTGATAAATGTGATGAATAAGGTGGTTAAAATGCCATTGTGTGTGTAGACATGCCTGGAGGGCTGAGTGAGAAGAGGAACAGAGATCAATGAGGGATCAAGTGTTCTGGTGAAGATTTCTGAAGTTATGCAGGATAAAGTGTGTATGTTTTAAATGACCAACTATATAATCTGTAAATGGACTAGGATAAATCTGTAGTTAGTTATGTTTTAAATGACCAACTATATAATCTGTAAATGGACTAGGATAAATCTGTAGTTAGTTATGTTTTAAATGACCAACTATATAATCTGTAAATGGACTAGGATAAATCTGTAGTTAGTTATGTTTTAAATGCTTTGGTGAGAGAGATCACAAAAATAAAAGCCAACCCAATAATGATCCCTTCACCTGTACCAGTGAACCTCTTAACAGCTGTTACTGCCGTTATCAGGAATCTTTTGTTACGTGTCACAACTCGTTTGAAACGTGTTGCTGGCACCAATTTAAGAATAAGCATATATTTACAAAAATTAATTAAATTGAGGTAAAACGTTGAACATTTTGTCTTTGTATCATTTTCAATTGAGTACACTGTAAGCCAAAAATAATTAACAAATGATCACATTTGGTTTTACACAGCATCCCAACTCTTTGGAACTGGGGTTATAATTATTAGTGTTTAGTGTTCAGTGGTTTATCTCTTATTGACTGAGGACTTTAAGTCTTTTGTTCCCTGGAGAACTTTGTACCTGCATCCCATTCCAACAGACTGGAGTCCTCCCAGCTGGTCCCTGCTGCAGTACGAATACACTTCTTCACCTTCTCCACTTTTGCTTTCTTTTTGTCCTCTGTAGCACTTTCTGCAGGCTGGAACACACACACACATGCAGTTATAGCATATATGTTTTTATACATGATTGATAGATATTTTTGGAGGTTAGAAAAAAAATTTAGAAATCGTTTTAGTGTGCAGAGTAGTTTTGGAATACATTTTGTAATCCTTTGTAATATTTGTGTGTGCACTGCAAGGACCCAGGTATTACACTGGACCAGCTGTCCACTGCTGTGACAATCCAGCAAATGAATACTCCACAACATCAGGAAGGATGAGGCTCTGGTCATCTATTGCCTAGACTACTGTGGCTCGCTCCTGTTTGTATGAGCTCTCCAACCTCTGCAGCTAATCAAGCATGCAAAGCTTGGCTAGACATCAACTTACCAGTTTCCTGCTTCTACCTGGACCAGGGCTGGATCTGGAAGAGTCAAGAAGGACAAAGTTTTAGACCCCAAAGTAGACACACAGACGTTGAACTTCTGCTATCATCATATGGTGGACCTGAGATCTCACACTGATTTGAAAATTATATTCTTTTGTTATTTACACCCTTTTTAAAGCTGAAATCTTCACTAAGCTAAAAGCGTTAGCATTGAGCTGGGTGCAATAGCTCAGAGGCAGTTCTGTGGAATACATCACTAAACAAGATCAATGAGAAAGAGTGAGCCCTGCACACCTTAGACTTACCTGCTACCCAGACGTTGTGTCATAACACACAACAGAGAGCTACAAGAAGTGTGTCTGTCAGGTCTTACATTACATTTTGGTTTTCCTGTGAACACTGAGGCTGCATGGATTACAAGTTCCCAGTGATGCATTCAAGCTTTCAGACAAGGTGCAAGTTAATGCTTTTAACTTTAACTTAAATAAATCTTTTCAAACCAATCTGGGATTTATTTTCTAACAATGTCAAACAGGTCTCTCATGCTGTCTTGATGTGAAGCTTCAGAAAGGTTTTGTGGAGAAACAAAATTCATCCTATTCTGCATCAGCATGGTGCTGAGTAGATAAAGACTGAATTAGACTTTTGCATGAAGTTTTCATTTCAGATTTATCAGCAGGATCTCACAAAAAGGACACAGTGAATGTGTGTTCAGAACAGAACACATCGGTCCAACAGAGGAGCCTCAGATTTAACCTGCTGGGGGCTACTGATACCTTTTGGCTGGCAGCGGTGCGTTGGTACAGCGAGTAGGCCTCTCCACAGGCGTGCTGCAGGGCGCTGGGTAAATCTACACCTCTCTGCAGCTGACAGGAGAGCAGGGTGGCAGCATGGAGGAGCGAGGCCACTGATGAGGCAGGGGAATCTGAAAAGCACAAGCCATTGTCTTTAAATGAACTCTGCAGACTGACAGCATATCCATCTGTTGTCATCATGCAGCGCTTACCCCAGATGGCAGATTTGATGCTTTTATGGATTTCAATCAGGAGGTCACACACACACATTCTCCGTTCACCCCTGCAGTGTGAAGCAGAGTCTTCAGGTCCAGCGTGTCCCAGCACACTCCCCCATGTTCTCCTGGGATGTAAACCTCCACACCTCGGTTCCTCATGGCTCTGGAGCTCCCCATGCGCAGGGTCCATGGTCAGGAACAACCTGCACAGACACACCGATTAGCTTAGCATCGACTTCCTTAACGAATTTAGCACAGAGAACATGATCAGTGTCATTTCTGTGTTTTTGTCACACTTCACTACCGTTGTTTATCCCCAGAGGGCAGCGTCTGCAGTGATGTGGACTCTGTATCGGTCTGTAGTGGTGAAAAGGGAGCTAAGCTACAAGGCAAAGCTCTGGATTTACCGGTCAATCTACGTTCCTACCCTCACCTATGGTCATGAGCTCTGGGTAATGACCGAAAGAACAAGATCGCGGATACAAGCGGCTGAAATGAGCTTCCTCTGCAGGGTGTCTGGACTCACCCTTAGAGATAGGGAACTTAGCTATGCTTACATTTTAAATTCTCAACAATATTTTTACATGTGCGTTTACACATGCGTGTGCGTTTTACAGCAAGAAAAACACTCAGAGCGACGCGCCATGTTAGCAGGCAGCGCGACCACCGTAATGGGCTACAGTAATTAGCTACATCAGTTAGCATCACATTAGCTTAAGTTATATCTCACTCACCAAGACGTGTGGAAAGTGGTTTAGCCTCAGCTCCTACTACTGCTCTGAACAGTTTTTTACAAGTGCAAAATCAGACCGACAACATCAACATTTAGACGATTTATTGACGTTTGCAGTCTAGTTGACACAAGTCACCTACGTGACTTGCAGCGCCCGTTTTAATAAACTTACGATAATTTACAGGTTGGATGACTCCGATTAATAGCACGCTGATGTAAAAACATATTTACGTAAATAACTAAATAAATATACAAAGATCGAGCAAAGAAATCGAGACGATTTCCTGCTTAGTAAACAGGCGACTCTGAAGCCACGCGAGACATCTGGAAACCGTCACCGGAACGTGACGTCATACGGGTCATCTTGTCTAGGACGTCAGTGTCCAGGCTATAAAACCGCTTAGATGAACCAGATGACTTACTTTTCACTGAGGTAACTTGCGGTATTTTATCTTATTGTGACATCTAGACAAGGACAACATGGCGATAGACGATTGGAATTGTGAAATAATTGATATCAAGCTAGATCCCAACCGGAAAAGACCGAAGGAGAGCGTCTGGGACGCAGTGCCCGAGGAAGATGAGAAGCCTCGCTTTGGAAGCAGAAAGTAAGGCTTGGGTCTATTTCTTTTTTCTTTTTTTTAGAATAATCCACACCAAATACTGTTTTTTAACCATTGTCAATGAAATGACTTATTTGTTTTGGACTTTCAGAAAGAAAGTCTTCACTCCAATCATCTTTGTGAGTGGCGGTCTGCGCGAGACTGCAGAGGAAGAGAGACGGGCGCAGCAAAAATTACGAGGTGACTGTGATGACATACAGTCTGGTGTAGCCGTTGGTGACTGGGAGCAGCACACAAAAGGAATTGGCCTGAAAATTATGCTGAAGATGGGATACCAACCAGGCAAAGGCCTGGGCAAGTATAATCAAGGTGAGTTGGCCTGAGGAGGCAATGCAATTTAAATTAGTAATAGTGTGTGTTTTACAGGAGCAACAGAGTATAGTTGGTATATTCTGACCATGTCTCTTGTTGCTGCAGGTATTTTAAAACCCGTTGAGTCGAAGGGTCATCATGGCAGGGGAGCTGTTGGTGCTTTTGAGAATGAGAGTCTTCCAGATTTGCCTGTGATCAACTCAAAAGAGGTTGAGGATCCTGCAGGCCCTGGAGGTAAGGAGCGACCGAAGTCCTACACAACTCAAGATGAGCTGAAGGCCAAAGGCAAGCTGGCAGGGCGCAGTACAGCAACATCCGCTGGAGAGTTGGCAGAGGTCAAGGTATGTTTGAAACAATTTGATTTTCTCTCGTTTAGAACGTTATCAAGACATAATGACTTTGATCATCAAATTCCTTGACTTGCACTGTAATGTTGTAATAATGTAATTGTATTTGTACATACAGTACAATCGCCAGTGGATTGAATTATCTGAATGTAAGCACATGGTCGGCTTTTGTCTTGGTATCTCATTTACCCCATATCTCTTCCCATCTCTAGGTTATAGACATGGCTGGGAGAGAGCATACGCTCTATTACAGTTACAGCGAGATGTCCAAGGATCAAAAAGGATCTGGCTTTGCTCTCCCTGAACTCGACCAGATCCAGTCCGCCAGACATCTGCATCATGAAAAAGATGTACTTGTTTCTCTGAAGCATGAGTCACAAGTGCTGCAGAGCAGATTGGATGCAGAGGAAGATGCAATCCAGAGACTGGAGGCTGTTCTGGCATTGGTGAAGCGTTTCCCTACTGAAGAAATGGCACCAGGAGAGGCTCCTACCCTGCAGGTAAATACACAATGAGCACACAGACTACAGTTATCAGGCCTATTTCAGCCTTGCTCTTATCACTTCCACATTGGTCATTTTTTGTTTCTGTGCCTTCTTTCTTTTCTTCAGGAGTGTGCACGGATCTTTGAGTCGTTACAAACAGACTTTCATGAAGAATACGAGATGATGGGATTGGCAGATCTGGCTGCAGCTGTTGATTACCCGTTAACCGACAGTGCCCATCCACTCCTGGAAGCCTCTGCTCCAATCAGGTCTAGAGCCTCTTTACCCACCAATCAGGAGCAAACTATCCGAAGCCCCCAGAGCAGTGAGACCCCAGTGATTCCTCAGCCCACCTCATCTCGCAAACGTAGAAAGAAGAAGGGAGGCCGGGGTTATGTGTAGTGAATCAATAATGATGCCTGTGTGAATAACCACTTAATGATGAAATGTGCACTTAACTGAAGGGAATAAAACACATTCATAATAATATGATTAAGTTTGTTTGTGCTTGTTATCTCAATGTTGACTGCCACATACGTTGTACACATATTGGCTTCTTGCCCATTCATCCAAATTTGCTAGCAGATGACCTGCCATTGTATTCTGTTTCTGAGCCAGTGAAAATGGGAAGGTGAAAATCATTATAATTATCATATTTCTGTTTTGGTTGAGATTATTATACCCATACATATTCCCTAGAATGATAAAGTTATCATTTATTTCAAAAACACAGATTATCCAGTGACCAAGAGTGTCCCTAACAGTGGTTAAGACTTTCCCAGGGAAATTGTTCCACAGTATAGCGACACCTGCTGACCTATTTGTGCAGTGGCTAAAGAATATTTTGTCACCCCATTGGTTTAACCAGACTTTTTCATCCATGTCATTAGAATGGGGTTCCTGAAGAAGATAGCATTGTGCTTTTTCATTCTTACAGACACGAAAGGTTGATTTTCTTTTTATAGAATCTCTTAGAAACACAAGAGAACATATGATTACAGTAGGACAAACACAAAAAGAAAGTATAGATTAAAGTGAAGATTTAGGAAGATTAGTGTTTTGAAGCTAAACACTGTTACAAAGCCCCTAATACTATCGAGTACAGAGAACCATTAACAACAAAACTGTCAAAATGTTTATAAAGTGAATATCTTGTAAACTTTTTTAGGCATTTCACCTTGTACTACCTACTGGTTGAACAAAAATGTCAGGAAAGGCTGACTTATAACGTTACAAACATTCACATGAAGAGAGGTAGGTAGTTGAATTAGGCCATTTGGTGCAAACTTAGTGCAACTTGAAAATCAGACTCCCCCCCCCCTTAAGGTATAATAGAACTTTCAACAGCAGCACAGAATTAAAACCTTTTTAAAAGGCAGTTGAACATGCATGGGTCGTCTCTGACATCATCCAAATCTGCGTGCAGTTCTTTGCTGTGCCTCATTGGCTCTGCTTGTTGTCTGCTGTATTGATTGTTCTCAATTATATTTGACCATTATTATATTTGCTCTGAGTCCTGCTTGACTTGTAGTGACATGAACCATGTCTAGTGTCTCATTAGACGGCAGGTAAAAATGTCCTGCATGGTCCTTCACCTCAGATCTGTCAGTATGAATATTAGATGGAGGAAAGTAATAAATCAACTGTGTTCTACAGGTTGACAATGGGCAGCATATCCAGTGTGTGTGTGTGTGTGTGTGTGTGTGTGTGTGTGTGCCCTGTGGCCATGTGTTAACTCGTGACTTAGACTTGATGACTTTCATTGTAAACTTTGCTTTTTGTAAATATTGTAAATAGTTTTGTAAATATTGTAAATAATTGTTTTTTCCAGCAGTCCAGTTCTGTAGGGGTGGGAAGCTCTTTTGTTGGCTCATCTTTTCTCCTGTTTTTCTTTTAGAAAAGTTTGCTTTACTTTAATGATAGGTAAGTTAGTGTGAACACCTGAAGCTTGTTTTGTTTGTTATTTTATTTTTGATTGCCCACCAATCAGCTTTGTCCTGAACTCATTGGCTGTTTAACTAATGGGTATCTTCAAAAAGCCCATCAAGATCCACCTGTGTATATCTAGGGGTAAAGCCAAAATCTAGTCCTTCACCATAACTCAAACTCAGATTAGTTGGTTTGATTTAATAACCTGCTAAGAACAAAATACTCACAGCATGGAAAAGCAGTTTGCCAAGCAGCCATGTCCTGTTCTCTCTGGAGGCAGATCCCAGGACAGTGCCAGCTCTCTGACGTTGTGCTTTTCTTCAGGTGATAAATCCGCTGTACCATCCAGCTGTTATTGAAAAGTAGATAAGACCCTTAATTTGCACCATCACGTGGCATTTCATCACAAATTCAAAGAACATTCTAAGTGACATCTATCAATATAATTAAGTTTTTAAAGGATTTATTCAAGTTTGCATTCAATAATTCTTTAGAATTCCTTGTGTGATCTGATCGAAGAATTGTCTTACATTGAATTGCTGAATAGACATAAGATATTTCAGATTCAGATCACTTTAATTGTTGATCAATTGTTGATTTAATTGAGATCTATTGGGGCTTCTTCTGGGGATCCACCAAAGAGCACATATATCACCAAGTATGATTTTAGTTTTCAGGTAGTTTTTGTGTCACTAGAGTGAAGATAGTCACTATATAATCAATGTACAATGATTTGAAATTGAGAAACACAGACAATGTTTGTCATTTTTAATGAATAAATGACGTGATGTTAAAACTATCATAAATTATTGCTGTTTAATTGATGGATTCATAAGCTCAGGATGTAGGAATAGGAATCACACTCCTGAAAAGTTAAAACATAAACTAATTTTACAAATACATATGAATATAATAAATATATGAATTTCTTTTTCCAGTAGACCGCATCAATGGAAGCGATAACTTTGAATCGGGGGACTTGGTGTCCATCGTCACCCGGGTGATGGTGAGCCAGAACCGGTTGTACAGCGACTCAGAGGAGGTGGTGGCTCTGCAGGTGTTCAGTGAAGTGATAGAGATGGAGGGCAAAGAGGTTTGGAATGTTATTACATGTCTTACTGTCAAATCTGAATTTTGTGAGTGAGTTTGAGTAAAGCATGGTAAAAACAAACCGTATGCATTTTATGCATGTATCTGTTTACCTTTTGGAAGCCTTGACCATCATAATTGGATAAACTATACCTGCAGAACCCTGTTTATATATCAAACCCTGCAACCCTTACTCTCCCAACTCAACCTTAAATCTTTTAATGATAATAGTGATGACTCCCCTTTCTATAAATGTCTGATATGTCTATGAGATGATACAATTGACTTTATGGTTAATACATGAGGCAATTTATTTCCCAAAGTTTTGGATCTTTCGCCAAAGAAAGCTCCAGGATTTACATTCTCAGGTCATTTAAATGTGTTACTCGTGACTTAAACATTCTGAATTAATGCATAAAAATGGAATCCAACATTATCCTTAGCAATCAAATGACCGTTACATTTTATTTTGAAGGCATTTTAACCACAGAACTGTTAAATTATAGCAATACTTAGTGTAAAACCATGATTTGTAATGCAGTCAAACCTGGTTGAGCTGTAGAAAGTTTTCTGCCATCCATATGTGGATATCTGAAATACAGTATAAAATGCAGTATATCTAAAATCCATTCAAAGGACTGAAGAAAAGTGGCCAAATTGGACAGGTGGTCTTCTTATACAGCAAACTTAATGTTAATGGAGAGTAAAACGGGACTGTGAAAAAGCAGTTATTGTCAGCAGGTGGTCACCTTATAGAGGTGGTCACTAAACCAGGACTTTTCTGTGTGGAGTCTCCTTGTTCTCCCCGTGTCTGTGTGGGTTTTCTCCAGCTTCTCCAGGTTCCTCCCACCACCAAAAACATACAGTAGAGGTGAACTGGTGACTCTAAATTGACCGTATGTGTGAATGTGAATGTGAATGGTTGTTTAACTTTCAATGTGGCCCTGCCATGAACTGGTGACTTGTCCAGGGTGAACCCTGCCTTGTGCCCCTAAAGTCAGCTGGAATAGGCTCCAGCCCCTCCACAACCCTACACAGGATAATGGGGTTACAGACAATGAATGAATGAATGTATGTATACATATGATGGTCTTTGTTTCCTGGTGTTCATATACTCATCGGTAAATAAAGACAGTGTGAAACAAATGACACATCAAATGATGTCAGAAAATCATCTTAATATCCACATTCACTGAGTTGATTGGAGAACGGGTGTACGGTCTCCACAAAGAACTACAGACACTGGCCATTAAGGGTTTGATCATTTAGAGACTGCAGGAGTCAGGACAGGAGACTTCAGGCTTGGATTTGAGAAAAACACTTGTAATATATGTTGTGTTGGGCTATTTAATCTGTTCTTGTTCGATTTGTCATTGCAGAGAGCTGATAAATTGTGTGTTTTGCCATTAAAACCTAATATACAAAAAGCCTGAGTCTGTATATTCACTATATGGGCGCTGCCTCTATCTAGTGGTCATATTTGAGATTGCACCGTTTAAGAAAATGACACTATAGCATCCGGATCACTGCGCTTAAAAAAGTAGTTCTGGGGCTTTTCTGCTAATTTCCTTCAAAAACCACTCAATAACATCTTTGTTGAATTTATGGTGAACATTATGCTCTTTTGATAAACAATGATCCTTGAAGAAGGCTGAATAAAGGTTTCATGAGATAGCGGAAGCGTAATAATTTTCTCAGTGAAGAGGCGTATAATTACTCATACTCCTCATTTTGGATGCACTTGTTGGCGGATTCCTCCATTGATTGGTGAGTCACCTTTAACTTTCCTCCAAAGTGAGTATGTTTCTTAAAATTGACATAAATTATGCTAATTTTCACTTAAGAATGTATTGAATTTGTAGTCAATTTGATTTATTCACGAAATTTAGATTAGATCAAAATACTACTACTTTGACGAGCTAACCTTAATGTAGCACCAGGTGCTAGTTTAAAAAGAAGTTCATTGCAGCCGCCATCTTGTTTGCTAAAAGAAATCATCTTATGTGTGCTAATTCAGACTTTTTTCAGCACTTCGATAACATCTGTTAGGTTATTTAGATGTCAGATAGTAATTTCCCGAATATTTATCTAGTGTATTGTTCATAGCATTGGATTAATCTTAAAATGTCCTTTTATTAACAGGTGTTTTAGTATTGAAGAAAAATGACCGGTCGGGCACGCGCAAGAGCAAGAGGCAGGGGTGGTCAGGAGACGGCGGCACCTGGAGGGGTAAGAGCATAGAGCTAAAAAAAACACTAGCGCTTTCACTGGCGGAAGATGGCAAACTCGGCCGCCATCTTATGTAGGGAAACATTTGCTGCCTCTACATAAACAAACATTGACAAAGCCTGTATTCGAACCTAAATTTGGTATTTATTTGAAGAGTAACTTGATCGACAATTGAAAATCAGTATCAAATAGTAAAAATCGTTTATGTCTGCATATTTACATGAAAATGTTTACTAATAGGTGATATGGCACTAATATATACTAATAATGGTGTTATTGATTAGCAGAAACTTATCAGTATTGCTGTGTAGGGTATGTATATATATATATATATAAAAAATATATGTATATATATATAAAATAGCTCCAAGTACTGCACATAATTAACCTGGATTTTTTCATAAGGGGGATTTATGGCAAGTTATTCCCTTTTTTTATTCAGACTTATAGATATCTGTAAATAATTCAAGATATATAGAAATAATTCAAGATATCATAAATTATATTTAAGATATCTGGATTCAATTTAAGATATCTTGAAATAATTTTGTTATCTTTATTTGTATTACAGATATTTATTTAACAATTATAGATATGTTAAATTTAAATTTTGAGCCTATTTCAATGGAGCCTATTTATGATATCTGAAATTAAATGAATGAATCTGTGAAGGTTTTAAACATAAATTATAAGATAAATAACTCAAATATAATTTACAACATCCAAAATATATTTACAGCCAATTATATATATACAGACAACTATTCCAAACTACTCCAACTTCCATATATTTAATAATCTTTATCAACCTTCAATCAATCAATTAATTATGTAATATGGAATCAAAATGTTTACTTATACAACGCACCAGGTAGTTTGTCAGCATTAATTTAAAATAGTGTCCAAATTGTCCTGAATTGATTGTTCTGTGAATACATGCACTTCCTGGTTGAGGGGCGCTCTGCAAACAAAAGTTTGGACATCCTTAAACTTTTTGCAAGCAGGTGACCCGAAGCTGCTTGTACCCTCCTAAAAATGTTTTATTGCCAGTCCATACTAGTTAAGATAAGATATTCCTTTATTAGTCCCACAGTGGGGAAATTCTCAACAGTTAACCTACTCTTTGCATTTGGAATCATGTTTATCATCAGTAGTTTATGAGTTATCAATAATAACCGTGATTTTTCCTTAATGGCATATTGTTATCTAGATATAACTTCTTACCTTTCACAGATCCATTTGAGGGACTCTAAATCTGCATTATCTCAACTACATATTGGTGGCAGTGCCCTGTCTCTCCCCTTCAAAGATGGATATAAATTCCCAGATCTGGATCATGATTTGTATTATCAGGATCCAGTTGCATGTAGCGGTGGACCGTCATGAGTTCTCTGTGCCTGTGTGTTTTCATTTTGATTGCTCAAATTCATTTAGATTTTTTGTTGTAGATCCAGTTTCAAGAGCCTGCACCAACTGCTGGCCCTGCCCCTCAGATGGGAGATGAAAAAGCAGAGCGGGCTGGTAGAGGGCGGCAGAAGGGTGCTCCAGGACCCTTTCCTACAGAAGGTACAGTCAAACACAAAGTCATCCATTTGTTTCTTCTGTTAGATGATCTTGATCATTCCTGACTTTTGAAAATCTGGGAAAACGTTATTTAAAATGGGTGATGCACTTAAAAATGTATCATCATTAAGTTCATTGTCCACACCCTCTTGAGAAGTTAAGAATGGCAGTGCTTTGAAAAAGAGAAAATAGGCAAACACTGAACTTCATCAGGTCGTATCGACTCCACCTGCACTGCGAAGGTTAATTTTACTTACCAGGCACTAAAACATTTCCAATGCTTATCATATGTTTTCAGGACTATAACGGGGTTTTGATAGTCCTCATTTGTTTTTATCAGCTGTCACACAGATTTCAGCTGGATTTCAGCAGGTGAAGTTGGGAGAAAGAGGAGGACGTCGCCGGGATTTTCATGATGTCGGGATTTTCACCAGGCAGACTATGGGGCATGTTAAGGACTCAAAGGCTGGTCTGTCTTAATTTGAAAATGACCCCCCCCCACACACACACACACACACACACACCCACACACACACACACACACACACACACATAGAGCAGTTGTACACTTTATAATTAGTGGTGACAATTATAAGTCACTCTCTACAATTGTGTGTGAACTTCCTCAGGAACAAGTGGGCGAGCAATTCGGTTGACTGCAAACTACTTCCGCATCGTGTCCCGCCCTCAGTGGGTTCTGTATCAGGACCATGTTGGCTTCAGTCCAGAAATGGAGTCTCGTCGTCTGAGATGTGCCCTCCTCTTCCAGCATGATGAAACACTTGGTGCAGCATGGTGCTTTGATGGAGCTTTGCTGTTTCTGCCACACAAATTGCACAACAAGGTAATGTGATAATTCAGGTGTTTAGAAGAACGTACAAAATGAAGATGCACAACTCGAAATATTGATTTGAAGAGGAAAAATACCAAATTGTGCTGTTAAATGTTTTATGACAGCTTGGGTTTTAGAAGATGAATTGCTTGATCACTCTAGTGTGTGCGAGCTGTAGACTGGGTGTTGCACAAGGTTTGGTGTTTGTTGTGTAAATGTTGTTCCCTCCAGACAAATGTTGGTTTTCTTCCTTGTGCTCCGATGTCTGACCTGGTGTTTAGGAGACTGTCCTCCACAGTGAGACTAAGAATGGAGAGAAGGTTCAGATAACCGTCACCCTGACAAATGAACTCCCCCCCTCTTCTCCAGTATGCCTTCAGTTTTACAACGTCATATTCAAAAGGTACATTTTCCAGTTTTCAGGTCTGTTAAAGAATAAGTAACACTCCTTAAGTGCTGAACATGTCTTGTGACAAGTGTACTGTGGTTATGGATAATGCATGTTTAAATAAAAGTAAATCTATGTAAATATGCATCATTAAATGTGGCGAGAGCATTTTGGATCTCTGGAAACTTCTCTTAAATGATGTGTTTTCATTTCTACAGGATCCTGAGAATCCTCAACATGCAGCAAATTGGACGCAACTATTACAACCCCAGGGATCCACTCGAAGTCCCACAGCACAAGTAAATACATTTGCTTCTCCATTGTTTTCATTGTAAAGCTCTGGACTTGTAAAGCGTATTGTGAAAGTGGAATCCTCGGGTTGTCTAAAACAACCTGACAGTACAATATATAAACATTTTTATGTCATTACACCATTTTAAATATGTTGAGAATTTTTCACAACCAAAACTGCCCACAGTAGGTTGACCCTTTTCACCCTGGCCTCATGAAGTTCTTAATGAGGTCATTATGTTACACTAATCAACCAATACAACTGTGAAAACAACAGTACAGACATGATTCTGCAGCCTTCAGAAAAGCTCAATTTATGATCTTTAAAGCAGGGGTCAGGAGAGTCGAGCAGATTTCACTCCTCCCGACAGTCGGAGGAGAAATGTGGTCTGGAACTTTGGTTGGTTCTGATGTTCAGCCGAAGTTTGGTAGTTTGAGAAGTTTACAGATCCAGTTTACAGATCCAATCGCTTCCCGATTTACTCGTGGACGGTCGGAGCCGGCCCCAGTTTTCAAACATGGTTGATTTTTAGGAGTTAAAATCTGAAAGATAAAAGTCAGTATTTTCTGAGCAAGATCTTAATAGCTAATGAGAGAGAAAGCTGCCAAGCAAACAGCAAACTAACGCTAGCTAGCATACTGCTGTTAAATGGTAAATGGACTGTACTTAAATAGAACCTTTCTAGTCTGACTGACCACTCAAAGCTTTACAACACAAGCCAGCACAGAACAGATACTGGGAGCAATTTGGGGTTCAGTATCTTGCCCAAGGACACTTTGACATGAAGACAGCAGGGACTGGGGATCGAACCACCGCCCTGCTGATAAGTGGACGACCGCTGAGCCACAGCCGCCCAGTTGACCAACGTTAAACCTCCAGTTCTCGCTGAAGGACAGACGGCTGCTGTTTCTTCTCTTCCTGTTTTCTCAATGCAAAGTAGGCCGACTGTTGTCTTCCTCAGTCATTTTGTTGGCATTGCACAGCTGCTTCTCCATAGATCACGTGACGTGGTGCATTCATTGTTCCCTCAGACACGAGAATCTTGATGAAATCCCTTAGCTTGTGATGCTCCGTTATTTTGGAATCTTGTATTGTGTGCATGTTTAACATTTGAGAAAAGATAATCTGTGGAGATCCTTCTGTGTCTCTTTATACCCATTGGTTGTGATTTTAAATCTCCTGTAGTGTGAGCCCAGCTTAATGAACCCACTTTGGTACTGTATGAGATATGAGGTCTGTACTACCTGATGGTTTGCTATCCTCTAAGTACTAGATAATGTGAAGAACAATGTTGAAGGGGTTTCTGATTTTGAGGAGTTGTCTTGGTGTTTTAAGGCTAAATCTATTGTCCTTACAGACAGGTTTTAACCCTGTGAGAAGCTGTAGCAGAGCTCTGAACTTGTGTTCATGATGGGAAAGAAACTGTTTCTTTCAAACGAGCCTGTCCCCTCTGTTCTAGACTGACTATATGGCCGGGCTACAGCACCACCATCTTGCATTATGAGACGTCCATCATGATGTGTACCGACGTGAGCCACAAGGTGCTACGTAGCGAGACGGTCCTCGACTTCATGATCAACCTGAGGCAGCAGTGTGGAGCTCAACGCTTCGTTGAGACCTGCACCAAGGAGCTCGTTGGACTTATAGTCCTCACTAAGTAGGAACCACACGTCTCTCGCTCTGTTGGATTAGTATGTAGAAGTCTTTGTAGGCCTGTCGCAGTAACACCTGATATGTCAGATCAGATGTCCCACAAAGAATTGTGTAGATCATGATAGAGATGCAGAAAAAGAGGAATGAGAATCAGAATAAAAATAAAGTGAGGATGAAGAGAGATTATTAAATTTGAAATAAGAATATGATACACAGAATATATTAATTCAAGCAAAACACAACATTTAAAAGTAGTGCAGCAGCGCAAATGAGTTTCAAGCCTGTTGGAAAGTAATAGCTAGTTAAATGCTAAAGATAAGAGAAGTTTTCTTCTGTTGGTTCACGTCTATATATCGATAAGTCGGTAACTTATATAATCATCGTGGCCTACAGGTCTACATCTTCATGTGTTCATCAGCTCTACATTTGTCATCCCTTTCAATGTGCCTTCATGTAACATCACCTCATTTCATACCTGTGGTAGACATTCACTCTTCTCTTGCTGCCTCAATTATTCAGGTACAACAACAAAACCTACAGGATCGATGATATTGCCTGGGATCACACTCCCAACAACACATTCAAGAAGGGAGACTCTGACATCTCCTTCAAGAACTATTTCAAGAATGTAAGTGTCATGCATTCACACGTACTGAGGGGTGAATGTGTTGGCGATCCAAAACCCTTGGTTTCATCTACTGAAAATATATGAAATGACCTATTTCCAGTATATAGGTCATTTCTTATTCCAGTAATTGTTACAAACACTGCTCTGTTAATTTCATCATCAGCTGAATATTTTATTAAGTCATCCCAAAACTTTGATCAACATCAATGTGGAACTGAATGACATTGCATGAATGAAGTGTACTTACTTAAAACGACAGCATTTAGGCAGACATTCAACAGCAGTTGGTGCATTTACAGGTGGGACATACCACAGGATCTCTGTTTCTGCACTTCACGTGTGATTGTCTGTCGACAGTAGGGGTCGAGTGAGGGGAGATTGTCTGCTAGCTAATCCATTTCAGATGGCGTCGTTTTCTCTGATCAAAAAAAAGAAGAAGCATGTTCATTTAGGTGGCAGTATGTCTTTGCAGCTTGACTGGGCAAAGTCTGTTAGAGGAACACAACGTGTTTGTGTGTGAGAGGGCGAGCCAGCAAGAGGAGGCGCACAGCTTCAAAATGGAGAATAAACACAAATATGTTACGGACAATGTTTCCAGTGTGGCGGGACAGCACAAATAAATGTATGTATGGGAAAAAGCTCTTTGTTTTTGTAAAGCTCTCTTTTGTATTTGTAGAGCACATTTCAACAAGGCCATTCAAAGCGTTCTACATAAAGTATAAAAGGCATAAATGCAACCTAGAAAAAATCTAAATCATGATAAAGGAAGAAATGAAACTAGAAATGCAGCAGTAAATGGACTCAAACTCCTTCAGTTTAAGGTGAATACTTGTAAGAGAGAGCGCAGTGTTTGGCTGTGTGATATTACCCTTATTCATGAACATGTTGATGCTTTCTCTTCTAAGCAATATGGCCTGGACATCACTGATGGGAACCAGGTGCTGCTGGTCAGCCATGTGAAGAGGTTCAGTCCTGCTGGAGCTCCTCCTCCTGGCCCTGCCATGCTCATCCCAGAGCTGTGCTACTTAACAGGTTACATCTTATTCTGCACTTTACCTGCTGACATTACAGACATTTATTGCTTCCTTTGTAACATCTGTATCAAAAGTATAAGAGGTTATTTCTCACACATGGGTCATGTCAGAGTTTTGATGCGTACAATCTGTAGACGGGCCTTAAGACGGTTCTGTGGTTCTAGGTGACAGAACCTCTTAGTCTGGTATCAACTTCAAATGGAATCTGGTTGTTTGACAGGCTTGACTGATAAGATGCGAAGTGACTTCAACATCATGAAGGACTTGGGCTTCCACACCAGACTGAACCCAGAGCAGAGGGAGGGACGCCTCAAAAGATTTGTCACAAATATACAGAGGTAGGGGATGATCGCCTACTTAATCAATGCATCCTGTTTTATCTGTTCACGTGTGGCCAGAAATGCAGCAGTAGCCCTTTAAATGAGCTCAGATTGGGCCCGAGCAGACGCAGCAGTGTACGACCGGTCATCCAGTCAACACTTGGAAGCATAGAAGTGTGTTCAAGGCCTAGAAAATCCTGATGACTAGTTTGTCCTTGGATGGTAGAGTAGTTCACGTAAATAATAAAAGTGGATTATGATTAATCCTGCACACTCTTCTCTCTCCCCTTCCTTCGTCTTCTGGGCTATTCTTCTCTGTTGGCCGGGGTTCTGCTCTGGCGTGCGGCGTGGGTAATCGCTGGTTCAATACTGTTGTTTTTTAAAAATATATATTAAAAGACGACCTTTAACAATTACAGTGCAGATGGAAGATGGTTTCTTTTATTTAGTGGTACTGTTCTCCCAGAGGACGATGAAGCTGTAGCTCATACACAACTTGGATATGCTGTTCCAGGTCACACTGATAAAGTTGATATAACGTCCAAAAATAGACGTATAAAAAACTGTCATTCTTACTCAAATGGGGACGTCCAGAAGACGTGACCAATGTCAGGAAATCATGTATTTTTGATGTGTTGTGTTTTGTCACAACTGATATTATATTTCGATCTCTTTTCCACACCCAGGATTAGTGTGACTGGGGGGGAGAGGGGAGAGTAGTCGTAGAGAGGGTGAGCGATAAGCGAGGCCATTAATATTACAATGTGACAGTGTGAGTTTCATTTAGATAATAATTGCATAATTATCATCATTTAGTTGGATCTTACATTCCGTTTTTCTTTTTTCATTTTGATAATAATTGACACTTTATGATATCGTCCAGATCACGTCAGTAATGAAAGGGGGTTATGATTAATCTTGCACACTCTTCTCTCTTCCCTTCCTTCGTCTTCCTGTTCTGACAGAGACCTTGTGCTTCACACATGCTTTAGAGTATTCTTCTCTGTGGGCTGGGGTTCTGGTTCGATAGCGGGGGGGTTTTGTTTTGTTTTTTATTAAAAGACCACCTTTTACAATTAGAGTGCAGATGGAAGATGGTTTCTTTTATTTAGTGGTACTGTTCTTCCATTCTGTTACGAGGATGATGAAGCTGTAGTACATACACAACATGGATCTGTCCCAGGCCACGCTGATAAAGTATCCAAAAATAGACGTATAAACACCTGTCATTCTTACTCAAATGGGGACGTCCAGAAGACGTTACAGATGTCCAGAAATCATGTATTTTTGACGTGATCTAGACGATGGTTTGCTCTGGGATAAATTTCGGGTGTCATATGTCACCAAAAGGAGGAAATATGTCAAGATGCGGCCCTGTAATGCACAAATCAGCCTTTAAACAACGTTATAACAAGCTATTTGTCCAGAGACAGCAGATACACAGGCTAGATGTGTATTTTTGTTATGAAGTCGATAATACATATTTGAAATGGCAGCAAACTAACTGGATCTTACATTCTGTTTTTCTTTTTTGGTTTTGATAATAATTGACAGCCTGTAGTACCAATGGTGTAAAAATAAAGTTTGCTTTGATTCAGGCTACCGACTGGAATCAATGAGACCTTATTTTGTTATCATTTAGTTGGATCTTACAGTATGCAGTTTGGATCTCTTTACCACACCCAGGATTAGTGTGACAATAGTGGAATGTGTGGGGAAGGTATGATTTACTGATTGCTGCTAGTGTCACTACAAATGAGAAGCAATTCACACATACAGTTAGGGTGACTAGATGTCCTGCTTTGTGCGGGACTGCACAGCATTTTGATCCCTTGTCCCGCATCCCGCATTTTGAGTAGCTCAGGACAGACGTTTTCTAAAATCGGGCTTTTATCCAATGGCTGTGAAGAAAGCTAGGAGGCCTTTCAACATGGGGCGGGGTTTGTGTGTGGGGCTGTCAATCCAATTACACACACATGGGTCAAGCGCAGGTAAACCTGTCACCGTCTATGATGCCTTAGAGTTAAAAACACCAGTGGACCAACTCCAAAGTGACAAAAACACACACAACATTTTTCTGTGGCTTCAGGTTTTGTTTCGTCATATTTTATTCTATGCCTACATTTTTATGAAATGCAGTCGTTTAATTTGGGATAGGAGGGTTGAAAAACTTGATGTGAATAATGCCTACTGCTTTTTCTTTAGTATATGGGTCTATTATCTTCAGTGTATGGGTCCACATGTCAAGTGTGAATAACTTTAATATTATATCAGTCATGGGTTAATACCTGTTGTAGGAGAAAATATAGGTAGGATCAGACTTTGAATGCATGAATGTTCCTTGATCTAAATGTGTTACTTTTCTTTTTTAGGATATACTATGGGCTCGCCCTCACTATTATATGCCCACATGATCTACACCTTTTTAAAACACCAGTAGAATACTTCAAAGAATAGATCCCCACGTCAACAACCTGTCTGCTGTGTTTTATTGTGCTGAGTTTAGTCAGATTCACTGTTGATAAAACATGAAAAACAACTACTTTCAAAAGTTATAGAAATAGAGAGAAATAGGGATAGAAATAGGAGTACAAGCAGACTATCACACAATACAATAAGTAGAGTGAAACTTAATACGATAACAAAAGTATGTTAAAGTTTTAAACATGCTACGGTCCTAACCTGTAACCTGCGTAATATATTGTTTATTTTGTAAGTTAGATGGACATTATTTTAAATTTCAGGCTACTTCTCAGTATTGGTAATGTGTCCCACATTGTCCCACATTTGGTTCGTTGGGATCGCTGGGATCGTTGGAAATAATGATCCCATGTTATACCTTATGTGTTATCCTCAGTATTCATCTATATTTGTGTGTTTATATGAATTTTTACCCAATAAATTCAATCAATCAAAGACACGAGCGGCTTTCTTGCTACTGGTTTATTGGAAAGCTTCTTCTCTCCAAATCCGTGAAAACTGAAGGCAGTAAACAAGAAAATACAAATCTCACTTGTATCTTGTTTGAGGTTGTGTAAACAACAATACACAGCTTCACACATGTGTGAGTTTAACTGGCAAACAGCTTGTGGGTGTATCACTGTAAGGAATGACTGTCTGCTGGGCATTGGGCAATTACATTTACACCGTTCACTCGGGATTTAAGATCTCTGCTGCCACCTAGCGTGTACCGCTATCAAGTGCAGCAAACAGCCCCCCTTCTTTGCAGCAGGGGCAACCATTGCTCTACTGCAGCAGCAAATGAATGTAGTGACATCTGTATCTATTTCCTTCTGTGTCTGGAACTGAAATATCAGTTAAGATGCAGAGGAAAGTAAAATTAGGACATGAAGATAAGAATCTGGATGAAGAAACTTCACCCACTCACTTTGGTTTGTCCTGACGATGAGCAGAAGATGCCTGAACTGTCTTTCTCTCAACTCTTCATTTAATAGGAAACAATCATGAGTAAAACAACCTCTTAAATTGTTCCAATAGGGCGCTGCTGTTCAAAGATTTAAGGAGTCTGTTTATTAAAAACCTTGCCTGTATTTAATTTAGAGTAAAATAAATGGCTTTTTAATCATTAACAAACATTTTCATGACTGCCTCCTCCTTCCTGTCATCGATCACGAGGCTCTTCACCGTTTTACCTAGAAGTTGTCCTCAGCTTTTGCATTTAGTGTGTTTATATGCACAGAAGTGAAAATGCTAACTGTTCTGTCAACTTCTTCAGGCGGTTTAATCCCAAGCTTCAATTTAAATCCTGAAATTTGTTTCACAGGCACGCTGATGCTCAGGCTGAGTTGGATAAGTGGGGACTCAGCTTTGATAAGGAACTCCTCAATGTGACCGGCAGAGTCCTCCCACAGGAGAGGCTTTTCCAGGGTCCAAGATCGGTATGGGATTCTTCTGGTTGCTTAAATTTGTTATTATGGAATGAATTAAATAGATTCATTCATGTGATCTTAATTAAGAGTTGTTAATGTAGTTATTTGTGTCACCCAGTATGACTACGACCCCGTAACAGCTGACTGGGCCAGAGAGATGCGTGGGGTGCCTCTGATTAGTGCTCCGCCGCTGGAAAACTGGATCCTGTTTTACACCCGTCGCAACAGCGGTGAAGCCCAGGCCCTCCTGCAGACCCTCCGTAGAGTGAGCGAGCCTCTGGGTGTCCGCATGCAGACAGCTGTCATGTGAGTTCTAACATTTAACATCCTTCAGTCAAAAACCGGGTTTCTGCACCGCCTGTGATAAGAGAAGTGAAATTAGTCACAATGGTTCCCTGAATGTTGACCCTTCGTCTGCATCAACACATTTGTGTGATTTGTGGACCATCGTTCAGAAAACATTTAATTAATTCAGTTGCCACTTTATTTTGTACAGCTAGCTAAAAAAATAAACCAGTCTGTCCTTTTGATTCAGGGTCGAGTATGAGGATCATCAGGGGTCTCTCCTCAGAGCCCTGCAGCACAATGTTGGACCCCAAACACAGATGGTTAGTGTCTGAATACATGGAACACAAACACAGAAACGCAGTTCGCCTCCACAAGTTTTAGATTTGTTACTGTTTCATCGGTGCATTGTCGCCACGCTTGCACGTATGAGACTAGTCATTTGTGTTTGTCAGGTGGTGGTGGTCCTCTCCAGCAACAGGAAGGACAAGTACGACAGCGTCAAGAAGTACCTCTGTGTGGACTGCCCCATTCCCAGCCAGTGTGTGCTGTCCCGTACTCTGAATCGAGCCGGGGCTCTCATGACTGTGGCTACCAAGATTGTACTGCAGATGGCTTGTAAGATGGGAGGAGAGCTCTGGAGTGTGGAAATCCCCGTAAGTCATGCACACACCAATTGATTAGTTGATTATATTCTTTAAAAGTTGAGGTGTGTTATGGGAAAACGAGTTCTCAGGTGGATTGAGGTGTCTTGAAGCACATGGAGAATGAATGGTCCATAGTCAGCATGCCTCTCCCTCCCTCCCTTTCTGGGGAGCACAGAACATTTAAAGAGAAATCAAAATAAATCCATAAATACTGTAGTACTACACACACGGCCAGTATCCAAGAAAGAATTTAATCAATAGTTTTTTCAGAAAACCCAAAGAAGAATGATTTGGGTTTGTCAAACACTGTGGGTATGGGAACTGACAAACGCTAATGACATTTGGTGCACATAAATGATGTGCTGGTGCACCAGTGCAGCCAGTGTAGAAAGCTGAAGAACAGGAGAGGCAGACGGTGTCCATGAAAGTTTTGAGTCCGTTCAGAAGGTCGGGGTAAAGACCCAAAGGTTTACAAAAATGAAAACTGATTTGGTGTTTGTCACAGAACTAGAACGTGTTGTATTTTAACGTGTCCCACCTGTTTGTGCAGCTCAAACATCTGATGATTGTGGGCATCGACTGCTACCATGACATTACAGCTGGAAAAAGGTCCATCGGAGCGCTGGTGGCCAGCCTCAACCCGACCATGAGCAGGTTAGTTTCTACAGCAGACAGCCTGTTCACACCTGGTGTTAGTATCTGTCCTGGTGAACCATCACAAGTAGCCAGCGGATCTCACCTCCCTGCTCTATATGCAAAGAAATATGTACGTAAAGAAATATGCAAATAAATATGTACATAAAGAAATATGTACTTAAAGACAGACGCCATCTCTTACACAAAGAAAGAAATATGCAAATAAATATGTACGTAAAGAAATATGCAAAGAAATATGTACGTAAAGAAATATGCAAAGAAATATGTACGTAAAGACAGACACCATCTCTTACACAAAGACAGAAATGGCTTCATGTAGAACATTTACCAAACTAACAAGAAGGGCCAAATAATTGAGTTTGGCCTAGACGGCCTAGTCTGAGACAGACTGACTAGTTCAGTGGTGAGATCAGTCCAAACTGTGCTCATCAACAGCTGCTGCTCACCTTAGCAGGTAAGAGACCCCCGTTAGAAATCCAAATGAATGTCACATGTGTCCTTTATGTGTCATGGTTGCTGCACACCTGGACTTACTGCTGTCCACTTGTGAACCATGACATGAATCTGTCTCATGAAGGCCTCGGTGTTGACGTGCTATAATTTGGTCCGTTGTGAATTAGCTTGTGCTCACCATGTGCACAGGTATTTGTTATGGTGGCCTCCCTATCTCAGCTAAGCTGTGTTCTCATTTCTTTCGTGTGTCCAGGTGGTACTCAAAGTGTGTGCTGCAGCACAAAGGTCAAGAAATCATGGATGGACTGAGTCAGGCCTTAACTGGTAAGTTTTCTGGTTACATTTTTTTCTGCTTCATACATTCCCTTTTTCAATGCTGTTTGCAATGTGTTTTATGATGACCCTGATGAAGGCCACAAGCCCAAACGTGTCGGTCTATAATAATAAAGTTGTTCCTAATACTTCAAGTGTTGCTGGAGTTTTTGCCCTTTGGACCTTTTTCCCTTCTCCGTGTGAAGGAGGTGAAGTTGTGCCACAAACCCCTCTCTGTCTCTACAAAGTCCCCACCAGTCAAATGTTTTCTTCTTGTTCCTGAAGGGTCAGGACGACGTGCAGAGTCGCTGTAGGAGAACCTGTATTCACGCCCATTGGTCCAAGTGTCCATTTTCTCTGCGCTCGTTGAAAATCTGATTTTTAAGAGGCAGGACTGCAATAGTTAGGAGCCAATCCTGGTCCAGTACTCGGCAAACAAACGTGATGTGGAAACTTAAAGCCTCCGTTGTTCATTGACTGAGAAGGGACCCCACAGTGACGTAGGAGGCAGCTTGTGTCAAACAGATAAACTGTTGTGATGAAAATCATATTCATTTGTTCTGGAATTTTTAAAAAGGGAAAAGGAGTACGGCATATTAAGTTCTTTAATGTACTTATACTTGATGCAAAAACCACATCAAACACACATCAGAGAATTGTTCTACATGTGTGGAGGGGATCTTTTAAAATACACACGAATCTCAGCATTGGTAAGTAAAGTTTTCCATCTTTGTGTTTGTTTTCCAGGGGCCCTGGGAGACTACCTGAAGTTCAACAAGTGCCTGCCTTCGCGCATCATTGTGTACCGAGACGGAGTTGGAGACGGCCAGCTGTCCAGCGTGGTCAACTATGAGGTGGCACAGATCAAGGACTGCATCAAGAAAATGGGACAGGACTACATGTGAGTGACTGTTTGAAAGGTGACATCACATGTAATCGACACTAGGACACCATTATCTACCTGTTCAATGTAAATAATCTTATTGTGTCAGGGCAGACAGTAAAAACTAAAATAATGTACATGGATGTTCACAAATGAAAGAATGCTTTCATTTCCTTTTAAAATGAACTGACACTGAAAGCTGTGTGATTTCTGTAAACAGACACACTACACCATGTTGATGAGCCAACACTGAAACACACATTCAGCTTCTTGACTGTGCTCTTTAGTCAAAAGCCCTCGGCTGAGTGAAGATAGTGATTTTACAAACCGTGGCAGAAGAGAGCTGATTGAGTTTTATCTGCAGTGGTCTTTAGGATGTGGACATGGCTGAGATTTCCTTTCATCAGGAGTGAAGATAGACACAGTTTATAAACGCAAGAAGTACAAGACACTCTTTTCAGCCGAGTAACAGACTCAGCTCTATGAACCTCCTCTGATCTGAGGATGACATGTTGGTAACAGACTCAGCTCTATGAACCTCTGATCTGAGGATGACATGTTGGTAACAGACTCAGCTCTATGAACCTCCTCTGATCTGAGGATGACATGTTGGTAACAGACTCAGCTCTATGAACCTCCTCTGATCTGAGGATGACATGTTGGTAACCCACCAGCTGATGTTAATGGTCATAGTTTGGAAGCTCACCCACCTGATGGAGGTTCTCTATCTGCTCATTTAGGCCCAAGCTGAGTGTGGTGGTGGTGAAGAAGCGCATCGCCACCAGGTTCTTCGCCCGCTTGCACGGCAAGGTGACCAACCCCCCTCCCGGCACCGTCATTGACTCAGAGGTCACCCGTCCAGAGTGGTAAGTTTTTAGCTTCTTGTAGTTAGCATTGTCCTGAGGGAGGGAGGCAGGTGTTCAGAGGTTCTTGTTTCAATTAAAAGAATATGGAAAGTCTTAATCTTAACCCTTATAATCAGATCTGTGTAGAAATAGTTGTAAATGGGGACGAACCAGACCTTCTGGAACCATCAGATCTGTGGAAAGTCATTAGCTGCTTAGGCTAATACGCCTTATAATGGCAAGTAAAATCTGGTAGTGGTGGTTAACCGCTGCAGCCCTGGTTTGCAGGTATGACTTCTACATCGTGAGCCAGGCTGTCCGCAATGGATGCGTCTCCCCGACCCACTACAACGTCGTGTTCGACACCAGCGGACTGAAGCCTGACCACATGCAGCGGCTCACCTACAAGCTCGATGGAAACTGGCAGCCTTTATAGCCTGCCACTGGCTTAGATCTTAGCCCCTACCACAGTATGGGTAAAACTATCCCTGTCGTTACACAAAAAGAACAAACATCATGAAATACAATACCTCGGACAAATCACACACTAATTTCTATTACAATGCAAATTCCCAACTTATTTTATGCATTACAATATCGTCCGATAGTCGAAGGCATGCAGTGTAAAGTGGACTACCACCCCTACACTAATTTACCCAATAGTATCTCCCGGAACCTATAAATGGATGCTCAGATAGCTGGGGACTCTTTTAGACCGAACACCCTGGAGAGGAGACATAAAAGGTGAGTGACCTTAACTCATACTGGATGACATCCCACTGCACCACAAACAACACTTATCACATTAATATAGTTTTCAATAATATATATCCTAATAACACATGTTAATAGTGTATATTATAATGCACATGTTGATGTTACCAACCCAGTGTGTTTTGTCTTCACAGGTGGAGCTTCAATCATGCCCGGCTGAGGCAAACACATTACCACATGTCATGGTTTAAAATAAAACATTTAAAACTTTAGTTGTGATTTCTTTAACAATTCTAGTAATGAAGAGGGCCTTCATTACAGATGGACAGGACTTTGAGGAAGAAGTATGGATGAAGAAAGAGCAGAAAACACACACACAATCACAAACACACACACAGCCTTTATATTTAGATAGATGGTCCTGTATGTGTGGAGATGTTATAAAGGTTCTGTTTCACCTCTATGGATCAAATGCATTTTTATAGAAATGACTTCCACTCCAGACACTGAGTTGAAATAAGAATCTGGCTTTGCTTTCTTCATATTCCTTTATAGAGCACAACCAAAAATGTTTTTTGTGGGTTTTAACCCTTTATTTGCAGTATTGTCAAGATAATTGATTTTGGTGGATTTTAGACAACTTTCAGCGTTAACTCTCATAGCTGTATGTAATAATTGGTCAAAACTCACTGAAGGCAGTAAAAACACATTAATATGTTGTGAAAATGTTCTTTTATTTGATTCCAGATTACATAGCAGGTTGGTTTAGTCATGCTTACATGTAAAGATGACTTTAACTTGCAGAGCATTCAATTTTCAGAAGCCTTTTCATGTTGTGATAACATTTTAGAATTTTTTGCCAGTGGAGTCAGCAGAGCTCCAGATTCTTTGAGCCTCCCTGTACAGCTCCAGTTTGCCGTCATCCGTCAGCTGTAGGCGGCACATGTTGGCCTCTAATTTGCCGGAGTATGTGCTCCAAGTGGGAGCATCACTATTGTTGTACATGACCAGGTTGCAGTTACCCTGCATGCACAGACGGAAACCGTCCAATCCATCAGTGCCTGTAGCCCACACAGCCTCACCACTAGTATAGATGACAAAGTTACCATCATCCTGCAGGGCAGAAGCAGAGAAATTTGGCTGCATTAAAAAACACATTACAAAATTGAATTATCTGTCTCTTTCATATTCATTTTTATCCAGGGAGAAAAATATGAATTTTTAATGGACGTCTATAGGCCTACTGAAAACAATCTCGTACTCTTACCTGGAAAATAGCCGTCCACTGCCCGTTGTTGGACACCAGGGAGTCTCCCTTGCGGAGCTCATCATTTTTGGACAAGTAGTTCCTGCTCATGATTCTGGAACACAAAGAAAACCTGTGTTGTTGAAGACAGTAATAAATGCACTATTGCCATTTCATTTGTGCACCACCAGTGATTTTCATGAACTGAATTGTATTTATTTTTTCTTATTACATTAGATTGTACCTCACAATGACGTTCCATATTATCATATAATTAGTGTTTTAAATGTTATGTCAACAGCACAGATGTAGCCGGACACTGCTGGGACTCCTTCATGCATTTAAATAATCCTACACAGTTATGCATGAATGCATCCATCAGTATGAAAGTATCGGATACTTACAGGCTTGAATGTTGAACCCTGGTCAGACTGCAAGCAGAGGAAAAGGAGTGAAGTGAAAGATGTCAAAATTACTCCATTTTTATACACCTGAAATGTGGGCGGAGAAAGAAGGGAGGGCAGAGAAGGGAGTGTCATCCGTCTGTATGAAAATGATCAAATTAGTGATAAGTCAGCCTTTATGATAAAAGTAAAGCTGGTTGTGCAATATATGGTTTAATACCACATCTTCACTATGAGCAAAAATTGTTTTATTAACAAAATTGTATTACCATTTTTTCCATATAGGCCTCAGCTATATGAAGGCAAAAAAACAAACAAACATTTATTCCACAATGCTTAAAGATGAAGGAACAAAACTATACATAAGCAGAGACTAAATGAGAAACAAGGGTTGTTTAGTTAAAATTTCTTATTTAAGTTGGAACACTGGGTCTTCCCCCCAAATCTCTCTCCCACATTTCCTGTTACCTCCTCAGGCTGTCCTATCAAATAAAGGCAAAACATAACTTAAAAAAAAAAATTTTGAAAAAAAAAAATCTCATTTTTGAATGCAAGCCTGGAAATTATATTTAAAAAAACAAAATGTTTACATTTAAGATAAAAAAAAATTCTGTGAAGGTTACACAGGTTTTAATCAACAGTATGATTAGCAGGACTTTGAGGAAGAAGTTTAGATAAGGGGAAATCAGGAAACACACCCACACCCACACCCAGTCAGTGTTTTTTATACACTGTTTTTCATAGTTATGATGATGCACAAGTTTGTACACGTTATCACAAGATACAGTAATATGGATAGTTCTATGGAAGTCACACCTGCTTCAAACAACAGTATAATGGGCAGGACTTGAAGAAAGAATTCCAAAGAAGTATTTCATAATAACTGCATGTATTTGTCTTCATGTTATAGCTTCAAAACTGGACATACATACAATAAAATGATATTATCAAAAATAATGAATGAACACACCAAATGATGTGTGTATATATATATATATATACATATATATATGTATATGTATATATCATTTATCAATTGGTGAAATGTAACTAAGTACATATACTCAAATATGATTTTAAGATGCTTTAACTTTATTGAAATCTTCCATTTTCTGCTACTTTGTACTTCTGTTTGATAATGTTCCAGAAACATACAGTATATTGAATTCCACTACATTTATCTCAAAAAACAACTTTAGTTTCTGCCCTTAAACCACGAACATGTACTGTAGTGATCAAACTTTGTAATATTTGGTTACTCTAAACAAGTTTTTGTAGCAGGTTCGTGTCAAGTTGAGCAACTCTGAGTCAGAGAATGAACCTGCCTTGTCATCACAAAGTAATATGGACAGTTGTCTGGAAGTCATGCCTGTTTAAAGAACAGTATAATGGGCAGGACTTGAAGAAAGAATTCCAAAGAAGTATTTCATAATAACTGCATATATTTGTCTTCATGTTATAGCTTCAAAACTGGACATACATACAGTAAAATGATATTATCAAAAATAATATATGGACACACCAAATGATGTGCATATATATATATATATGCACATCATTTGGTGTGTCCATATATATTCACCCACCTGTCACCTGCAGAAGTTCTCTGATGACTCTGGTGCCAGCGGAACCAACTCCAGATCAACGCAGGGAAAACCAAGGAACTGGTGGTGGATTTCCGCAGGCACACACACTCCCCCCCGGACCCGGTGAACATTCAGGGAACAGACATTGAGATGGTGACATCTTATAAGTACCTGGGTGTTCACCTGAACAATAAACTGGACTGGACAGACAATACCACTGCACTTTATAGGAAAGGCCAGAGCAGACTGTACCTGCTCAGGAGACTGAGGTCCTTTGGAGTGCAGGGAGCACTCCTTAAGACATTTTATGACACCGTGGTGGCATCAGCCATTTTTTATGGTGTGGTCTGCTGGGGCAGCGGCATCTCAGTGTCGGACAGGAAATGACTCGACAAGCTGATACAGAAGGCCAGCTCTGTCCTGGGATGCCCCCTGGACCCAGTGGAGGTGGTGGGAGGAAGGAGGATGACAACAAAACTGTCATCCATGATGGACAATCACTCCCACCTGATGCGGGACCAAATAACAGCACTGGAGAGCTCCTTCAGCGACAGGTTGCTTCACCCAAAGTGTGTGAAGGAGCGCTTTCGCAAGTCTTTCCTTCCTGCAGCTGTTAGACTGTACAATCAGCACTGCTCCTAGTAGACCAAACTATTTGTAGTACTTTTTATTGCAATACTGAGACACTTTTGTAACAGTATTTGTGAAATATTTTTGAGACAATTTACCCCCCTCCTTTATTGTATTGTATTTTTTAAATACTATTTCCCCTCCTCCTGCTGTGTTTTTTGTACACTGTGCTGCTGCAATACTGTAAATTTCCCCACTGTGGGACTAATAAAGGGATATCTTATCTCTTATCTTATCTTATATATATATATATCATTTATCAATTGGTGAAATGTAACTAAGTACATATACTCAAATATGATTTTAAGATGCTTTAACTTTACTTGAAATCTTCCATTTTCTGCTACTTTGTACTTCTGTTTGATAATGTTCCAGAAACATACAGTATATTGAATTCCACTACATTTATCTCAAAAAACAACTTTAGTTTCTGCCCTTAAACCACGAACATGTACTGTAGTGATCAAACTTTGTAATATTTGGTTCCTCTAAATAAGTTTTTGTAGCAGGTTCGTGTCAAGTTGAGCAACTCTGAGTCAGAGAATGAACCTGCCTTGTCATCACAAAGTAATATGGACAGTTGGTATGTTGTTGTTTTTTGAACATTTATTAAAACAACATCCTTGACAAGAAGTCTCACAACACTTTGCATACAAAAAAAGGTTGGTCTAAATATAAACCCATGAAAATGTATATGTAAAAATAAAATAAAAATGCACCCTTATGCACAGTGCTTATACATATCCATTCAGAGCTACAGGCTGAAAAGCCTAGAAAGGAAAAAGAAAGAAAGAGAAAGAAAATCAGGCTTAATGTTCACAGGATCTTCACTTTGCTAGGTACAATATAACAGAAGACCACCTTTCTAAATAAAAGTCACTCCGGAGTTGCAGTCTTGAGGTTATGTTTTCCATACAGTTCACATCTTTAAGCTTCTGAGTCTATTGATGCAGTGTAGGTGGATGTGGCTTACACCAGTTTATTGTTATCATCTTATGTGCTATCAACACAAGAGCTCTAAGCAAATACAGTTTTTTCTTCCCCAACCCGCGTAGCGGCGTATTACCCAGAATCAGGTGGCGTGGTTCAAAAGGTCTGTTGAAGTTCAGAATTTCTCCTATTTCCTTTTTTACCTTCTTCACACCTGTTTTAAAGAACAGTATGATGGACAGGACTTTGAAGAAGTATGGATGAAGAAAGAGCAGGAAACACACAAACAATCACAAACACACACACAGCCTTTATATTTAGATAGATGGTCCTGTATGTGTGGAGATGTTATAAAGGTTCTGTTTCACCTCTATGGATCAAATACATTTTTATAGAAATGACTTCTACTCCAGACTCTGAGTTGAAATAAGAATCTGGCTTTGCTTTCTTCATATTCCTTTATAGAGCACAACCAAAAATGTTTTTTGTGGGTTTTAACTCTTTATTTGCAGTATTGTCAAGATAATTGATTTTGGTGGATTTTAGACAACTTTCAGTGTTAACTCTCATAGCTGTATGTAATAATTGGTCAAAACTCACTGAAGGCAGTAAAAACACATTAATATGTTGTGAAAATGTTCTTTTATTTGATTCCAGATTACATAGCAGGTTGGTTTAGTCATGCTTACATGTAAAGATGACTTTAACTTGCAGAGCATTCAATTTTCAAAAGCCTTTTCATGTCATGATAACATTTTAGAATTTTTTGCCAGTGGAGTCAGCAGAGCTCCAGATTCTTTGAGCCTCCCTGTACAGCTCCAGTTTGCCGTCATCCGTCAGCTGTAGGCGGCACATGTTGGCCTCTAATTGGTCGGAGTTTGTGCTCCAAGTGGGAGCATCACTATTGTTGTACATGACCAGGTTGCAGTCACCCTGCATGCACAGACGGAAACCGTCCAATCCATCAGTGCCTGTAGCCCACACAGCCTTTCCACTAGTATAGATGACAAAGTTACCATCATCCTGCAGGGCAGAAGCAGAGAAATTTGGCTGCATTAAAAAACACATTACAAAATTGAATTATCTGTCTCTTTCATATTCATTTTTATCCAGGGAGAAAAATATGAATTTTTAATGGACGTCTGTAGGCCTACTGAAAACAATCTCGTACTCTTACCTGGAAAATAGCCGTCCACTGCCCGTTGTTGGACACCAGGGAGTCTCCCTTGCGGAGCTCATCATTTTTGGACAAGTAGTTCCTGCTCATGATTCTGGAACACAAAGAAAACCTGTGTTGTTGAAGACAGTAATAAATGCACTGTTGCCATTTCATTTGTGCACCACCAGTGATTTTCATGAACTGAATTGTATTTATTTTTTCTTATTACATTAGATTGTACCTCACAATGACGTTCCATATTATCATATAATTAGTGTTTTAAATGTTATGTCAACAGCACAGATGTAGCCGGACACTGCTGGGACTCCTTCATGCATTTAAATAATCCTACACAGTTATGCATGAATGCATCCATCAGTATGAAAGTATCGGATACTTACAGGCTTGAATGTTGAACCCTGGTCAGACTGCAAGCAGAGGAAAAGGAGTGAAGTGAAAGATGTCAAAATTACTCCATTTTTATACACCTGAAATGTGGGCGGAGAAAGAAGGGAGGGCAGAGAAGGGAGTGTCATCCGTCTGTATGAAAATGATCAAATTAGTGATAAGTCAGCCTTTATGATAAAAGTAAAGCTGGTTGTGCAATATATGGTTTAATACCACATCTTCACTATGAGCAAAAATTGTTTTATTAACAAAATTGTATTACCATTTTTTCCATATAGGCCTCAGCTATATGAAGGCAAAAAAACAAACAAACATTTATTCCACAATGCTTAAAGATGAAGGAACAAAACTATACATAAGCAGAGACTAAATGAGAAACAAGGGTTGTTTAGTTAAAATTTCTTATTTAAGTTGGAACACTGGGTCTTCCCCCCAAATCTCTCTCCCACATTTCCTGTTACCTCCTCAGGCTGTCCTATCAAATAAAGGCAAAGAATAATTTAAAAAAAATTTTTGTTGAAAAAAACAACAACTCATTTTTGAATGCAAGCCTGGAAATTATATTTAAAAAAACAAAACTTTTACATTTAAGATAAAAAAAATTCTGTGAAGGTTACACAGGTTTTAATCAACAGTATGATTAGCAGGACTTTGAGGAAGAAGTTTAGATAAGGGGAAATCAGGAAACACACCCACACCCACACCCAGTCAGTGTTTTTTATACACTGTTTTTCATAGTTATGATGATGCACAAGTTTGTACACGTTATCACAAGATACAGTAATATGGATAGTTCTATGGAAGTCACACCTGCTTCAAACAACAGTATAATGGGCAGGACTTGAAGAAAGAATTCCAAAGAAGTATTTCATAATAACTGCATGTATTTGTCTTCATGTTATAGCTTCAAAACTGGACATACATACAATAAAATGATATTATCAAAAATAATGAATGAACACACCAAATGATGTGTGTATATATATATATATATACATATATATATATGTATATGTATATATCATTTATCAATTGGTGAAATGTAACTAAGTACATATACTCAAATATGATTTTAAGATGCTTTAACTTTATTGAAATCTTCCATTTTCTGCTACTTTGTACTTCTGTTTGATAATGTTCCAGAAACATACAGTATATTGAATTCCACTACATTTATCTCAAAAAACAACTTTAGTTTCTGCCCTTAAACCACGAACATGTACTGTAGTGATCAAACTTTGTAATATTTGGTTACTCTAAATAAGTTTTTGTAGCAGGTTCGTGTCAAGTTGAGCAACTCTGAGTCAGAGAATGAACCTGCCTTGTCATCACAAAGTAATATGGACAGTTCTCTGGAAGTCATGCCTGTTTTAAAGAACAGTATAATGGGCAGGACTTGAAGAAAGAATTCCAAAGAAGTATTTCATAATAACTGCATATATTTGTCTTCATGTTATAGCTTCAAAACTGGACATACATACAGTAAAATGATATTATCAAAAATAATATATGGACACACCAAATGATGTGCATATATATATATATATGCACATCATTTGGTGTGTCCATATATATTCACCCACCTGTCACCTGCAGAAGTTCTCTGATGACTCTGGTGCCAGCCGAACCAACTCCAGATCAACGCAGGGAAAACCAAGGAACTGGTGGTGGATTTCCGCAGGCACACACACTCCCCCCCGGACCCGGTGAACATTCAGGGAACAGACATTGAGATGGTGACATCTTATAAGTACCTGGGTGTTCACCTGAACAATAAACTGGACTGGACAGACAATACCACTGCACTTTATAGGAAAGGCCAGAGCAGACTCTATCTGCTCAGGAGACTGAGGTCCTTTGGAGTGCAGGGAGCACTCCTCAAGACATTTTATGACACCGTGGTGGCATCAGCCATTTTTTATGGTGTGGTCTGCTGGGGCAGCGGCATCTCAGTGTCGGACAGGAAAAGACTCGACAAGCTGATACAGAAGGCCAGCTCTGTCCTGGGATGCCCCCTGGACCCAGTGGAGGTGGTGGGAGGAAGGAGGATGACAACAAAACTGTCATCCATGATGGACAATCACTCCCACCTGATGCGGGACCGAGTAACAGCACTGGAGAGCTCCTTCAGCGACAGGTTGCTTCACCCAAAGTGTGTGAAGGAGCGCTTTCACAAGTCTTTCCTTCCTGCAGCTGTTAGACTGTACAATCAGCACTGCTCCTAGTAGACCAAACTATTTGTAGTACTTTTTATTGCAATACTGAGACACTTTTGTAACAGTATTTGTGAAATATTTTTGTGACACTTTACCCCCCTCCTTTATTGTATTGTATTTTTTAAATACTATTTCCCCTCCTCCTGCTGTGTTTTTTGTACACTGTGCTGCTGCAATACTGTAAATTTCCCCACTGTGGGACTAATAAAGGGATATCTTATCTCTTATCTTATCTTATATATATATATATCATTTATCAATTGGTGAAATGTAACTAAGTACATATACTCAAATATGATTTTAAGATGCTTTAACTTTACTTGAAATCTTCCATTTTCTGCTACTTTGTACTTCTGTTTGATAATGTTCCAGAAACATACAGTATATTGAATTCCACTACATTTATCTAAAAAAAAAAACTTTAGTTTCTGCCCTTAAACCACGAACATGTACTGTAGTGATCAGACTTTGTAATATTTGGTTACTCTAAACAAGTTTTTGCAGCAGGTTCGTGTCAAGTTGAGCAACTCTGAGTCAGAGAATGAACCTGCCTTGTCATCACAAAGTAATATGGACAGTTGTCTGGAAGTCATGCCTGTTTAAAGAACAGTATAATGGGCAGGACTTGAAGAAAGAATTCCAAAGAAGTATTTCATAATAACTGCATATATTTGTCTTCATGTTATAGCTTCAAAACTGGACATACATACAGTAAAATGATATTATCAAAAATAATATATGGACACACCAAATGATGTGCATATATATATATATGCACATCATTTGGTGTGTCCATATATATTCACCCACCTGTCACCTGCAGAAGTTCTCTGATGACTCTGGTGCCAGCAGAACCAACTCCAGATCAACGCAGGGAAAACCAAGGAACTGGTGGTGGATTTCCGCAGGCACACACACTCCCCCCCGGACCCGGTGAACATTCAGGGAACAGACATTGAGATGGTGACATCTTATAAGTACCTGGGTGTTCACCTGAACAATAAACTGGACTGGACAGACAATACCACTGCACTTTATAGGAAAGGCCAGAGCAGACTGTACCTGCTCAGGAGACTGAGGTCCTTTGGAGTGCAGGGAGCACTCCTTAAGACATTTTATGACACCGTGGTGGCATCAGCCATTTTTTATGGTGTGGTCTGCTGGGGCAGCGGCATCTCAGTGTCGGACAGGAAATGACTCGACAAGCTGATACAGAAGGCCAGCTCTGTCCTGGGATGCCCCCTGGACCCAGTGGAGGTGGTGGGAGGAAGGAGGATGACAACAAAACTGTCATCCATGATGGACAATCACTCCCACCTGATGCGGGACCAAATAACAGCACTGGAGAGCTCCTTCAGCGACAGGTTGCTTCACCCAAAGTGTGTGAAGGAGCGCTTTCGCAAGTCTTTCCTTCCTGCAGCTGTTAGACTGTACAATCAGCACTGCTCCTAGTAGACCAAACTATTTGTAGTACTTTTTATTGCAATACTGAGACACTTTTGTAACAGTATTTGTGAAATATTTTTGAGACAATTTACCCCCCTCCTTTATTGTATTGTATTTTTTAAATACTATTTCCCCTCCTCCTGCTGTGTTTTTTGTACACTGTGCTGCTGCAATACTGTAAATTTCCCCACTGTGGGACTAATAAAGGGATATCTTATCTCTTATCTTATCTTATATATATATATATCATTTATCAATTGGTGAAATGTAACTAAGTACATATACTCAAATATGATTTTAAGATGCTTTAACTTTACTTGAAATCTTCCATTTTCTGCTACTTTGTACTTCTGTTTGATAATGTTCCAGAAACATACAGTATATTGAATTCCACTACATTTATCTCAAAAAACAACTTTAGTTTCTGCCCTTAAACCACGAACATGTACTGTAGTGATCAAACTTTGTAATATTTGGTTCCTCTAAATAAGTTTTTGTAGCAGGTTCGTGTCAAGTTGAGCAACTCTGAGTCAGAGAATGAACCTGCCTTGTCATCACAAAGTAATATGGACAGTTGGTATGTTGTTGTTTTTTGAACATTTATTAAAACAACATCCTTGACAAGAAGTCTCACAACACTTTGCATACAAAAAAAGGTTGGTCTAAATATAAACCCATGAAAATGTATATGTAAAAATAAAATAAAAATGCACCCTTATGCACAGTGCTTATACATATCCATTCAGAGCTACAGGCTGAAAAGCCTAGAAAGGAAAAAGAAAGAAAGAGAAAGAAAATCAGGCTTAATGTTCACAGGATCTTCACTTTGCTAGGTACAATATAACAGAAGACCACCTTTCTAAATAAAAGTCACTCCGGAGTTGCAGTCTTGAGGTTATGTTTTCCATACAGTTCACATCTTTAAGCTTCTGAGTCTATTGATGCAGTGTAGGTGGATGTGGCTTACACCAGTTTATTGTTATCATCTTATGTGCTATCAACACAAGAGCTCTAAGCAAATACAGTTTTTTCTTCCCCAACCCGCGTAGCGGCGTATTACCCAGAATCAGGTGGCGTGGTTCAAAAGGTCTGTTGAAGTTCAGAATTTCTCCTATTTCCTTTTTTACCTTCTTCGCACCTGTTTTAAAGAACAGTATGATGGACAGGACTTTGAAGAAGTATGGATGAAGAAAGAGCAGGAAACACACAAACAATCACAAACACACACACAGCCTTTATATTTAGATAGATGGTCCTGTATGTGTGGAGATGTTATAAAGGTTCTGTTTCACCTCTATGGATCAAAAACATTTTTATAGAAATGACTTCTACTCCAGACTCTGAGTTGAAATAAGAATCTGGCTTTGCTTTCTTCATATTCCTTTATAGAGCACAACCAAAAATGTTTTTTGTGGGTTTTAACCCTTTATTTGCAGTATTGTCAAGATGATTGAATTTGGTGGATTTTAGACAACTTTCAGTGTTAACTCTCATAGCTGTATGTAATAATTGGTCAAAACTCACTGACGGCAGTAAAAACACATTAATATGTTGTGAAAATGTTCTTTTATTTGATTCCAGATTACATAGCAGGTTGGTTTATTCATGCTTACATGTAAAGATGACTTTAACTTGCAGAGCATTCAATTTTCAAAAGCCTTTTCATGTCATGATAACATTTTAGAATTTTTTGCCAGTGGAGTCAGCAGAGCTCCAGATTCTTTGAGCCTCCCTGTACAGCTCCAGTTTGCCGTCATCCGTCAGCTGTAGGCGGCACATGTTGGCCTCTAATTTGCCGGAGTTCGTGCTCCAAGTGGGAGCATCACTATTGTTGTACATGACCAGGTTGCAGTTACCCTGCATGCACAGACGGAAACCGTCCAATCCATCAGTGCCTGTAGCCCACACAGCCTTTCCACTAGTATAGATCACAAAGTTACCATCATCCTGCAGGGCAGAAGCAGAGAAATTTGGCTGCATTAAAAAACACATTACAAAATTGAATTATCTGTCTCTTTCATATTCATTTTTATCCAGGGAGAAAAATATGAATTTTTAATGGATGTCTGTAGGCCTACTGAAAACAATCTCGTACTCTTACCTGGAAAATAGCCGTCCACTGCCCGTTGTTGGACACCAGGGAGTCTCCCTTTCGGAGCTCATCATTTTTGGACAAGTAGTTCCTGCTCATGATTCTGGAACACAAAGAAAACCTGTGTTGTTGAAGACAGTAATAAATGCACTGTTGCCATTTCATTTGTGCACCACCAGTGATTTTCATGAACTGAATTGTATTTATTTTTTCTTATTACATTAGATTGTACCTCACAATGACGTTCCATATTATCATATAATTAGTGTTTTAAATGTTATGTCAACAGCACAGATGTAGCCGGACACTGCTGGGACTCCTTCATGCATTTAAATAATCCTACACAGTTATGCATGAATGCATCCATCAGTATGAAAGTATCGGATACTTACAGGCTTGAATGTTGAACCCTGGTCAGACTGCAAGCAGAGGAAAAGGAGTGAAGTGAAAGATGTCAAAATTACTCCATTTTTATACACCTGAAATGTGGGCGGAGAAAGAAGGGAGGGCAGAGAAGGGAGTGTCATCCGTCTGTATGAAAATGATCAAATTAGTGATAAGTCAGCCTTTATGATAAAAGTAAAGCTGGTTGTGCAATATATGGTTTAATACCACATCTTCACTATGAGCAAAAATTGTTTTATTAACAAAATTGTATTACCATTTTTTCCATATAGGCCTCAGCTATATGAAGGCAAAAAAACAAACAAACATTTATTCCACAATGCTTAAAGATGAAGGAACAAAACTATACATAAGCAGAGACTAAATGAGAAACAAGGGTTGTTTAGTTAAAATTTCTTATTTAAGTTGGAACACTGGGTCTTCCCCCCAAATCTCTCTCCCACATTTCCTGTTACCTCCTCAGGCTGTCCTATCAAATAAAGGCAAAACATAACTTAAAAAAAAAAATTTTGAAAAAAAAAAATCTCATTTTTGAATGCAAGCCTGGAAATTATATTTAAAAAAACAAAATGTTTACATTTAAGATAAAAAAAATTCTGTGAAGGTTACACAGGTTTTAATCAACAGTATGATTAGCAGGACTTTGAGGAAGAAGTTTAGATAAGGGGAAATCAGGAAACACACCCACACCCACACCCAGTCAGTGTTTTTTATACACTGTTTTTCATAGTTATGATGATGCACAAGTTTGTACACGTTATCACAAGATACAGTAATATGGATAGTTCTATGGAAGTCACACCTGCTTCAAACAACAGTATAATGGGCAGGACTTGAAGAAAGAATTCCAAAGAAGTATTTCATAATAACTGCATGTATTTGTCTTCATGTTATAGCTTCAAAACTGGACATACATACAATAAAATGATATTATCAAAAATAATGAATGAACACACCAAATGATGTGTGTATATATATATATATATACATATATATATGTATATGTATATATCATTTATCAATTGGTGAAATGTAACTAAGTACATATACTCAAATATGATTTTAAGATGCTTTAACTTTATTGAAATCTTCCATTTTCTGCTACTTTGTACTTCTGTTTGATAATGTTCCAGAAACATACAGTATATTGAATTCCACTACATTTATCTCAAAAAACAACTTTAGTTTCTGCCCTTAAACCACGAACATGTACTGTAGTGATCAAACTTTGTAATATTTGGTTCCTCTAAATAAGTTTTTGTAGCAGGTTCGTGTCAAGTTGAGCAACTCTGAGTCAGAGAATGAACCTGCCTTGTCATCACAAAGTAATATGGACAGTTGTCTGGAAGTCATGCCTGTTTTAAAGAACAGTATAATGGGCAGGACTTGAAGAAAGAATTCCAAAGAAGTATTTCATAATAACTGCATATATTTGTCTTCATGTTATAGCTTCAAAACTGGACATACATACAGTAAAATGATATTATCAAAAATAATATATGGACACACCAAATGATGTGCATATATATATATATGCACATCATTTGGTGTGTCCATATATATTCACCCACCTGTCACCTGCAGAAGTTCTCTGATGACTCTGGTGCCAGCGGAACCAACTCCAGATCAACGCAGGGAAAACCAAGGAACTGGTGGTGGATTTCCGCAGGCACACACACTCCCCCCCGGACCCGGTGAACATTCAGGGAACAGACATTGAGATGGTGACATCTTATAAGTACCTGGGTGTTCACCTGAACAATAAACTGGACTGGACAGACAATACCACTGCACTTTATAGGAAAGGCCAGAGCAGACTGTACCTGCTCAGGAGACTGAGGTCCTTTGGAGTGCAGGGAGCACTCCTTAAGACATTTTATGACACCGTGGTGGCATCAGCCATTTTTTATGGTGTGGTCTGCTGGGGCAGCGGCATCTCAGTGTCGGACAGGAAATGACTCGACAAGCTGATACAGAAGGCCAGCTCTGTCCTGGGATGCCCCCTGGACCCAGTGGAGGTGGTGGGAGGAAGGAGGATGACAACAAAACTGTCATCCATGATGGACAATCACTCCCACCTGATGCGGGACCAAATAACAGCACTGGAGAGCTCCTTCAGCGACAGGTTGCTTCACCCAAAGTGTGTGAAGGAGCGCTTTCGCAAGTCTTTCCTTCCTGCAGCTGTTAGACTGTACAATCAGCACTGCTCCTAGTAGACCAAACTATTTGTAGTACTTTTTATTGCAATACTGAGACACTTTTGTAACAGTATTTGTGAAATATTTTTGAGACAATTTACCCCCCTCCTTTATTGTATTGTATTTTTTAAATACTATTTCCCCTCCTCCTGCTGTGTTTTTTGTACACTGTGCTGCTGCAATACTGTAAATTTCCCCACTGTGGGACTAATAAAGGGATATCTTATCTCTTATCTTATCTTATATATATATATATCATTTATCAATTGGTGAAATGTAACTAAGTACATATACTCAAATATGATTTTAAGATGCTTTAACTTTACTTGAAATCTTCCATTTTCTGCTACTTTGTACTTCTGTTTGATAATGTTCCAGAAACATACAGTATATTGAATTCCACTACATTTATCTCAAAAAACAACTTTAGTTTCTGCCCTTAAACCACGAACATGTACTGTAGTGATCAAACTTTGTAATATTTGGTTCCTCTAAATAAGTTTTTGTAGCAGGTTCGTGTCAAGTTGAGCAACTCTGAGTCAGAGAATGAACCTGCCTTGTCATCACAAAGTAATATGGACAGTTGGTATGTTGTTGTTTTTTGAACATTTATTAAAACAACATCCTTGACAAGAAGTCTCACAACACTTTGCATACAAAAAAAGGTTGGTCTAAGTATAAACCCATGAAAATGTATATGTAAAAATAAAATAAAAATGCACCCTTATGCACAGTGCTTATACATATCCATTCAGAGCTACAGGCTGAAAAGCCTAGAAAGGAAAAAGAAAGAATGTGCAGTGTAGGTGGATGTGGCTTACACCAGTTTATTGTTATCATCTTATGTGCTATCAACACAAGAGCTCTAAGCAAATACAGTTTTTTCTTCCCCAACCCGCGTAGCGGCGTATTACCCAGAATCAGGTGGCGTGGTTCAAAAGGTCTGTTGAAGTTCAGAATTTCTCCTATTTCCTTTTTTACCTTCTTCACACCTGTTTTAAAGAACAGTATGATGGACAGGACTTTGAAGAAGTATGGATGAAGAAAGAGCAGGAAACACACAAACAATCACAAACACACACACAGCCTTTATATTTAGATAGATGGTCCTGTATGTGTGGAGATGTTATAAAGGTTCTGTTTCACCTCTATGGATCAAATACATTTTTATAGAAATGACTTCCACCCCAGACTCTGAGTTGAAATAAGAATCTGGCTTTGCTTTCTTCATATTCCTTTATAGAGCACAACCAAAAATGTTTTTTGTGGGTTTTAACTCTTTATTTGCAGCATTGTCAAGATAATTGAATTTGGTGGATTTTAGACAACTTTCAGCGTTAACTCTCATAGCTGTATGTAATAATTGGTCAAAACTCACTGACGGCAGTAAAAACACATTAATATGTTGTGAAAATGTTCTTTTATTTGATTCCAGATTACATAGCAGGTTGGTTTATTCATGCTTACATGTAAAGATGACTTTAACTTGCAGAGCATTCAATTTTCAAAAGCCTTTTCATGTCATGATAACATTTTAGAATTTTTTGCCAGTGGAGTCAGCAGAGCTCCAGATTCTTTGAGCCTCCCTGTACAGCTCCAGTTTGCCGTCATCCGTCAGCTGTAGGCGGCACATGTTGGCCTCTAATTGGTCGGAGTATGTGCTCCAAGTGGGAGCATCACTATTGTTGTACATGACCAGGTTGCAGTTACCCTGCATGCACAGACGGAAACCGTCCAATCCATCAGTGCCTGTAGCCCACACAGCCTTTCCACTAGTATAGATCACAAAGTTACCATCATCCTGCAGGGCAGAAGCAGAGAAATTTGGCTGCATTAAAAAACACATTACAAAATTGAATTATCTGTCTCTTTCATATTCATTTTTATCCAGGGAGAAAAATATGAATTTTTAATGGACGTCTGTAGGCCTACTGAAAACAATCTCGTACTCTTACCTGGAAAATAGCCGTCCACTGCCCGTTGTTGGACACCAGGGAGTCTCCCTTGCGGAGCTCATCATTTTTGGACAAGTAGTTCCTGCTCATGATTCTGGAACACAAAGAAAACCTGTGTTGTTGAAGACAGTAATAAATGCACTATTGCCATTTCATTTGTGCACCACCAGTGATTTTTATGAACTGAATTGTATTTATTTTTTCTTATTACATTAGATTGTACCTCACAATGACGTTCCATATTATCATATAATTAGTGTTTTAAATGTTATGTCAACAGCACAGATGTAGCCGGACACTGCTGGGACTCCTTCATGCATTTAAATAATCCTACACAGTTATGCATGAATGCATCCATCAGTATGAAAGTATCGGATACTTACAGGCTTGAATGTTGAACCCTGGTCAGACTGCAAGCAGAGGAAAAGGAGTGAAGTGAAAGATGTCAAAATTACTCCATTTTTATACACCTGAAATGTGGGCGGAGAAAGAAGGGAGGGCAGAGAAGGGAGTGTCATCCGTCTGTATGAAAATGATCAAATTAGTGATAAGTCAGCCTTTATGATAAAAGTAAAGCTGGTTGTGCAATATATGGTTTAATACCACATCTTCACTATGAGCAAAAATTGTTTTATTAACAAAATTGTATTACCATTTTTTCCATATAGGCCTCAGCTATATGAAGGCAAAAAAACAAACAAACATTTATTCCACAATGCTTAAAGATGAAGGAACAAAACTATACATAAGCAGAGACTAAATGAGAAACAAGGGTTGTTTAGTTAAAATTTCTTATTTAAGTTGGAACACTGGGTCTTCCCCCCAAATCTCTCTCCCACATTTCCTGTTACCTCCTCAGGCTGTCCTATCAAATAAAGGCGAAACATAACTTTAAAAAAAAATTTTTGAAAAAAAAAAAATCTCATTTTTGAATGCAAGCCTGGAAATTATATTTAAAAAAACAAAACTTTTACATTTAAGATAAAAAAGTTTCTGTGAAGGTTACACAGGTTTTAATCAACAGTATGATTAGCAGGACTTTGAGGAAGAAGTTTAGATAAGGGGAAATCAGGAAACACACCCACACCCACACCCAGTCAGTGTTTTTTATACACTGTTTTTCATAGTTATGATGATGCACAAGTTTGTACACGTTATCACAAGATACAGTAATATGGATAGTTCTATGGAAGTCACACCTGCTTCAAACAACAGTATAATGGGCAGGACTTGAAGAAAGAATTCCAAAGAAGTATTTCATAATAACTGCATGTATTTGTCTTCATGTTATAGCTTCAAAACTGGACATACATACAATAAAATGATATTATCAAAAATAATGAATGAACACACCAAATGATGTGTGTATATATATATATATATACATATATATATATGTATATGTATATATCATTTATCAATTGGTGAAATGTAACTAAGTACATATACTCAAATATGATTTTAAGATGCTTTAACTTTACTTGAAATCTTCCATTTTCTGCTACTTTGTACTTCTGTTTGATAATGTTCCAGAAACATACAGTATATTGAATTCCACTACATTTATCTCAAAAAACAACTTTAGTTTCTGCCCTTAAACCACGAACATGTACTGTAGTGATCAAACTTTGTAATATTTGGTTCCTCTAAATAAGTTTTTGTAGCAGGTTCGTGTCAAGTTGAGCAACTCTGAGTCAGAGAATGAACCTGCCTTGTCATCACAAAGTAATATGGACAGTTGGTATGTTGTTGTTTTTTGAACATTTATTAAAACAACATCCTTGACAAGAAGTCTCACAACACTTTGCATACAAAAAAAGGTTGGTCTAAGTATAAACCCATGAAAATGTATATGTAAAAATAAAATAAAAATGCACCCTTATGCACAGTGCTTATACATATCCATTCAGAGCTACAGGCTGAAAAGCCTAGAAAGGAAAAAGAAAGAAAGAGAAAGAAAATCAGGCTTAATGTTCACAGGATCTTCACTTTGCTAGGTACAATATAACAGAAGACCACCTTTCTAAATAAAAGTCACTCCGGAGTTGCAGTCTTGAGGTTATGTTTTCCATACAGTTCACATCTTTAAGCTTCTGAGTCTATTGATGCAGTGTAGGTGGATGTGGCTTACACCAGTTTATTGTTATCATCTTATGTGCTATCAACACAAGAGCTCTAAGCAAATACAGTTTTTTCTTCCCCAACCCGCGTAGCGGCGTATTACCCAGAATCAGGTGGCGTGGTTCAAAAGGTCTGTTGAAGTTCAGAATTTCTCCTATTTCCTTTTTTACCTTCTTCACACCTGTTTTAAAGAACAGTATGATGGACAGGACTTTGAAGAAGTATGGATGAAGAAAGAGCAGGAAACACACAAACAATCACAAACACACACACAGACACACACACACAGCCTTTATATTTAGATAGATGGTCCTGTATGTGTGGAGATGTTATAAAGGTTCTGTTTCACCTCTATGGATCAAATACATTTTTATAGAAATGACTTCCACTCCAGACACTGAGTTGAAATAAGAATCTGGCTTTGCTTTCTTCATATTCCTTTATAGAGCACAACCAAAAATGTTTTTTGTGGGTTTTAACCCTTTATTTGCAGTATTGTCAAGATGATTGAATTTGGTGGATTTTAGACAACTTTCAGCGTTAACTCTCATAGCTGTATGTAATAATTGGTCAAAACTCACTGAAGGCAGTAAAAACACATTAATATGTTGTGAAAATGTTCTTTTATTTGATTCCAGATTACATAGCAGGTTGGTTTATTCATGCTTACATGTAAAGATGACTTTAACTTGCAGAGCATTCAATTTTCAAAAGCCTTTTCATGTCATGATAACATTTTAGAATTTTTTGCCAGTGGAGTCAGCAGAGCTCCAGATTCTTTGAGCCTCCCTGTACAGCTCCAGTTTGCCGTCATCCGTCAGCTGTAGGCGGCACATGTTGGCCTCTAATTTGCCGGAGTTTGTGCTCCAAATGGGAGCATCACTATTGTTGTACATGACCAGGTTGCAGTTACCCTGCATGCACAGATGGAAACCGTCCAATCCATCAGTGCCTGTAGCCCACACAGCCTCACCACTAGTATAGATGACAAAGTTACCATCATCCTGTAGGGCAGAAGCAGAGAAATTTGGCTGCATTAAAAAACACATTACAAAATTGAATTATCTGTCTCTTTCATATTCATTTTTATCCAGGGAGAAAAATATGAATTTTTAATGGACGTCTGTGGGCCTACTGAAAACAATCTCGTACTCTTACCTGGAAAATAGCCGTCCACTGCCCGTTGTTGGACACCAGGGAGTCTCCCTTGCGGAGCTCATCATTTTTGGACAAGTAGTTCCTGCTCATGATTCTGGAACACAAAGAAAACCTGTGTTGTTGAAGACAGTAATAAATGCACTGTTGCCATTTCATTTGTGCACCACCAGTGATTTTTATGAACTGAATTGTATTTATTTTTTCTTATTACATTAGATTACATTAGATTGTAATGGACGTCTGTAGGCCTACTGAAAACAATCTCGTACACTCAAAAAAATGAATCATGGCCTAGTTTAATATTAAGTAATTATATCTATTTACTTTTATGTAAATAATCATATTTTGGAAATGTATGCATTCAAATTACATAGAATCAGCATAAATCTGTTAATTGTGAAAACAATTCAATTTAATTAGTTAGAAAATATGAAAAAGGTTTAAATATGTTTAGCTATAGAACAAGCATGATTCAATTGGTTAAAATTTATGAGATTGGTTTGCATATAATTTTCAGGAAATTAGATCGTTTTACAGGGGAAATGACGTCACAGGTCTGACTGACTCAACAATTTTGAACCTTTACCTGTTGGCCTGCATCAAGACCAGAGAGTGTTAAATTTAGTCCGGATTCACCCAGTCTTCAATTTAACCCGCATGGTGCTATTTATATCAGCTAAGCGCTCTTTGTTTTTACGTCACGCTATTAAAACGAGTCAGTATTTTGAAAACGCGTCGGACTTCAGCCATTGACGACAACAACTGCGCGGTTCATTTTGAAGAAACGTCGAAGGAGCCGTGGATGGCGGGTTGTTCCACCGTATTTGGCTTTGGCGGACTCGGATTCTCTGACTGCTGTGTTACAAGAGGTTGTTCAGAATCAGAGCTACAGTAAGTAATTAATCACAATGTATTTGTACGTTTTTACAAGTAAAAATCCTACATTTCAAATTGTTTGAGCAGAATTATGAAATATAAAATAAATATACTTCCACTTTAGTAGGCCTTGGTTTAGTTAAATAAGCTGTTAAGTAACTGGATTGTACATGTATTGAAGTGTTTTTTCATTGTGCTATTGTTAAGCTTATTAAGCTTAGGATCCAGGTAGGCCTACTGCTTCCCAACATGGCAGGTAACAGAATCTGATGGGTTACAACATTGAAAACGTTTTTAAAAATGAGTAGAGGGTGATTTTGGTAATACAATGTGTTTAATGCATGTTGTTTTTGTCTTTCTACAGATTCAGAATTCTTTGAAGCATAACATTACGCTGTTTTTGGACATCGTCTATGCAGGGGGAACCTCTTGGATTTTGTAAGTATGTAGGCTAAAAAGGCACTGAGCATGATAATACATAGAAAGTGAAATACACCAGATGACTAAGGATGAAACATATTTTGAATCAACAGTACAAGCATTAACATGAGCAACATTAGCATGTCTACTGCATACTTAAAAACCTATTTGCATTGTTTGACCGAGGGTTTGATATGTTTTTGCAGGTAGTGTGCTGTAAATCATATTTGGTTTTTTGTTTTTTTTAAGGAGATTGCTTGTGTGTTGTTTTTCTATCCGTATGGCTTCCCCACAACTGATAAATTCCTCTTTTCCTTTGTTCACAGATGCTGTATGTAAATGTGGCAGTGGCATCTCAAGTGTGTGGCATCACAGTATCTTCCAGATATGAGCTGCTAAAACATTTCAGGCTGAAGCATATCCTCTATGGCCACAATAGCCGGTATCCATGCATATATGTAGATTGTCCATGTACATTTTCAAGTTGGAAAACCCTTTTAAGGCACATATGATACAACTGGTCAATGCTCTGATTAATGTATTTTTTCTTTTCAGAATGAAGACCTACACACCAAACGAGGCTGTGTCCTGAGGAGCTCAGGTGTCCACCTTAATGAAGACATGGAGACACTGGTCAAGGAATACGTGGTGAGTGTTTGGCAACCTACTGTCTTAATTTTGTAAATGTGTTGTGGATATATTTTCATTGATAGTTTTGTTACTTTCCTCAAAGGCACCCCAGTCTAGCTTTGCCTATGTGCATGAAGTGTGTACTAAAAGACTGAACTATGCAGCTATCAGTGTGGAGCATTATTGATCTTATAAACCAAACGAGAAGCTTCTCACATGTAAATGACTGGAAAATATGAAGCAATTGGTAATACAAAATGTACATTTTGGAGTAAAAATAGGGAGTAAGGAGTAAAATATGAACTATTAGAGTAAAATTTGATATATACAAGATAATACTCTTCGAGATTTGGATTAAATTACAGGCTTCCTTCATAATTATATTGTATCACACGATAACTCAAACTATTTCATGTATCATTTTCAGATTTTATACCCTCATAGACCTTCGTGCGAGGAAGAACTGGATTGATTTAGGGAAAGGTCGGTTCCATATTTCTGACACTTGGGAGAGTTTTATCTCAGAAATATAGGGGCCTTAATTTCTCAACCGTTCCTCTGATTTTGTCCAAATTTGGTGCATATGAATCAATTTGAGGAGGTCTATCTTGTATTTATTTGTATATGTTTAATTTTACTCTAATAGTTCATATTTTACTCACTAGGAGGAGCTTTTTTTAATGAAAAACACTGTTTTTCAGACATAACTTCACATTTAATTTTAGGAGTTCAATCAGGGGAATTGCTTGTACAACGCAGGGGGATTGGCTTTCCGGGATATACCCTTGCTGTCTGGATAACAGCGTAGGCCTAGTTTACCAAAGTAAACACTAACATCTGACTGTGGGGGAGTATTTAACTTTTTGAAGGATCACAATGTATGCAGTTTTTGTTGGCTTGCAGGTTTACTAAAGTACTTTTGGTGGCAAACTTTATAGGCAGCAATGGTAAGTTGAGGTCATTGCAAACTGGTTTGACAGAAATGAAAGGCCAGTTATTGGGTCTTCCTGACTGGTTTTGAAATTGTGGCGTTATTTTGCATTTGAATGGTTCAACATATTTGTAAGTTTGTGAAACAGTGTGCCTTAAATTCTGAATATCCCAATGTGATCAGCAGCTCATTGTTCTCTTTGTTTGTCCTCCAGGACAGTGAACCCAGAGAGGCTGAGGCACTGATTCCTGAGACAACGATGGGCATACATGTTATTCGGGTGGAGGGCGCTAGTCCTGAAGACAAACCTGCAGATGTAGGTGTTGTGCTTGAAGGCACTGAAGTTCTGCAGAACCTTTAGAGTGTCACCCATGGATGTGTGATGCTCTTTGGACTCATTTATGCGCTGAACTTAAGCTATCCAAAGGACCTGAAGTGTCTTTACGAAGTGTTTCAGAAAGTCCTCATGGAACTGGACACGACCAAGCTTTCACCAAAAGTCCAAGCACTGAAAATTAAGATGCTCCGGTAATGGAGTTTTCCCTCTGTGGTTGACTTGTTATAAGTACTTGTTCACTTAGTTTCCAACAAAAGTAGTTATTGTTACAGGCCTAGATGGCCTGTTTGGTTACCACTGTTTTGTCTGTGAGGTGTTTCAGTTAACAGAGTGATGGTTATTCAACCTTGCTTGCAGTTCTTGAAAGAGTTTACAGTACACTAGAAGTCAAAATGTGTGGTGGTGAATAAGAGTTTTTTAAGTAAGTATAATACACCTTGTTTAGCTTTAGGTACTGTGTTGTTGTATTCACACAATGTTAATTAAGGTTTTATTCTAAGTCATATGACCGCACGATCCAGAAGTTAAGGTAAGCGTAACGTGTCAGATGAAAACAACAAATGAAATGTTTGTGTTTTAAATCTGTTCTATTCTTTAAATGCAGTATTAGAAAAGGCGCACCCAGGGATGCATCATTTTATGTGTCCTTTGTAAACACTTCTGTTGTGTTGTGGTTTTGCAGCACATTTTCTAAATGCTGTGCATGTGTTGTCAAATTGATGTCTTCTTAATTTTCTTGTGTTTTGTCTATTTGCATGTGGTTTCTTAAGTTGCAGCTCGTTTGCCCTTGTGCGCAACTGTAGTATTGACTGATCCAAAACCAAAAAAGATGGCACTCTATTTTTATATGTATATTTTGCTATACATGTTTTTATTGGGATTTGAAGACATTTCATATGAGTTTTGCACTGGAGTTCACAACAAATAAACTATGAAACAAGTTTATTGGTGGTCTGACTGTTCTTGTATGTATTTTAATAACAGATTGTAAATGTATGGTGAACAGAAAAAATATTTAAAAAAATTAAAAATATATAATTTAAATTTTTTTTTAATTGGGTTTATTTAAAAAAAGTACATAAATAGAATGCATTTAGAGTAAATTCAGTTTATTGCATAAACATAGTTATTAAGTATTTTAAAGACATTAGATGTATTCATTCTGATTAATAAGCATATTTATATTGAATTGAAACAAATTGCATTTATTGAATAAAAATACATAAAGCTGTTTATTATGTATTTAAAACACAGTTTATTCGAACTATTACATAAATCTCACTTTTACTTATTTCATTCATGTTTTAGTGACAAATATGAATCGCATAAAGTTTATTAGTTTATTTATGTTGAAATTATGTAATTCAAATTCATGGAAAATTTACATGTAATTAAAATACATAAATCTTAAGAATTAGGCTTAGATATTTCTGTGAGTTTACTCTTACCTGGAAAATAGCCGTCCACTGCCCGTTGTTGGACACCAGGGAGTCTCCCTTGCGGAGCTCATCATTTTTGGACAAGTAGTTCCTGCTCATGATTCTGGAACACAAAGAAAACCTGTGTTGTTGAAGACAGTAATAAATGCACTGTTGCCATTTCATTTGTGCACCACCAGTGATTTTCATGAACTGAATTGTATTTATTTTTTCTTATTACATTAGATTGTACCTCACAATGACGTTCCATATTATCATATAATTAGTGTTTTAAATGTTATGTCAACAGCACAGATGTAGCCGGACACTGCTGGGACTCCTTCATGCATTTAAATAATCCTACACAGTTATGCATGAATGCATCCATCAGTATGAAAGTATCGGATACTTACAGGCTTGAATGTTGAACCCTGGTCAGACTGCAAGCAGAGGAAAAGGAGTGAAGTGAAAGATGTCAAAATTACTCCATTTTTATACACCTGAAATGTGGGCGGAGAAAGAAGGGAGGGCAGAGAAGGGAGTGTCATCCGTCTGTATGAAAATGATCAAATTAGTGATAAGTCAGCCTTTATGATAAAAGTAAAGCTGGTTGTGCAATATATGGTTTAATACCACATCTTCACTATGAGCAAAAATTGTTTTATTAACAAAATTGTATTACCATTTTTTCCATATAGGCCTCAGCTATATGAAGGCAAAAAAACAAACAAACATTTATTCCACAATGCTTAAAGATGAAGGAACAAAACTATACATAAGCAGAGACTAAATGAGAAACAAGGGTTGTTTAGTTAAAATTTCTTATTTAAGTTGGAACACTGGGTCTTCCCCCCAAATCTCTCTCCCACATTTCCTGTTACCTCCTCAGGCTGTCCTATCAAATAAAGGCAAAACATAACTTAAAAAATTTTTTTTTGAAAAAAAAAAATCTCATTTTTGAATGCAAGCCTGGAAATTATATTTAAAAAAACAAAACGTTTACATTTAAGATAAAAAAATTTCTGTGAAGGTTACACAGGTTTTAATCAACAGTATGATTAGCAGGACTTTGAGGAAGAAGTTTAGATAAGGGGAAATCAGGAAACACACCCACACCCACACCCAGTCAGTGTTTTTTATACACTGTTTTTCATAGTTATGATGATGCACAAGTTTGTACACGTTATCACAAGATACAGTAATATGGATAGTTCTATGGAAGTCACACCTGCTTCAAACAACAGTATAATGGGCAGGACTTGAAGAAAGAATTCCAAAGAAGTATTTCATAATAACTGCGTGTATTTGTCTTCATGTTATAGCTTCAAAACTGGACATACATACAATAAAATGATATTATCAAAAATAATAAATGGACACATGAAGTTGGTTGATTTTAGACAACTTTCAACGTTAACTCTCATAGCTGTATGTAATAATTGGTCAAAACTCACTAAAAAGGCATGCAGTAAAAAAACATTAATATGTTGTCTGAATTTACTTTTATGTGATTCCAGATTTTATAGCAGGTTGGTTTATTCATGCTTACATGTAAAGATGACTTTAACTTTCTAGATGGATAAATAGTACTGCAGGTGAGAGGAAAAATATTTTGATTTAGTGGTGAATATCCTCTTTCTTTGGCTTCCATGTCATGTGGATTTTTCTATTGGGGGTCTCATCTCATTAGGTTTATTTAGTTTATCATTTCTAAGTTTATCTCAGAAATGTTGTGTTTTCTCATCCTATAGATTTCTTTAGATCTTAATACAATAAAGGAACTTTATGAGCAGTTTATGAGTTGTAAAGCTATGACTGTCCAAAGACTCCCATATTATGTGTATTTGTACCTTTGTCACTATTTGGGATAAACAAAGGAAACACTGACATCATCAAATATACAGCAAGATATAAACAACTTCTTTCTTGGGGTCGCCGTGGGGGAGGGTAAGATGAGGGGTGTTCAGTTAGTTGCAATCTGTTACCACACCAATAGATGCCACTAAATGCCACTAAACCTTACAAACTGGATCAAACATCATTCTGGTGAAAAACGTTTGGTTGTGTTTATGTGTAGGAAAAACAAAGAGAAAAAAAAACTCTCAATTATCAATATCTGTATCAATCAATATAATCTTATTATCTCCTCAGATGATGAAGCAGGTGGAATAAAACCTCACTCCTGTCTCCTGGTGTCTTAATGCTGCACTGCAGCAAACCCAAGATAACCCAGATAAAAGTCACAGAGACAATATACAGACATAAAGCTGCCCACATCATGGTCAGCTTTACGAGAGGACATTTAAATATGAACACAAGTCAAATTGATGGTGAGTTTAGTTTCTTTCTACCCAAGATATTACAGATAATAAGGAGGTTCCACAGTTTTCCTTCACCCAGGTAAAGATTCAGCAGTAAATAGCAGTCTGGTGCATGTCGTCTATCACAGCCTCATCAGTACCGGATGTTCAGTCAGGAGGAAAATATTTTCAGACTAGTACCGTCTTTACTTTTACAGAAAAACATTCTGTCGCATGCCACAGTCCACAACATGACAATTTTAGCAATTAAAAAATGTGTTTGTGATGACAAAAAAATGTGTTTGTGTCGACAAAAAATGTGTTTGTGACGACAAAAAATGTGTTTGTGTCGACAAAAAATGTGTTTGTGACGACAAAAAATGTGTTTGTGACGACAAAAAAATGTGTTTGTGTCGACAAAAAATGTGTTTGTGACGACAAAAAAATGTGTTTGTGACGACAAAAAAATGTGTTTGTGTCGACAAAAGATGTGTTTGTGTCGACAAAAAAATGTGTTTGTGACGACAAAAAAATGTGTTTGTGACGACAAAAATTCAAAAACAGGCTAAAAACGGACATTGAAACAGTCGTGACTCATCTGTCAAAAACTTGGATGTTGACCTCATGAGGTGCACAACCACGTCCCACAACTGTTCATGTGGATCACTAAGACAAATCAAGAATTGAACTTATGAAATTGTCTCCTGGAGGACGTTTGATGGGAATCACCTCAGCTGCTGCTACATAAAGACAGAGCAAATGAAGAGAGACAAGGAGGACAGGGAAGACCGAGGACATGGCACCCGTCATTAAAGATGACATCAGAGCAGGGAGGTAGATCCTCAGCGATGCTGGAGCCCTCCTCAGTATAAATACCTAGAGCTCAGTGCCCTGAAAAGCAGCAGCTGCCACTTAGACAGACAGACTCCACAACTAAGGATATAACAGCGCAGCACCAGGACAGCAGCCTCTCGACCCCCCCACTGTTTCTCTGGAGCATAAGCCTTCCTGGTAAGGTGGCATTTTTCTGATTTCAGCTTAGTGCACAGAGGATTCCCAGCTGAGGGAGGGGTTGCTGGTGGAGCACTGATGCTTGCTGACATTACCAGTGTAATGAGCCATGTGTTAGAGATTCTGTGGCTGTGAATGCTTTTTTTTAAGATTAAAAGAGGTTGCTTGTGTGATTGCCTGGGAAAAAATGCAACAAGTTTTAGATTTCATAGTATTTAAAAAAAAATGTCTTTAGTAAAAAGTGTTTCCACAGCTGCTGCTCACTTCAGCAGAGAAAAGCTATAAGAAAAGTATCATCTGACCAATTAAGAAATGAAAGATTCTGACGTTTGTTTGGAGCTATCTCCTCACTCTTGACAGATTAACTGATGCACCAACCACAATGCACAAGTCCAAAGCCACTCTAAGATTGTGTTACATGGTCTTTTGGTTGCTGATTGTCAATATAAGAAAAAACTGCAGCAATGATGCTCATGAACAGATTCTGTCTTTGCAGGTTCGCATCACAAGATGGACCTGAGGGTGACGAGCGTTCTCCTCGTCCTCCTAGCCTTGGCTGGGGCAACCGGTGAAAGGTACTATACACCAAAAAAGAACAAGGTTTCCTACACCATCAAAAGTCACGGTGAGTCACACGTTTCTTTTCTCAACATGGTCGATTATGTAGGGGTGTTTAACTATGATAAAAGTCATGACAATCTTGTGTCAAGAGAAAAAAAGCAAGACAGGAAAAGACGCCTGCATGCCTGTATCTATGTTTACTTTAAATTAATCTGGTGGTAGAATATCACGATACTGGGGTTATGATTCATTATATTGTGATTTTTAAAAATCTAATTTTAGGAAAGCTGTCATAGTATAAAGAACACAACATCATAACCATAAAATCTGAGTGATAATGTTTACTTTTTCATGCATTTTTATTGCACGGGTCTGCATTTAAAATCATCATCATTCCTGTAATATCACATTATCAACAAAGAAAATAACATTTGCCTGTATCAGCACAAAAAATAAACGATCAAATAAAAATTAATCTTATCTATTTTAAAATTAATACTGTGTTTTTGGGAATCAATGCAGTATCACAAAATATTGCGATAGTCAACAGATGAGATATTTGCTTACAACCCTACTGCAGGCTGCACAGTAAAACATCTCTCAGAGTGCAGCAGCTCCATCATCCATCTTTATTCTTCAGCAATTAAAACAAATAAAACTATAAAATAGCACCAGATGACACTTCTGGTGGAACTGACAGGACAAACTTACAGATTTGCATTCAAATCGAAATGCTGAAAAACAAGTGAGCAGATGCGCCCCAAAAGTCGTCTGAATTTATCCATTAATGTAGAGTCACAGCCTACAAATGCACGTAACTCAATATAAGTCAATGTGTCATGTGATACACTCCTTCTTGAGGGCCTTAACAAGTCATTGTCAAATCAAACTACGGCCATAACTCTAACCACTCATCTGAAAATCATGATAACCTGTGAACTTGAACATATGGCGGCTCACTGCATCATTTAAAGAACCTGACAAATAAGACATTACTTAATTTACTACATTTGAGTCATTATTCTCTCATACAGACGCTTCGCCCTGTAGCTAGATAGTGAGATGGTGGAGCCACTTTCTTTTCAAAACACAAGAGACATAACAAAGAGAGAAGGAGGATATTTCTCTTTCTGCAATGAAGAATTATCATAGAAAAAAGAAAGCAGTGTGACAACAATTTCATCAGAAATGCCTTATTAATGCTCCAGCTATGGTAGATGAGAGTTTTTCTCTATTCTTTTTAATTCACTACCTAAATAAAGTCACTCTGCAAATATAATGTCAAAGATTCACATCTTTTCATCTCGACTTTAAACGACTTAGTAAATCAGCTTTAAGGTAACTAGTAGGATAAAAAGAAAATGGCAACATGAATGTTTTATCACATAAGCTGTTAAGCCAGCACAAATAAAACTATAAGGCCAGTCAGTAGAGCACATACCTCAAGGTCAAGGTCAGTCCCTTTTAAGTTAATTCAACCAAAACCCAAATTCCAGTTATTAACCTATAACAGGTTTTATAAAATTCATCAAGTGGTTTATTCATGAGAAAAAATGCTAAAAAAATCCCACATTGCAATGTTAAAGGAAGTAAAAAATAAATGGCCTCTTTATCCACATCCACTCCACAATGCAATGGTTTCAGTTTACAGTATGCATAAGGGACAAGAAACGGTCAAAAAAAGGCCTCGCTTTAAAAGTTGAAGAAAAGTAGGGGAAAAAAATCCTGAATCTGCCCCTTTGTATCCAGATCCAGTCTAGAATTGAATAGCTTCTTCCTTGACACATGCCCATCCCATCGACCAAGTTTCATCAAAATCTGCTGCTAACAAAAAACAAACCAACAGACAGCAGTGAAAACATAATCTACTTGGTGTATGTAATTAAAGACACATGTCCATGTATGCTACATGAATTAGCTTTAACCTAGATAGAATACATAAAATGGCAACAGTCATATTTTTATTTCATAAGCCATCAACCTCATAAATGATTTAAGAGAAAAAACAACTGGGTGACCAGTTGAGTTTGAGGCCCCGAGTTCCCAAGACTCAAACCTTGAGTGTTATTCCCAGTCTCTTTAACTCATTATTTCCTGTCATCCTCTGAATTATAAAATCTACAAATCAAAATAGGGATACACTATTAAAAAAACACCTAATGTTGATTTTATAAGGTAGGTTTATTCTTATGTTGACTGTGGTGATAAATAAAGATTACTGAGCAATAACCTTCAGTAAAATAACAAATTCACGTTATACACCAATTTGGTACATTTATATGCATTTATGTAACCTTGCCCATAAACTTTATGCTATGTTGCAGGAAATGCATTAACGTCATGTTGACAACTTGCAGACCACTAACTAAACAATCACAGCTATAAGCAATGCAGGAAATTAAAGGGTGTAGTAAAATGCAGGCAAATTAAACTGAGATGCACAGGAGCTGTACTGGGTCCCATGCCAACAGACATAAGCTTAGTGAGAACATCACCTCAGACCAGTGGTGCTATGACGAGTAGCCTGGGAAAAAACCCCAACCCACCCTGCAATCATAGGGAGTTGTCTTTTAAAGTCACGTTGTGGTCTTTGGGTTATTCAAGGACCTTACATTGAAAAGGCAAAGGGAGTCAATGAATGTGGACACAATACTCCAAAATGAAGTTATTTCTTCTTTTGCAGTTTGTCATTTCCTTGGGGAGAACAAAGGATATTCTTGTCTGTATCATTTGCATTCTTGTACGTGCATCTTAAATATCCATCCACACAACCATATGAACTACTGAGCAGTAAACGTTTTAGATTGCACCTCATGGTTCCATTAGACAGCTCCCTATATCCAGCTGAACCAAACTGATCTGACAGAGATACCTGTGACATTATGATGAGTGCATCGTATTGCCTGAATAATTATATGACTTGTATCTGTATTTATTTTCCCTAGCCGTCAAAGGCCAGGATGGTGGTGCCGGTCCACTATTGGGTCCATCTGGACCCCGTAGAGAGAGTGGTACAGGACCATCAGGATCTCACGGACCCCCAGATGGCCTTGGAAAACCAGGTTGCCCTGGCGTCCCAGGTGAGACGTATCTACCTGTATCAAAGGCACCTCATGCATCTGGAGAAAACAGAGTACCATCTGGCATCATTGGGCAAGCAGGAGCAGGATGAGAGCCTGGTCTGCATATGTAACAGTATAATAGTTGTTTTAAAAGTCATTGATGAACATTTATTAAAAGCTGTTGTTGTGGCTTAGTTTACAAACTATTTCCTCATTGTTTGAAATTTCATGGCAATGGCATTTTATTCTTCTCCAACTCCTTAAATAAAAAAAAAATAAATAAAAAAAACTTGTGTCCAAGGCCACAGATGCCCCCCACTACTGAAAAACTCCATGTGTGCTGATATGGAAAGACCATAACCTCTATCACAGGTAAATGTGAGCAAACGGACATAAAAATCACTCAAGTTGAAATAAGCCTAAAAATGTAAAAGTAAGCAAATTGAAGAAACCAATTATTAGATGCACACCACCTACAAAGCATGTGTGACATTTTCTGGATGGACAAGTTATTTGATCCATTATAAATATATTGATTACTGCAGCTTTAAGTTTAATCAAGTTATTTCAACCATTAATGGGAAACAAGCAACTCACTGCTGTAAAGTTTGAATCATACTGTATATATTAAATAAAAAGCAACCGGACTTCCTTTTAATTAGTTTAGTTTCTTTACATCAGGGACCGTGTACAAATACATTAGTCTCAAGGAAGAGAAAAGATGCTTTGCACCAGATTTAGCTGGTAGCTAATTTCCATCTGCCGTCCCTGGGCAGGTGATCAACAACATTCATACACAAACCACAACACACTACACAAAAAACACAGTACAAACGCTAAAAATACAATCATTGTAAAATAAAATAAAAACCTTGTTTATTCACCCTTGAGCCATACAGAAAAATCATTTTTGTACAAATTAGTGGTTGTTGCCTTAGTGTTTACAAGTCAGAAAGTGTGGATGGTGAGACAGAGAACAACAGTCAATAACATGTGTGATCACCTCCAGCATTTATCAGTGTCACATCTCCTTTGGATGGAATTGATAAGACGGTTAATCTGTCACAAAATCATCTCTTTAATATTGCTTGTAAGGAATACCACTGGAAGTTAAATAACACACTGTTGTGTGATAAACTCTTCAAGGAAAAAGCCATAGAAATCATTCATGGAAATTGAAAGAAAGCCCAAAATGAAAAAATATACGGCAAACACTGGAAATATACAAAAATTCAAATTTGTTGCATAGCAATTAAAAAGGGAAGGGAATTGGCTAAAGAAAAAGACAAGTTATGGTACGTAATTCCAAATTTTATCTTCAAAAAGTTGGGGGCATCAAATTTCTTCTTAAATGCGATTTTGACGTAAATAAACTTCCTCTCCAGTTATCCAATTTTCAGAAACAGGCTCTTCTATGTGGGCTTCTTCTATATTAACATAATTTCTCCCCCCACAAACATTAGATATGGAATAACAAATATGTAAAATATAAAAAATAAGTCAATCTTCTATGATAACTGGGTCCAAAACAATATTTTGTTGATGTCACAACTGATTAATGAGAAAGGTCATATACTTACATACACGGAATTCTTGAAGACATTTCGTTTCCCAATAACTGTATGAGAATACAGTATAGTTTTTGATGCAATACCTGAATGTTTTTTAAGACTGCTGCAAGGCAGCAGTAATATTAATGTACAGTCAATGTTTGAAACAGATATTCTGCTAAATGCCATCAACATAAAGGATAAGAAATGTAATAACAGGTTTTTTAGACATATGATACATTGCCCTGCAATATTTCGTAACAAACAATACTGGAATAATCAACTTGGGAACATTGATTGGGAATTAATTTGGACCTACCATAACAAATATCTTGTCAGCAGTAAAGTTAGTGAGGTATATTTTAAAATCATACACGTTATCTATCCAACAAATTGATTTCTTAGAAAATATAGAAGTGAATTAAATCCTGTGCATTCTGTAATACTGGCACAGAAACACTTCTGCATTTATTTTAAGAAAGTATTTATGTTAAATTATTTTGGATTGATGTTGAATGTGTTTTTTTACACCTTATGTGAGACTAAGGTTGATTTCCAGAAAAAAGATATTATTCTGTTTTATGGGAAAAATGATGTGGACAAAAGTCATGTTTTTATTTTAAACCTTCTCATTTTATTTGGTAAGTTTTACATTCATGAAACTGTACTTCGAAACCCTCAAAGGACTGATGAAGCTCAAAGCCACCAGGACTATAGCCACCTCCAAGTCCCTAAAAAACACTTTTTGATGTAAATTTATACATATATACCCATTTTTTGTTGTTTTGTTCTTTTGCATTATTTGTACTCAGTTAATCTGGACTTATGGGATGACAGGCCATTCTTCTATCAGAGCTGTGACAAGTTGTGCATGTGTTGCTGGAGCAGGATCCAGAACATCCCACAGACACCCACCTTTGCAGCCTATATGAAAAGGTGGGATTGTTCTCTTTAACAAACAGAGGGGAGCAGCATTGCATGTGGTTTATTTCTAAGGCCCTGCTACTTAAAGTACCGAGTTACCTCTGCTGTCTGGTTGAATTTAAACACAGTACCCACAGTGTCAGGTCACAGGACATTTTAACATTAGTTCTTCCTCCTGTTCACACTGAACTTGGCAGAAGTAGGTTCAAATACTACGCTGCATACAAATGGAATGAACTTCAAACATGTATCAAGTTACATTCTCTTACTACATTTGAACAATTTAAAAAGTCACTTTTGTATGATTACAATCACACCTGTAATTGTTTTCTTTAAAGTATGGAATATATACATGTGTCTGTAAATTATCTGTGTGTTTGTCTGTTTTAAATCTATATGTTCATTTTTTGTACTCCGGTCTCTCTTGAAAAAGAGATCCAGACCTCCATGAGACAACCTGTTCAAATAAAGGCTTAATAATAATATTAAAATGTCTCCTGTCCAGTTCTCCATCTTTAGTGGAAGTAGGTCATTTTCAGAGCATCAGTTTCATTTTGTGAATGATTATTTTTGACCACTTTACTATTAAAGTTCTTAATTAATTTGATTTAGCCAGTAGAACCAACATATTTAGAAACTGGATCCAGTTGTCATCATTCATAGGAACAGTCGTATTATTCTGACTACTTTCTCTAACAGCCAAACACAGACACATACCAAATGTTTTATATTTATAACAATAATAAATTTATTTATACTATACTTACCAAACAATAATCTATAACTTATCCTACAGAGACCCAACATTCCACCTTGAGCAAGCACTTAGCGACAGTGGCGAGGAAAAACTGCCTTTTAACAGGCAGAAACCATCGAGCAGATCCGAGACTCAAGGTGGACGGACCTCTGCTTTGACCGGTTGGGGTGAGAGAGACAGAGAGAGAGATAGATGGGGAGAGAGAGAGAGGGATGGGGAGGACAGGTGGAGAGAGAGGGAGCGAGGGACAGGGACACAGACATATGCAACCACAATAACAATAAGAGCTATTATAATAGTAAAAAAAGGTCCTGATGATGGAGCAGCAGCTGAACTCATCGCCGTCTTCTGCTCAGGCTGCAGGAGCCGTCATATCCTAGACAGAAAAATGTTAAATGTCAGCAAAACCATAACATCATGTTGGGACCACAAGATCCACCTTTACCGTGTATTAAAGAGAAAGTCTCTGTGGAGACAGAGAGAGACGTTTTACACTCATTTCTCTCTTAGTTCTCTTGTTTGATCACCTCTCACTACGGAGGAGAAATAAAAATCAGTATCCACCCAAATCTACTTATGACCATATTTGGTGTGAGGGTCCTGTCCCATGTTCTGACAGCACCTCCAAACTGAACTGTTTTCTCACAGAGATCAGAGTGGATCAGTAGGTCTGGCCTAACAAACAAATGTGCATTCCTACCCGCTGAACGGCAGGCATCGACAGCGGGATGTTGCCGATTCCTGTGGCATCGCTCTGCGGTGGGACTCCACCCACAGGAACGGCTGATGCAGGACGAAGGCGCCGGGGTCCCATGTTACGAAGTGCTGCAAGAGGAGTCAACACAAACACTTAATTAGCAGCCATATAGCTGAGCTGTATCTGTTGGGTAGTTAGATCATTGACTGAGTGGAGGTGACTGACCTGCACGTTGAGCAGCTATCCTCTGAGCCGCCGTCTGCCGCTGGGTGTCACCAACTCCTGCCGCCTCAGTCTGCTGTGGAACTCCACCCACAGAAGCAACCGGTGCAGTAGCTGGAGGACGAAAGCTCCGGGGTCCCAGGCTTTGAATTGCTGCAAGAGGACTCAACACAAACACTTAATTAGCAGCCATATAGCTAAGCTGTGTCTGTTGGGTAGTTAGATCACTGACTGAGTGGAGGTGACTGACCGGTACGCTGAGCAGCTATCCTCTGACGCGCCGTCTGCTGCCGGGTGACTCCAACTACTGCCGCATCAGTCTGCTGAGGGACTTCAACCACAGAAGCAATTGGTGCAGTAGCTGGAGGACGAAGGCGCCGGGGTGCAATGTTACGAAGTGCTGCAAGAGGAGTCAACACAAACACTTAATTAGCAGCCATATAGCTGAGCTGTATCTGTTGGGTAGTTAGATCATTGACTGAGTGGAGGTGACTGACCGGAAAGCTGGGCAACTATCCACGGAACAGCAGTCTGCCGCTGGGTGTCATTAACTCCTGCCACCTCAGTCTGCTGTGGGACTCCACCCACAGGAGCAACTGGTGCAGGATGAGGGCGACGGGTTGCCATGTTTTGAATTGCTGCAAGAAGAGTCAACACAAACACTTAATTAGCAGCCATATAGCTGAGCTGTATCTGTTGGGTAGTTAGATCATTGACTGAGTGGAGGTGACTGACCGGCAAGCTGGGCAACTATCCGCGGAGTAGCCGTCTGCAGCTGGGTGTCGCCAACTCCTGATGCACCATTCTGCTGTGAAACTCCACCCACCGGAGCGACTGATGCAGGACGAGGGCGGCGGGATCCCATGTTTTGAATTGCTACAAGAGGAGTCAACAGGGGACAGAAACATCAACACAAACACTCAATCAGCAGCCATATAGCTGAGCTGTATCTGTTAGATCATTGACTGACCTGCAAGGTGAGCAGCTATCCTTCGTGGCACCTGAGGGGCAGGCCTCCTGGGACCAACGGTCTGTGGTTGTGGCACCATGCTTGAAGCAAAGCGAGCCACAAATCTGCGATATAAAATGGACATTTAGCAGAATTTTAATACACATTAACCTCATTAATTACAGAAATGAATAAATATTTTCCTCATCACAGCTGTAAAGCCAGTTATGTATTTTCAGTACATTTTATGAGCTACTTAAGCATCATCAAGCTTACTCTAAGTATTATTGCACACTGTACAACTCTATTCAGTCATCTCTGCATCGAGCATCACTGTACAGCCTCCAATGAGACCAGTTCTGATAATAATACAACAGTCTTTTTCACTACACAAAGAGTTCGTACCAAAGCAGTTTAAAACAACTTCAAACATTCACTCACACTTGTTGGTCGTTGAACATCAAGCCATTCAGTCTGTCAATGGCTCGGTCGGCTGCCTCCTGCGTCTGGAAACGGACGACAGCGTAGTTTCTGGAGCCGTTGGCAACAACCTTAAAGGAAGTACACACATGCTACTTTTAGGACCCACACACACGCAGTAAGAGTACATGAAAAGTGACTTTATAGTCCTACTATTGTGATGTTCTGTGCATTGGGAAACAGGCTAAGCACACACATTCAATTAGACCTGCAGAGTCACAATACTATGCTCCAACAATGACTGTCGACCATAGCCCTGCTTCAGATTAGATATGAGAAGGAGGAATCAGACACTAGTCTCCTACCTGGCAAGATAGAACGTTGCCAAAAACGGACATGGTGTCATTAAGTGCCTCGCTGTCGATGGACTCCTCCAGGTTCTTGATGATCACCTTTCCGACGGGCTGAGGCTGTGCTGAAGAGATGCGAGGACGCCGACCCCAGACCCCATAGAAGTTGTAGGCGTCCAAAGCACGCTCAGCTGAGGGAAGGAACACAGACAAAATGGTTTGAGTTGTTTAGTAAATAGAAATTTTCAAGAGCAGATTTAACAGCACATGTTAAAGGTGTGGTTGGTGTGAGTATTTATTTCTCAGGATTTTAATTCCCTGGACAAACAACAAAGATTTCTGTCTAATTATTCTACTAATTGTTCCTTAACAGATAAAGAAAATGAGAAAATAATATCAGTAAAACACTGAAACACACCTGAGAAAACCAGATGAAGATGCAGACCTGTTATCTTATCAGTCATATACAAAAAATGATATACAGATTGATGATGACAAATTTAAGTCAGTATTTGTGATAAAGTACATACCTTCAGCTGGATGGTCAAAGCTCACATAGGCGCAGCCGAGGGAACGACCGGTGGTGATGTCCCGACATATCTGGACGGAGCGGATAGCTCCTGCCAGACTGAAGGTGTCGTACAGGCTGGCCTCTGTCACCCGTAGCCCGAGACCTTCCACGAACAGGAACGGGCAGGTAGTAGTGGTACGGGAAGCGCTGGTGTTCATACTAGAGTTAGCCATAGCAAAGTAGCTGTCGATGTTAACAAAGAAGCTGTCGATGTAAGCAAAGAAGCTGTCGATGTTAGCAAAGTAGCTGTCGATGTTAGCAAAGTAGCTCACGAAGCAAAACAAAAGGTTTCTGTACAGTCCAAAGTCTTCGCAAAACCAAGTGTCTGTCGAATCTTAGGCAGTTACTTGTTATATAGCCCGGTGAGGCACATCCTGTTGTCAGAGACGAGAACTTCCGGTGACAGAAAACGTTCAAAAATTAAGACGGACATCAAATACGGACATTAAATCATGCGCATGTCGGCAATTGTCGATTTTTTCATTGTGTAAATGAATTAATTGTTTCTATTAATCTGTGTGCAAAAATAGCATCAATATACTTGGTTTATGAGTGTTACCCCGTGCCGCCCCCTTCTTCATCTATTGGTCACACGGGATGTTACGGATTGGCCAGATGCGGAAGTGGAGTGGAGAAAACACGTAGTGTTTAAGGCTTAATTTTTTAAGAGATAAAACTTTATTGCAAATATGCGACAGCATAAGAGCGAACGACAAATAAGGCAGCTTAATTCACTAAATTAGCCTGGTTCAGAAAAGTTGCTAAAGGGAAACAGAAGATTAAGCATAGTCTAAAATAAAATTACAACACAATAATAAGCCAAAATAAAGAAATAAATTTATTAAATCATGACAATCAGAAAAAGGAACAAAAAAATATTACATTTTACTTGGGGGGAAGAAAACACAAAGCTCAAACTATTCTTCCAATTCAGTGAGGAAGAGTTTCAATAAACTGTGAATTTTCTTTGCTTTCACATCATTTAAAAGTTTTAGTGAATTTCAGGAGGCCTATGATCTGAATTCATTTGTTTTTGTGTTGTGTTTTTTTCATATAACGTGGTTTGTTTCTCCAGATGAAGTTTACATTAATTTGGTTCATGGATATTATTCATTTGTTGGAATTGCATTAGAATAGGTTGGGTGAATAAACTTTCCATTTTTGTTAGATAAATACAACCCAGTATTGATTAGTCTCTTTGGAGCCAGGAAGTTAATATGGCTTTACAGTCTTTTATTTTGTTTTCAGTATTTAGTGATTGGCTTAGTTTTTGGTTCTTTGTAAGGTCGACACCCAGGTATTTAATTTATGATTTGATAGGAATATTACAAATATTTTGCATCATGTATAACAAATAATTCATATCTCTTTAAATTTTAAAGTCAACCCTGAAGCATTTGAAAATATTTTTATTTTTTCAATACTTAAAGGAATTTGATGTTCATCTTTCAAGTGTTGTGTCACTGTTGTGTCATCTGCTAGTTGGGTGATGATCATATCTGTACCTAATACATTTAATTTTTTTAATGTCATTACAACTTTTAAGGTAAATTGCTAGCATTTCAGTGACTAGAATAAATAAGTATGGTGAAATAGGGCAGCCTTGAGGTGTTCCTACATTCATATTAAATCTTGGGGTGGTGCCTTTAGGTGGTGAAACACAGCTGGTAATATTTTGGTATAATCCCCTTATTAATTTTCTCAATTTGAATCCAAATCCAAAATGTTCAAGTATTGAAAAGATAAATGGATGTTCAACTAAATCAAAGGACTTATAGAAATCTAAGAAGAAAAGAAAACCACAATCCTCAGTTAGGTTTCTGTGTTCTATAATGTTCATTATTAGCCTCATATTGTTGTGAATTGATCTTCCTTATAAAAATCCAGATTGAGTTTTTGCAACAAGATTTGAAATCCCTTTTTGAAGCCGAGTAGTGAAAAGGTAGGTTAACAATCTGTAGTCTGATTTTCTAAGAGTAATAGACCTTCTGTTTTCAGTCAGTCTGGGGTCTTTATTAGGTTTTTGAATTGAAATGATAAACCTTTGCCTCATTGTTGGCCGAAGTGTACCAGACTCAAATATTTGTGAGAATACTTGATGCAGTAGTTTTCTTATATCTTCCCAGAAATATCTGTAAAAGTCTCCAGTGAGACCATCTGATCCAGGAGCTTTGTTAAGAGAGAGACGACCAATAACTGCATCCAATTCTGACATAGTTCTCTGATTTTCACGTTTGTTTGAAGTCATCATCCAATTTGGGAATTAATTTTTCTGTATCCTTTAGAAATGTCTGACAGACTTCTATTGAACATTTAGAGCTGTAGATTTGGCTGTTAAATTTAAAGATTACTGAAGAGATTAATATATCATCAGTGATTTCTATGTCATCAGCCATCAAGGATCTGATATCATTTTGCTTTGTCTTCTTTTTTCAAGACCATGAAATAAGCTGAATGTTTTTCTCCCTCCTTTGTCCATTTAGCTCTGGATCTGATAAATGCCCCTTCTGCTTTTAGAGTTAACATTTCATCTAGTTTAGGTTGAAGGCTCAGGATCTTCTGTAGGATAATAATCACCCATTGTCCACGTTCATCTGCTGTATGAGACACAATCTGACCTTTGGAAACATTTTTAGGAGGATGGCGACCCCTGCCTGGGCACAGTCTGGAGACCTTCCTTTCTTCAGCAGGTGGTGCTGTTGTGAAAAACAAAGGGTCCTGAGACTGCGGTCCTGAGACTGGAGTCTCCAGTGCTGCAGCTTCACCACAGCCTTTCTACATACCAGAATATGGAATATCTGGAATATCCTGGAATATCTCTGACCTTACCCTTCTCGCGTGTGATGGTGAAGCTCTGCAGGGTCACAATGAAAATACTGCTGCCTTCATGAGTAATACTCATGTACTGCTCCACTAATAAAGGGATATCTTATCTTATCTTTTATCTTATGAGCTGTGGGGAAAATGGGGATAACACAGAAGTAGTCTAACACAATGAGCCAACAATGGGATGTACATTACTAAGAACAATTCAGGGAAGTATTTTTAATTGTTTGGTCGAGATGTTTGTTTTCATTAAAAAAATATTTATCTTAACTGGTGGGCGATTTTGTTTAAACTGCAACCTTTATTACTTTTAATGCCTATAAATTGGCTGACTCTATTTAGCACTGTTGTACAGCTTTGTCGTATTTCGTTAAAAATAAATAAAACAACTGTCGCTACTGGTATGTATGTTACATTATTAAGTCGCCTACCTTGGTGCCTTCAGATTTCTGAGCTTTCCACTTAGAGGTGGATGTTTAATACTTTTAGAGGCTTAACGTAGGGAAGACATGTTAAAAGTCTGGCCCGGGGCCCAATCACAGTCCGAGGTCTCATTTTATACGGCCCGCAGCGTCCGTCTTAAAATGAATTATTTATGGCCAACCAGCACTGTCAAGAAGAATTAATAAATCATATAGGTTCAAAATGCACTTTCTTTTTTCACATCATGGTGGCAGCACCACTCTGTAGCTCTGTCTGACTGTGTGACTGAACTGTTTTCTCACATAGAGATCAGAGTGGGTCAGTAGGTCTGGTATAACAAACAAATGTGCATTCCTACCTGCTGCATGATGGCCTGCAATCGAGCAGCCATCGACTGCGGGATGTTGCGAATTCCTCCATCATTCTGCGGTGGGACTTTGTGTAGTGATTACTACAACAGAATAAGTGGTTACAGAAAATGAATGAATGATTGATTGAATGAATGAATGAATGAACAGCTGCAGCAGTTGCCATTCCTCTCCAACTGCCCGCTGTCGTATGAAGTTAGACTAAAACTTATATCAATTACATATGGGGTTTCAATCATTTGCAAATTCATTGCAAGCTGTTTTTATTTACATTTACACAGCATCCCAACTTTTTTGGAAACGGGTTTGAACATTAAAGTACCTTGTAGACAACAAAAATAAGTATTATTGCCTGTGATAAAAAAAAAACATTTTTCCAATAAGCAGTTCATTAAACTAATATTTTAAGACTTAGTACTTCTTCGTACATTAAAGTACCATGTACTAATCAATATTAGGCGATAAGTGTTACTTTTGACGTGTACAGGCTACTTGAATGTGGAAAAACTCAAAAACGACACAGTGACAGTGCTTAATAATATTTGTACATGTTGTCTAAGATGTACTAACTCCAACAATATTAGTTTCATGGACTTCTTATGGAAGCTAAGCTATTTGTCATCAAATTTAGGGAAAAATGCTTATTTTGGTTATCTGGAAAGGAAATTGGAGTGAGATTACTCCAAAACTACACAATAAAAGTACTTAGGAGTATTTGTCCGTGGCGTCCACAAAGTACTTAGTCCAGTGGTATAATTGTACTGAACTGCTCATTGGTGAAATCCTTTTCATTCCACATCAAAACGTGCCGAAAAGGCTTATTTTTGTCCAAATCCGGTTAATCATATTTCCTTAGACTTTCTAGTATAAACTCTTACTTTGAAAACCGGACGTAGTCCATTCAAAGCATTTACCTTAAACCTCAGAATACGGGAGCACATCTACATTAAAGTGCGGCTGGTTTTACCGCAGTAGTTTCTACCGGGAAGCTGAACATTAAGCGTCCCTTCCCTCAGTGGGGTGTGTACTCAGGTCAAAGACCGCTGCTGTCCGGGATTATTAAAATGACTCTTTACTTTATGGACCGTGGATCATGACCGAGGAGAAGGGCTCACGCAAACTATTTCCGTCATTGTTCCTGACACAGAATGACTCGCTTTGATTGACGACCACACTATGGAGATCCGAAAGAGGTTTGCTTCGTGTTGGCAGAGTTTTCTGACATGTTTCAAAAAACCGGGCCAACCTGGAGGTGAGACCGGGAGCGATGGGAAGGGGCCCGCCGTCATTGGTAATCCCTGTGTGCTTGAAGCCGCACCGCCGAATTTGAGTTCTAAACCAGTCGTACCAGCGCAGACACCAGGAGTTCATTACATCGCCCAGTATGATTACGCCGCTCGCACTGAGAAGGACCTGAGCTTTAATACTGGAGACACCATCGAGGCTTTGGACAAAAGTGCCGGTGAATGGTGGTTTGCGCGAGCCCTCACAGGTGTGTCGGCCAAGAAACAGGGATACATCCCGGCTAATTATGTCGCACCTGTGGAGAGTATTGACGCAGAACCGTATGTATAATCATTATCATTATTATCATTATCATTATTATCATTATCATTATCATCCCTGCTGACGTATGAATAGACTAATAATGTCTGAAATATCTGTGATTTCTTCACTAATTTCAAACTTTCTTGTCTCTGAATGGTAACACCTTTAACTTTAACGTTTAAATGCATCAATATTACATTCCAGATAGGCAAGTCCTATTTCTCAGTCTTTAGTGCTGGCTCCACTGTGAAGTCTTAGTTAATGTTTGTCTGTGACCAGGAAATGAAGGCTCACAGGTTAATGTTTCCCATGAAGGAAAGGCTACAAAAACAAAGTTAGACAGCAAGCCTCAGTGTCCCATGTTATTTAACCCCAAAGCAACAGTCCAATAATAATAATGATAGTTTGACCCTCATATCATAACATAGCCCTAGAAATTTGAATCACCTTTACGTCAGTAGTTTGATAGTAATTCAAGAAAAGAATATTTCACTTATTTTTAAGCAACTTTTGAAGTTGACACCAAACTGAATCCTCAGTTTTACTTACAATTTGATTTTAGTCAAAAGTCTGTGACATTATTGTTTGTTATCTCACAGTAAATCATTTTCTGTTGGTTCTTCTAAATGTAAACATTCTGGATCACCAGACTTTATTATTTACAGTTTTTATGTCACACTATCCTGGTCCCTTCTGGTAAAATGACTACTTAAACCACATTTACTGACACTATATGTCATACTAGAGGTCTGGGCCCCAGGTGAAAGAGAAAAAAGTGATCCAGAATCTACATCTGTTCCTGTGCCCGCCTCACAATTTAATCAACTCTTCCTCAATCTGAGATCCACCCCTACATAGAATTTCATCAAAATCCACTCCTAACTTTTTGAGTAACGCTGCTAAAAGTCAAACCAATGCCAGGAAAAGCAAAACCTCCTCTGCGGCTGTAATGATATCACCTGTGCATTAACATGATTTTGCTGACATCTCAGTGACAGTTTTACTGTTTATCTCCACGGCACCATTCTGGATAGCTACAGAAACTGGTTTTGGAACAAAGTCATATGTGACCTCTCCTGTATTCCCACCAGGAAAGGCTCTATATATGTTTTTAAAAGATATCCAGACATTGTTTTCACTCATAAAACATATGTTCTTTATCGTTGTGTGCAGTAACGTCTTAGGAAAAAGTACTGTAGGGCCTATGCAGGAAAGTTCAGCCCCTGTCTGTGATGCAGTCTCAAACAGGCATCTCAGCAAAACCAGTTTCTTTTCAGCTGTGAACTGGTTTTTCCAGATTTGTTTCCAGGCATTAAAAATAGCTTTGATTCTCTTGAAGAGTCACGTCATCATTTGTGTCATAGTTTCACTAAATCACAAACTTGACAGACGTGATGTGAGACTAGACTAGACTTCAGCTGAAGCCATCTTAAAAAGAGAATTAAAACACGTCGCCTCCACTAGTAGGAGCAGAGGCATGAACAGCACACTGTCCCTTCCTAATGTTTGTATTGTTAAAAGTTAGTTTTTGGTAATGTGATTAAACGTGAGCGTTTTTAACAATTATTTCTTAGACCGAAAAATACTGGGTTTGATGTGTTTGTTATTGATGCTGACAGTATTAATAAGCCAATTGGAAATCAATCAAATCACCAGTGAACCTTTTCGGTTGATAAGTGTTCTATTAGTATTTATTATTTTATTATTTGTATCAGTTATTGAATATTGATTTTTTCAGATGGTACTTTCCTGACACCAAGAGGCTGGATGCAGAGAAGATGCTGTTGGCAGCAGGGAACCAGCATGGAGCCTTCCTCATCAGAAACTGTGAAAGTCAGATGGGGGAGCTCTCACTCTCAGGTGAGACGAAACCAAAACATGCACATTTTCATTTAAGGTCCAGTGTGTAGGATATAGGGGCAGAAATTCAATATCATATGAAAATAAATAAAAAAAAATATATATATATATATATATATATATACACACACACACACACACACACACACACACACACACACACACACACACACACACACACACACACACACACAGGGAAGGGAAGGGAAGGGAACAGAACAGAACACTTAATCATCACAGTATAACACCAAGTTAAACTTTCACCTGCTTTGGTGCAAATGAAAGTGACAACAGGTGTAATGAAGAGGCAAAAGCAAGACAACCCCAAAAAGAGAATGTTTTCCCATGTGGTGACCACAGACATTTGTTCTCTCCTCATCCTTCCTGACTGATTCTTCTCTAGTTTGGTGTTTTGCTGGTGTCCTTGTCACTACTGGTAGCATGAGGCGGTACCTGCAGCCCAGTGAGGTTGCACAGGTAGTCCAGCTCCTCCAGGACGGCACATCCATACGAGCAGTAGGGAGTAGGGAGCTATTATAATATTTCAGCCTCAGCTAAACATCTTATTTTTAATCTTTACAGTTTAAGCAGATCTATAGGAAGCAGCTGGTTGTGTTTTTATGTATACTTAGAGTAACTAATTACCTGTGACTGGAGAACCTGTTTGGTGTGCTAATGTAGTAGCACTCCTAAAGCAATAAGCCTGCCTTTTGATTTAAATGGTACGAGTATGTTGTTCCACTTGTTTGTTATAGATTCTCTATTGAAGTCATGCTAGTTAGAAATCTGCTGTCTGTGTGCTCATCTGCTACAAAGCACACATTTCCTAACAGCCTAACAGCCCTAGCATTGTTCCTTTCCTCAGTTGACTAAATAGAGGTCTCTGCTCAGACAGCTTTATCTCTCTGTTCTAATCTGTCCTTCCACTTTGGCCCACCTCTTTCCATTATTTAAATTCTTTCCACTGTCATTCATTGAGCTCTGTCACGGCCACCTCCCTGGCTAATTCACCGGTTTTGTGTGTGAATCAGGTCACCAAAATGAACACCTGTTAGCACCATGCTAATGTTACAGAATGTCAGGAAAAATGACAACAATATCCTTTAATGGACTCTTCATCACTGTATGAGAAAATATTCCACCTTAAGCAACTTCCTTCACATTTCTGAACTTCTCGATATAATAACTTTGCACCTGCTAGAGTTTCACACCTATTAGTGCAAAGTTCTTGAAATGAATCTGAATATATTTACATACGACTGTAATGAGCCTTCAGTCAAGTCCCAAACCTTTAAGTTTTACTTAAAAGTTTAACATTTGCATATCAACATCGGATCAAATGTTTTCATGTGAAAGATGTCAACAGTTAACCCACAGTGCTCTTTGGCATTGTGGTGCCTCTCAGCTCTTTGTTTTAGGTTTTTTGTGGAAATTGGTTCAGTATTTTTTGTATAATTTGGGGAAAATATCAGAAAACTCCCTATTTAACGTTGTTAAAGAAAGTGGAAAAATAATTCTAAGTTTCCTGGACCAGACCCCATCCTTATGGAAATCTGTCCAGTATGGGAGTAAAAAATATTCTAATATATTTTCTGATACTGTATCGATTCTCAAAAAAACACTGTATTTATTTTTAAATTAATAGTCTACATGAAAAGATTGGTGAAAGTCACTGTTACCTTTTTTTCTTAATGTGTTTACCTAAAGAAAGCACCTGTGTTTTGTTTTATTTTATTATGTTTTATTTAATTTAATTTAATTTTTAGATATATAGGCAATCATTAATTCCTTTGCACTGCTTGCACAAAAACTAGTGCTATGATGTTGTTACATGGACTGTTATTAATACAAAGCAGATCTCATGGTGTTGATTGCATTTCATATATATATATATATATATATATATATATATATATATATATATATATATATATATATATATATATATATATATATATATATATTGCATTGCAGTATATATAATCATAGAAATATAATTATAAAATTATAGAAATATTCTGACCACAGTTGCTATGTATGGAATCATAGCCCCGGTATCGTGACACACACTATCGCCAGATTCTGTAAATACTCTCTACTGTCTGGCAGTTTTTTGTTAATCCCACCGACCAACAGACATGGTGGAAACGATAACCTCCTTGGCAGAGTTAATGGATGGAAATGGAAACTTTTTTGAGCATTAATCCTGTTTATGTTTCATGCTGGTGAGCAACACCAAGACAAACTTGTGCTGTAATGCTGTAGGCCCACCGGACGCTTGAAAAACCTCACAAGATGTTGACTTGTCTTGCAGTGATGGACAATGCGAAGGTGAAGCATTACAAGCTGCGAAAAACAGGGAATGGTCACTTGTTCGTGTCGAGGACTAAATCCTTTGTAACACTCCGAGACTTGGTGAAATATTACTCTGAACAGTCTGATGGTCTCTGTGTGCGTCTGGGTGAACCATGCAAAAAGGTCAAGTATAACAGGAACTACACACATTCTGTTTATTTCTAAAATCTACTGTCTTATTTCTAGTCATTCACTCTTCTACAGAGCGTAAAATATTAGTAAACGTGACCCTTTTTGTTGGTGCAGATGGAGGCACCACAGACTCACGGTCTGTCATACAACACCGTGGACCAATGGGAGATCGACCGCACCTCCATCAGGCTGGTGAGGAAGGTGGGAGCCGGTCAGTTTGGAGAAGTGTTCGTGGGCGTGTGGAACCACACCACAACAGTCGCAGTGAAGATGCTCAAACCTGGTACTTTATTCTCCCTGTTGAACCAGAAACAGAAAAATTAAAAATAAGTAGTAATAATTGGTGCAAGTTTTATTATTGGTATGTGATAAAAATCTGATGATTAATTCAGTATCTAACTGGTATTGTCTTTCTACTGGCTTTAGTTAAGTAGCTGCAACGTTCTAAACAATCTGGATGTGAGATAAACAAGATGAAAATTACAAAATGAGGAATAACCTGCATGAAATATGTCTTAAACCAGATGAACCGTGTCCAAGGACACAGATGTCCCCGCTGTTGTAATTTAGAGAAAAAAACACATGGTGTTCAATGACGTCGGCGCCGTCTCGTCATTGTTTCCTCTTAGTCATGGAAAAAAAGCCCTTAAGGAGAAATGTCTCTTTGTCACTGGGAGCAAGGTGTACCTAAAGATACGACCTTAGCTGAAGTGCTGTGGGCAATAAATTAATCTTCTGCTGTCGTGTTTGGTTTCACACATATTTTATTCCATTAGGCTTTCTTTGGCTCTCAATAGAATACATTTCTGTATTCAGAATATCAGGAAATGGAGTTTCAAATGTACGAAGGCTCAGCTCCTGAAAATTGACCGAATAGTTAGCATGAGCAGTGCTAGCCGTGCTAGCCTCCGCGGCGAACTCGACCAAAAGAAACCAATCAAATTTATGATCGATATTCCTAAAGAGAGAATGTGTAAAAGTGAAAGTGTACCTCCTAATCTACCATGACTGAACACCCCCCCCGACAGGCACCATGGACCCTGAGGACTTCCTGAGAGAAGCTCAGATCATGAAGAGGCTGCGGCATCCCAAGCTGATCCAGCTGTATGCTGTCTGCACCTTGGAGGAGCCCATCTTCATCATCACAGAGCTGATGAAGAACGGCAGTCTGCTGGAGTACCTGCAGAGTAAGACACGTCATCGACACATACCGTCATTACCCAGCTTTATGACGGGATCAGAGTCCAGTGCTGCTGCTGTTCCTAAATAACAATCTGCCACATGTGACAAAGGTCAAACTACAGTAGAGCAACAATTATGTGTAATCGTCCTTCAGTTTTAAAAACTTATTCCCCAAACATTTCACAGCATGAGTTTTACATTCATCTAGTCTCACAGTGTCAACATGAAGTCCAGTGCAAATAACCCTGTTTCCTTGTTTGCAGACTCCTTTAAAACTCCAGGTTCACCACCTCCCCACTGAGCTTTTCCTCAACGATTAGCTTTATTGTAGATGTTAATACTTTGTGACAGATTGAATGTTTACGAAGGATTCATTATGCAAAGGACAGAACGCTGAAAAAAGGCAAGGCTCTAAATATACTTAAAATAAAATGATCAAAGTTTGACACTTTAATACGCATAATGCTGGGTTCTGTCTATCTGTCCTGTTTCGTTTCCGGAGCGTAACTCCAAAACTATTTTTCACAAAACTTTATAGATACAATAGAACTTTTCTTCTTTGCATTTTTTGGTTTCTGTGGTTGGTAAAGTTGAATTTTGACTCATTCTGTGCCTCAAAAACTTTTTTCACCAAACTTAATGTACACATGTCCCGTCTACTGGAGAGGTGTCTTTTGATGATTTTTTTTAATGTTGAAAATTAAACTTTTTCTCAGAAGATCCGTAGAAGAATTGTAATTAACAGGGACAGATGAAATAACTTCTTGTCTTGCTTCAATGAAAAGCACCCATTGCTGGGGATCCTCAGTATTTCATGCTGGTTTTAAATATTTTCAGACATTTTATAGACAAAATGATTGTTAGTTCATTTGAAAAATAATCAGCATATCATACTGAAAATTCTATTAGATTAGCTGCAGTAGTATAGGATGTAGAGGAACCCCTGTCGTAGAACAGAGCGACCCTAAGGCTGATCTTTCATTTGCTGCTTGTTGGACATGTGTAATGCTCTCCTCTTACACTGTGCTGTAGTGTGATGGTCACTCTGAGGAGCCATCATGTGGAACTGATGTCTGCAGCCCTCAGACAGTCTGTGGTGACCCATATCAGCCATAGGTCACCATACACCCTACTGGAACATGTCAGGCTAGGACTCACAAGTGTAACAACAATCTAGACTGAAGCTGCTATGAATGATTCTTTAAGGGAGATGAACATTTAAAGCACATCCTTTAAGTGTTACTCGGGGTCCTTTCACACCTAACAGACTCTCTCTCTTTTTTTTCTTTGCCTCCTTACCAGTCAAAGACAACACAATTGCCACATATGAGGAAATTAATTGAACTAATTTAAAACAGTCTTTGAATGAATCGATTCCTTCTTTGATTCGGCGACAATGGAAGGCTCTCTGCAGACCCCGAATACACGCCCTCCTACAAACTAATCAATGTCAGTTATAGGGAGACAAAGCCCATGTAGGCTAAGATGATGGGATGTTTTTATGTCACGTTAAATTCTCTAGTCCACTCACATAATTACAATGTGAAAACAAAGCCGTTGGATCAAATGTAAATCATGTAGCCTTAACATGGACCTTGGTTCAGACGTTGAGGAGTGAAAATACCCTCAGTTAGACGATCACTGGACAGATTTTACTCTCATGCATTCAAGTTTAATGATCCTGCAAACACAAATTAAAACAGTGGAATCATAACCTCTGACAGAGTTTGAACAAAGAATTATGTCCTTACTCTTTTATATCTAACTTCACAACAGTAGCATTAAGTGTTGTTCTTCATGGACAAATCCTCTAGCTGAGTTTTAGTAGTGCATTTAGTAGTTTTGCATTTTATATTTTGACCATAAAATAGAATTATGGGTAATAAGCTGTTTTCTTCATTGCATTTTATTTGACACATTAATTATTCTTCATCTTTTAGCTTGTTAATACAGGAGTAGTAGCTATTCCCCATCATGCAATTTAAATGCATGTATTTTTATTTTCAGTTGTTGGTATTTCATTTATTTAATTTCCAAGTTCAAAAATCATTCTACATTAATTTAAAGTTCCATGTTTGGGGCAAAGGGTAGGAGGAGTTACCTGCAACTAGCTTCCAGCAAAAAGCAGCAGAAAGGTTTAAATAAATCTTAGATACACAACCAACATACAGTAGAATGCAGAACTTTCTTCTCCTGCCATCTGTGATACCTTAAACTTTATACAGCGACTGACTCTGTGCTTCCCTGCCTTGATTACAGAGGATAAGGGAACCACGCTGCGGATCTCTGACCAGATTGAGATGGCTGCCCAGGTGGCATCAGGCATGGCGTTCCTGGAGTTACAGAACTACATCCACAGAGACCTGGCAGCCAGAAACGTCCTGGTGGGCGAGAACAACATCTGCAAGGTGGCGGACTTTGGCCTCGCCAGGGTCTTCATGGTGGGTTTGATGTTTAATGTGGTGTTATATGCTGTGTGTAGTAGGTGACGTAGCTGTTAATCCATAATATGTAATTGTAGTCTAGGGCTGTGCAATATGAACACATCTCATATCCACATAACAATAGTACTGTATCATGATATTTCACCCATCCATCCACTTTCTTCTGCTTATCCGGGTTGCGGGGGCAGCGTTCTTCTGGTGGTACACCAAGGCGTTCGCAATGGTTCTCATGACCATAGGTGAGGGTAGGAACGTAGATCGACCAGTAAATCGAGAACTTCGCCTTGTAGCTTAGCTCCATTTTCACCACAAGAAACCGGTACAGCAGCGGCATCACCGCAGACGTTGCCCCAATCCGTCTATCAATCTTTCGCTCCATTCTTCCCTCACTCGTGAACAAGACCCCGAGATACTTGAATTCCTCAATACAGGGCAGCAACTCATCCCTGACCTGGAATTGCCACCTTATCGTGGTGGAGGGGTTTGAGTGTGTGAATGATCTTAGGAGCTGTGTTGTCGGGGGCAGTTTGCCCCTGTTAGGGTCTCCCAAGGCAATTTGGTCCTAGGTGACAGGTCGGACTAAGGATGCTTTCATGATACCCTTCTGAGGAACAAAAACAGCATCCAATTTACTTCGCCTGGATCGAGGATACCGGCCCAGCTGGGCACACCCCGGAAGAGGTGGTGGGTCCACCACTTGCAGGAGGAACCATAGGGTTCCAGTGTAATGTCAATCGGGCGGCAGAGAAAGGCAGAGGCCTTTGCCGGACCGATTCCCTACTGCCAAAACTGGCTTTGTGGACATGGAATGATATTTCACTGTCTGTAAATTTAATGACTATAAAATGATGACATTTTGAATTATACACTGCTCAAGAAAATGATGGGAACACTTTAATCACACATCGGATGTTGATAAATGAATTATTCAAGTTGAAAATCTTTTCTGATGAACTTTGTATAATTTGTTGAGAACAAAATAACGTAACAACAGTCAACGGTAACCGAAATCATCAACCATTGAGGGCTGGATTCAAAATCACAACGGAAATCAAAGTAAAAAATTTAAATCACAGGCTGAGCCAACTTGTGTGAATTTCATCATCAACTCATAATGTGACTCAGTAGTGTTTTTGGCCCCCACATGTCTGTATGCACTAATGACAACGTCTGGTCATGATCCTGATGAGTCAGCGGATGGTGTCCTGGGGGATCTCCTCCCAGACCTGGATCAGGTCATCAGTGAGCTCCTGGACAGTCTGTGGCGGTACTTTAAGGTGTCGGATGCACCGATACATAACGTCCCATAGGTGCTCAGTTGGATTTAGGTCAGGGGAACGTGAGGCCAGTCAGTGGCATCAATGTCTTCATCATCCAGGAACTGTCTACACACTCTGGCCATATGAGGCCGGGCATTGTCCTGCACCAGGAGGAACCCAGGGCCCACTGCACCAGGAGGAACCCAGGGCCCCGTACACCAGGAGGAACCCAGGGCCCCACTGCACCAGGAGGAACCCAGGGCCCGCTGCACCAGGAGGAACCCAGGGCCCCACTGCACCAGGAGGAACCCAGGGCCCCACTGCACCAGGAGGAACCCAGGGCCCCACTGCACCAGGAGGAACCCAGGGGCCCGCTGCACCAGGAGGAACCCAGGGGCCCGTACACCAGGAGGAACCCAGGGCCCCACTGCACCCGGAGGAACACAGGGCCCACTGCACCAGCTTAAGGTCTGACAATCGCTCTGAGGATTTCATCCCGGTACCTAACAGCAGTCAGGGTACCTTTGGCTATGACATGGAGGTCTGTGTGACCCTCCAAGGATCTGCCTCCCCAGACCATCACTGACCCACCACCAACCGGTCATACTGGATGATGTTACAGCAGCATAACATTCACCACAGTGTCTCCAGACTCTTTCACACCTGTCACGTGTGTTCAGTGTGAACCTGATCTCCTCTGTGAAGAGAACGTTGAGTCAATGGCAGACCTGCTAATTCAGGTGTTCTCTGGTGAATACCAATCAAGCTGCACGGTGCTGGGCTGTGAAGACATGTCCCACTAGAAGACGTCAGGCCCTCATGTCACCCTCATGGAGTCTGTTTCTGACAGTGTGGTCAGAAACATGCACACCAGTATCCTGCTGGAGGTCATTTTGTAGGGCTCTGGCTGTGCTCCTCCTGTTCCTCCTCCCACAAAGGAGCAGATACCGGTCCTGCTGCTGGGTTGATGCCCTTCTTCTTCCTGTCCAGCTCTCCTTGTGTAACGGCCAGTCTCCTGGTATCTCCTCCAGGCTCTTTAGAGACACAGCAAACCTTCTTGCAACCACATGTATGGATGTGCCGTGCTGGAGGAGCTGGACTACCTGTGCAACCTGACTGGGCTGCAGGTACCGCCTCATGCTACCAGTAGTGACAAGGACACCAGCAAAACACCAAACTAGAGAAGAATCAGTCAGGAAGGATGAGGAGACCTCAACTGTCTGTGGTCACCACATGGGAAAACATTCTCTTTTTGGGGTTGTCTTGCTTTTGCCTCTTCATTACACCTGTTGTCACTTTCATTTGCACCAAAGCAGCTGAAACTGATTCACAATCATTTGTGCTTCCTAAATGGACGGATTGATATCCCTGAAGTTTCACTTGGTGTTATACTGTGATGCTGAAGTGTTCCCTTCAGTTTTTTGAGCAGTGTATTATGAACAAATTAAATGTACGTACTGATTAATGTTTTGATTATTTGTGCAATTTGTCAATTAGTTATGTAACAAAATAAAAAATATGAATGTCTAAAATCTGGAAAGGTAAACAGAAAACACCTGATCCATGTGTAGGTGGTAAAAAAGGTTCATGTCTGTTCAGTGTGACAGAGTGACAGTGTTTCCTCATAAACTACTTTAGTCTGCTCGTTTCGCTTTGCCTCACGCATAGACGCGCACACACACACACACACACACACACACACACACACACACACACACACACACACACACACACACACACACACACACACACACACACACACACACACACACACACAGCCGCCTGTGTTGGAGGATTTTTCGTTAAAGACGTAGCCGTATCGAGACAATGTGGGACTGAATGACGTCCAGCAACCTGGGGCACGTAAAAACTTCTAGAAAACATAAATAACAAATTTCCGACAGCAATGCAATTCAATGTGCTTTGTAGAAAAATAAAATGCAGCAAATGTGATAAATGTATCATTTGAAAAGCAACAAGACACAACTTTTAAAAATGAATTGGTCTGGTTTAAAACCAATGATAATAAAAAAAAGCAAGGATGGGAGTTCTTCCTGGACTCAAATTAAGGCCTTGTCTGATATCAGGTCTGAGCTACATGATAACAAAATGCCTCTTCTTACTGGGACCACCAGTAGGCCAGTCCCAGATGTTCTGAGGGTTCTGGGAGGTTCACATGGCACAAGCATGTCAGAGATGGATTTTGGTCCAGAGCCACAGAGGGAATTGAAGACAAGCAGCAAGATTTTAGTTCTGAATGAGTTGGAGGTGCCAAAAAGCTTTTTATTAAAGAGTGCATTAAACCTGAGACATGACACCATAACAGGCACATTCGTTTTGTTTCGTCTCGGATGGCATGAAATCCTCCTGTCTCTGTGCTGCTTGCCACAATATTCCTATAAAGACATTTTTGGCACAAGGAAATAAATGATAGAGCATAATCTGAAACGATGGATGTTTTTCTACCATCAGGGCGGATATATCACAAAGCCCTACTGTACACTACACTACACATTATACATGCTTTATTGGTTGGTCCTCAGTACAACATGATATCTGCTTCTATAAAAGCTCCTCTCTGCCAACAGGAGTCCCTCTGATTATGAGGTCCTCATCTGGCCCCTTTCAAACCTCAGACAGTCACTACATCCAACCTCTTTTGATGTTCTGCATAATTAAGTTCCTTTGTCACATGACTAGTATTATCTAGACTTTGAATCAGTATATTACCCATTTTGACCATGTCTTTATGAGCCCGGTTGTGACACATTATACAGCCCACTAAACGGAAACTTTGTCCCCTCTGTGAAGGAAATCTACCACCCGTTATTAGACAGATGATATCTTAAGTAGACGGGATAAATAAAGTTGAACAACACGAGTGATAACAGGTGAAACTGTGCAATGTCACCCCAGCGCATATACAGGGCCCATGTTTAAAGTCATGTTGTAAAGATGAGGACATCTGATCTGTGAGGTGTTTAGAGCTCAGTTTAACAGTAGGCCTACTGCCCCCCCGACCTTACACACTGGATGGGAGACATGCATCTGTTAAACTTAATCTAATAAATATTAGATTGCTGCTGACAACAGTGTCCTGTCAAGTTTGTCGCTATTTTTTAATTTAGTCTTAAATGTCCTCTTTTGTTTTTATCATATTTAGTCAACATTATCATGTTTTTTTAGTCCAGTTTAAGTCGATTAAAAGTCTGAGCATTTTAGTCTAATTTTAGTCAAAGAATACTCGTAGGTATTTTAGTTTTAGTCAATGAAAAGTGTTGACATTTTAGTCTTTTCTAACACATCAGGTTTTTATTAATAATTCAGTCAATCTAGTCGAGCCAAAATTCATATTTCTGGTCATTTTTGTCTTATTTCGCTGATTTAACATCAGATTTATTGGATCATTATCTGATAAAAACAGGCTGAATGGTTAAAAAATGCAGCTTTTTGGTTCAGTCTGGTCTGATGATGTCAGGTTAAGGAATACTGTACATCCAGACATGGAACATGTTCTGATTGTCACATTTATTTTGAACCACACCCATCCAGTGAGCTGAGCTTCTTACTGTGAGACTCTGAGCTCCAGCTGTCCTGAGGGAAACTTGGAGAGGAACCAGCTACTAGATGGTTCCAGTAGTCTTTGGTCCCTATACCCAGGTCGGACCACCGATTTACCCGTCAGGACCACTGCGGGCTTCCAACAGAATTTCCTCCTCTGTTCCTCCAATCTCCTCTTTTTTTGTGGACAGAAGTAAAGAAATATGTTGGTTTTTATTTTTTAAACTACATTATAACAAAACACTGATTTAGTCACAGTTGGTGTTAAATGGCTTTGGTGTCGAATCGTCGCTGCAGTGGTACCCCAATGTATAAAATACACCTCTAAACCCAGTTTCATCTGGCTGTAAATGTACATGTCTTTGGGCTAATGTGTGTCGTGTCTTTGTTGTGTCTCTAGAAAGAGAATGAAAATGTGTATGAGGCCAAAGAAGGAACTAAATTCCCTGTGAAGTGGACCGCTCCAGAGGCCATCCACGACAACAGGTTCAGCATCAAATCTGACGTCTGGTCCTTTGGGATTTTGCTGTATGAGATCATGACCTTTGGTCAGATGCCTTACCCGGGTGAGCCTTTCATCAGCTTTGTCATAAACCATTTAGAACAGAGAAAAGTGTGATTGTTCATTGATTTTCATAGCTGTCAAAAGTCTCAAATCCTTCAACATCTAATACGCAGACGGGTTCTAATGTCCCTGTGGTTCTTTCAGCCATGACAAACTACCAGGTGGTCCAGAAGCTTCCTCAGGGCTACAGGATGCAGTGCCCCCCCAACTGCCCCAAAGTCATGTACGACATTATGATGGACTGCTGGAAGCAGAGCGAACACGATCGGCCCACCTTCGAGACCCTGCAGTGGAAGCTGGAGGACTTCTTCGACCTGGACGTGACTTCATACGACGATGCCAACCGTTACTGACGCACCAGCCTGGCTGGGAAAAAAGGGACAATATTGTCTCTGCACTTAAATCAGAATCACCTGAATCCAAATATGAAGATACGCTGACGTGTTTATGAAGTAGTTTATAATTCCACTCACTGAGGCCAAACGAAGGATCTGAAATGTGAAGCTTTACTACAGCAGTGGTGTGTTACGACACTGGCAGCACGGCTTCCTACGTGACAAGGTGAACTCTTCAGAGACAGAAAGCTGCTATCTGCCCGTCTGGATGAACCGGTTCTTCTTCTTCCACGGAGCATAGCACACATTCTTTCCACTGGCTACCTGCCGAGCTATTATCACTAGTACCGGAGAGGAAGTTCAGACTGTTGAGTGATCAGTGATTCATCACCAGAGCTCGTTCTTGTATAAAGAAGCGGAAGGACTCTAACATTATTTAATGTCTTGAAAAATTAAATGAAGGCACAATATGAACATTATGATTATGAACAAACTACAGCTGCTTTTCTTACATAGGAAGTAGAGTCAAGTCCACGGCCTCCATTAATCAGATGTTTCACTTGGGACTATTCTCTGCTGCTAATGCTAACAGCTACAAGAGGGCTAAAACATCTAACATCTATAGTGTGTTACTAATGTATTCATATTGTTTTAAGACTAATTCACAAGCACAATTGTACACACAAGCTTTCTGATGCAACATAAAACATTATAGATGTGACTTAAAATGAATTCTAAGAGACTTCTGGATGGACTAGTTTCAAACAAGAGGCTTATGATAATTATGACTACCTATACATTCCTCAACAGTCAACTGTAGTGAGGACGAGTCTTTTTTTAGGACAGATTTATAAATTGACCCATGAGAATGAGAGAAAAGTTATCACAATGACATTTTATCCAGTGTCATGGAGCCCTGCAAAGAATGGATGATGTGTTATTGTTGAGGCATGTATAATAATGAATAAATTATATAAATAATATTATAATGTATCATAGGCCTCATCGGTCAACCTCTAGTTTACATCATGAAGCGTCTATAAGCCAGATTTTAGACCACTCCATGAGTCACATCTGTTATGTTTAATGTTGCATCAGAAAGCATTGTGTATTTTGGAGTTGGTTTATCGTAATACACAAAGCATGCAGCATAACACATTATAGATGTTACCTTCATAGAAAGTGGTACAAAAAAAAAATCATGCACACAGATTTAAAAAACTTTGTTTTAAAATTGATGCTACTGGATAAATATTTTGATCACATGACCGACTACAGAACACTGAATGATGACACGTTAACAAACATACAACATTCAGACATGCAGCAGCATTAGCAACAGGCTAGCAGATGTGTTTTGATACTGAAGTGCCAACAAATACTAAATTCATTCCTTTTTGTTGATATTTTTAGGTTATAATTGTCAATAAATGTGCCTTTGTCCCCTCAACACTGTTATCTTACACTGTATTTAGCATCCGTCTGTTGGGAGCAATGGTTGCTATCAGCTGGCGACACACACATGTCTGTCACATACACACAGTGAAATCTGATCTGCTCTGCTGTAACCGAGCCACTAGTTTCATGAGGTTTAGATTTGAGATGTTTAAACATCACATTTTACCCCGACATGTTTTATCTTTGACATTCCTTCAGCATAGCGCGTCGGTTCTTTACACCTGCAGGGCCCTGTAGTTAGGCCCTCTAATGGACCCCTGGTAGATACATACTCATCCTTATCTGCTTTGATCATATGTCTTCTTATGGATTTTACAGTATAGTAGCTCAGTGACTGAACAGTGTGACACTGGACTTAATCCTGCCTTTATAATGTTTTTGTTTGTTGTTAAAAGCTGCAGGGCTACTCTCAGATCAGTGGCCACAACATTGAAGAGTCTGCACATCTAATCGTACGCTTGGCACACGTGAACATGGATTATCTCACGCTCTGATGACTTTGAATGATGTTTTTAGTGTTATAAACATAAGCTTGCTAATTGTACATTTTTATATATAACTGGCACTGTATAATTATACTGTATTGTAACGTAATAATTTTATTAGCATTTATGCTTTACATAATTAAATGACTTATATTAAGTATGGTTTTGGTTGTATTATTGGGTTTTATTTAGAACTGAACTGCAGAAGTAAACGTGAAACAAGGAATCATTCATCACATACTGTGCCACCTTTATTGTCATTAAAACCTGAACAACCAGGAAATAGTTTCTGAGGTACGTCAAAACAAAGTCCTGTAACAACTGTTTGTCAGTGAGCTTCTGAAGGAAGAAATGGGCTCATATGTATAAAGAGTGTATAATCCTGAACTTCATTTCATATCTGTGTGGAAATGATTAATTGTTGTATATATACGTATATATATATATATACGTATATATATATATATATATATCCATCCATCCATCCATCCATTTTCTTCCGCTTATCCGGGTTGGGGTCGCGGGGGCAGCAGTCTCAGCAGAGAAGCCCAAACCGTGTCCTGGGTCTACCCCGGGGTCTCCTCCCAGTGGGACATGCCCGAAATACCTCCCCAGGGAGGCGTCCGGGGGGCATCCTTACCAAATGCCCAAACCACCTCAGCTGACTCCTCTCAATGTGGAGGAGCAGCGGCTCCACTATGAGCCCCTCCTGAATGACTGGGCTCCTCACCCTATCTGGTGAGTCCAGACACCCTGCAGAGGAAGCTCATTTCAGCCGCTTGTATCCGCGATCTTGTTCTTTCGTTCAAAGCTCATGACCATAGGTGAAGGTAGGAACGTAGATTGACCGGTAAATCAAGAGCTTAGCCTTGTAGCTTAGCTCCCTTTTCACCACTACAGACCGATACAGAGTCCGCATCACTGCAGACGCTGCCCCGATCCGTCTATCAATCTCCCGTTCCATTCTTCCCTCACTCGTGAACAAGACTCCGAGATACTTGAACTCCTCCACTTGGGGCAGCAACTCATCCCTGACCTGGATTGAGCAATCCACCCTTTTCCAATTGAGAACCATGGTCTCAGACTTGGAGGTGCTGATTCTCATCCCGGCCATTTCACACTCAGCTGCAAACTGTCCCAATGACAGCCGGAGATCATGGCATGATGGAGCAAACAGGACCACATCATCTGCAAAAAAGCAGAGAAGCGATCCTGAGTCCACCAAACCGGACACCCTCCGTCACCTCGCTGCGCCTAGAAATTCTGTCCATAAAGATTAAGAACAGAATCGGTGACAAAGGGCAGCCCTGACGGAGTCCAGCTCTCACTGGAAACAAGTCTGACTTATTGCTGGCAATGCAAACCATACTCTCGCTCTGGTCATACAGGGACTGAATGGCCCGTAACAACGGCATCCTCCCCCGCCATCGGATCCAACTCACCACTAGGTGGTGATCAGTTGACAGCTCAGCACCTCTCTTCACCCGAGTGTCCAGAACATATGGTCGCAGGTCTGATGATACAACTATAAAGTCGATCATCGACCTTTGACCTAGGGTGTCCTGGTGCCAAGTGCACTTATGGACACCTTTATGTTTGAACATGGTGCTCGTTATGGACAAACTGTGACAAACACAGAAGTCCAATAACTGAACACCACTCGGGTTCAGATCAGGCAGGCCGTTCCTCCCAATCACGCCCCTCCAGGTCACACTGTCATTGCCCACGTGAGCATTGAAGTCTCCCAGAAGAACTACAGAGTCCCCAGTAGGGGCATTCTGCAACACCCCATCCAAGGACTCCAGGAAGGCTGCCGTTTGGTGCATAAGCACAAACGACAGTCAGAGCTCTTCCCACGACCCGAAGGCGCAGGGAAGCAACCCTCCCCTTCACTGGGGAAAACCCCAACGTACAGGCACCGAGCCGGGGGCCTACGAGTAGACCCACACCTGCTCGACCCTTCTCACCATGGGCAACTCCAGCTTTGGAATAAAGTCCAACCCCTCTCAAGGAGCTTGGTTCCAGAGCCCGTGCCATGTGTTGAGGTGAGCCCGACTATATCTAGCCGGTATCTCTCAACCTCACACACCAGCTCGGGTTCTTTACCCACCAGAGACAGCCGGGAATCGGTCCGGCAGGGACTCCGCCTTTGTCTGCCACCCGATCCACATTGCACCGGACCCCTATAATTCCTCCTGCGGGTGGCAGGCCCACTGGAGGAGGGACCCATGTGGCTCCTTCGGGCTGTGCCCGGTCGGGCCCCATGGGTGAAGGCCCGACCATCAGGCGCTCGCCGACGAGCCCCTCCCCCAGGCCTGGCTCCAGGGTGGGGCCCCGGTATGCTCGATCCCGGCGAGGTAATCTGGATCCTGTTTTTCTCCTTCATAAGGGTACAATGAACCACTCTTGGTCTATATATATATTGTGTGTGTGAGTGTGTGATTTCCAAGGCATTAAGACCATTTATTTGTTTGTTCAACTTGATGGTTAGAATTATCTGTCCACTCCAGTTCCAAATGAAGTGGCAGCACACATGTTTGCAAACCCAGACAATTACTCATATGTTGCATGATATGAAATCTATGCCTCTTTAAAGATTTTGTGTTGTCAAATAAAATGACCACAAGCTCTTTCCATGCAAATGTTATCTTTAATGTAACATTTTTATTTATTTATTTATTTTTATTTTTATTCAAATATCTGTCTGCACATATACTTCTGGTTTGTGCCAAGATTTGGTAAAAATTTCTTAAAATATATGCAGTTTGATCTTGCACCAGATAATTAGTATTTCTGTGCTTGTGAGTGTGTATGGGACCTACACCAGCCCTCTTTGAAAGACTAGCCTATTACATTTTATTTGGAACTAACACCTATCTCTCATCAAAGAGGGCGTGGTCCACCATGAGTGAAACAGAGAGACAAAACAAGACAAACAGGGACGAGAGGACAGGCAGTAACACCAATGAGCTGTGTCATGGTTTGTGTTCCATGCACCCCCAGCCAGCCCAAAGTCTAAAGAGTCCGAGAACTGAATACAGAGCGGTGATGTTGGCCACAAACACAAGCTCAGCAGCCACTCGTGGTCCCAATCAACACTGAAGATCAGGTCATAGTAGATGCTGGTGTGTTGGGCCGGGATCATGCAGCAAAGCCACACACAGGACCCCCTCCAGAGTCCAACAGAAACCAGATAGTCCGTTCAGTCCCCCCAGTCAACCCCAGCAGATGGCCCCCCCCACACACCCCCAAGGACCACCAAGGGCCGGCCCCCCTAGGCACCAGGACACGCCCCGAGGGAGCAGAGGAGAGATAGAAGGAGGAACAGGGGCCCCCGAGGACCGGACCATAGTTCACCTAGCCTCCGTTCCCCCTAACTGGGCCAGGCACCACAAGCCATGCCAACACTAAACTAGTGATAAACCCCATCATCTGTGTAATTTCATCCGACCACGCTTACCAATGTAAAAAAAAGTAACATTTTTTAAACAGTTTGAAATTATTTCAACCACACTATAATAGCTATTAACCCCCCTCCTGTAGCAGGTCACTACAGAGCCCTTTACAAGAATGCATTTAATGTAATAATACTGCACAGTATTAGAGAATGTTTAGTTCTGTCTAAAAGGACAATAACCCCTTTATTAAGCTCAGAGATGTGTTACCAAAGTTATCTTTGTAGGTAATATTATATACTTTATATTTTTAGTTTAGAATTTTGCAGAGGTTGAAAGTTGAGCACAAGGGACATTAATAGTGTCAGTTCAGTTATTTAAATACAGTTGATTAAGGAAGGACTGCATAGCTGTAACAGTTTGCTTGAAAAAGTGTGTTAAAAGGTTTAATTAAAGATGGCATTTTTCGTGGAAAAAAATGGTGGTCTTTTTATTTGAGAATACAACATCCTCAAAGAGGAATATGAGTAATTGTCTGTGTTTGCAAACATGTGTGTTGGAACTTAAATGACTAAGGAGCAGAAGGCAGGGCTTGAGATAATTCTCAGCATCAAGTTACACAAACAAATAAATAGTCTTAATTCCCAGGTAGAGAGAGAGAGAGAGAGAGAGAGAGAGAGAGAGAGAGAGTAGGGGTGTTTGTGTGGTCAGGTCTTTAAGCAGGTATTTGAAAGAGGCAACAGTAAGGGTAAGTGTCATGGAAGTGTGATATATTATTATTATTATTACTTTAGTTTTGATTATTTATTTATTATTATATGATGCTTTGGCAACATTGTTTTATTACATTCATGCCAATAAAGCTTATTGAATTGAATTGAGAGAGAGAGACAGAGACAACAGTAAGGGTAAATATCATGGAAGTGTGACACCTATAGCCAATAAATCAAACTTAAATACAGTGATATAAGTATATTATTACATTATCGGCTCCAGTTATTACATTTTTAAAGGATTTTTGAAAACCCAGCCAATAATGTAACAACCAGCCAATACTGTAATAACTTATTACATTATGGGCAAAACGTTATTGCGTTATTGGTTCAGAAAGTTTATTATGTTATTGGCAAGTTACTACATTATTGGCTTTTATTACATTAAAAAATAATAATAAATTATTACGTTATTGCCAATTATTACGTTATCGGCCAATATTACATTATTGGCTTCAACATGTCACCTTACTCAGATCTGCCTCTGGCCAAACTCAGTGACATCACCTGATTCCTCGACCTTTAAGGAATCATGTGTTTATCATCCGTCATTCATGAGTCCTAAACAACAATATGCTTTTCCATAAGGGTGGATCTGGATCTATTTCACAGATACATTTCTAATCTGCATTATCTAAGCTACACATTGGTGGCAGTGTCATGTCCCCTCTCTGTTACTGTACTGTGACCTAATACACACTGACCCCCTCCAGATAAACATTTTAATCTGGATTCTGATCCAGATCTGGATCTGACTGTGCATAGAGGGCGACCATTATGAATTGTCCATGCCTGGGTATTTTCAATGTGATTGGTCTATTATTATTATCATGCTAATTTGCTTTGCTTTTTGTTAAACATCAAACCCCCCATCTCTCTGACAACTTTTCAAGATACCTTGCAGACAAACAAACAAACATGTGTGATCACATAACCTCCTCCAACTCGCTGGTGGAGGTAACCAGACAATAATCCAGGATGAGGCCATTAGATGAAATGAGGCGAATACAAATAATATACATCTATAAAAACAAGGAAGTTCATAGAATTAGGTTGAATAGAAGCCGGCAGGCTGCAGAGATTTCTCCTTTAGCTTTCAATAAGTTGCCAGTTTTCATTTCAGCAGAAAATGGATGAGTGAAAAACATCAGATCTCTCCTGTGATTGGCTGCTCTGTTTGTGTGCCCTCATTTCCTTCTACCCTGATCAGGTCGAGTATTAACATCCGTCTAGGTGATCCATTCACAAATGGACTGCTCTGAATATGTCAGTTCACACCCAGTGCGTCTCCGGTGAGCAGCTGTGATTGGACCTCACCTGTCTGTTCAGTATGCAAACACTCACCTACATCACTGGGACAGACAGACACAGTATGTTTAACATGTCAACGTTTCTCCAAACTCAACAACTCAACAATAAAACAGAGAGATTTTATGAAGGAGTCTGGGGACTTTGACTGTGGGTGACGATGCAGTAACTTCTTATGCTTGGGTCCCGTTGAAGCTTTGGATCTTTAGTCCACCATGACACTCTCATGGCTCTCGTCTTTGTTCCTTCTTGTTCTCAGGTTTGTCAGCAAAGCTGTGTTTCCAGGACTTTGTGTTACAGGGAGGGTTCTCCAGGTTCTCCAGGGGTATCTTGAAGTTGCTCAATGTCTTCTCTGATTCACATTCTTTGTCTGTTTTAGCACTTCATTCAGCTAATATTGTCATTGTGATTACCTTACTGTGAGTATTGTTATTTCTGTCTATTCTGTGCATACTGCATGTTTGTCTGATTCTACTCTTTCGCCCTGTCAGGGATTTTTTTTCTCATGTTTTCTCATCAAAGGTTTCTTAGTTGTATGCTGTATGTCTGTATTTGTGAGAAAATAAAACTTTTAGCACAGAACACTTTTATTTAAAATATTTCTAAAAAGCTGAATCTTCATTTTATTAATTAATTAATTTATTCATGTATTTATTTATTATTACAAACTGCTAAACTGCTTGTCAAACAGTGTACTTGTAATGTCCTAGTTTGGCCACACAGTGGTGCTGACACCCTTTTGCTTACACCTGTTTACCTTCATATTTCACAGCATCCTGCAGATCCAGATAACCTTCCCTAAAGTAAAACGTGTCATAGATGACAGTTTACCCTCCAGTCTGTTTTAGTGGCAGCACTAGAATCCCTCTGATAACCGTCTTCCTGTCTCTTTCAGAGAGGAGTGTGTGAGCAGAATAAAATCTGTTGATGGTCACAGGGACCTGTGGGCTCTCTGGTGATATATTAATACAAACCTCAAACCTAACTCATCTATAAACACATCTGCTGTACATTTGATTATTTTGGTTCACGTCAACCAGTCTTGAATTTGCTTGTAATTTCAGATCAAGAATCTACACAAACAGATCAAGTTGTGAGTTACAACATTTGTTATTTAAATTTTACCCACTAGGGTCCATGTTTTCAGCCACACTGAATGATTCATGACATTATTTACCCTTTTAGATGCACACAATATTTCCTGGGGATGTTTAACAGATTGGTTTAAAAACCAACCCCCTATAGTGCCAATCTTAACTTTAAACAACATGTGCGTTAAAAAGGAAGGGACTTGACACAATAAATACAGAACAGGGCCAATCTTAAATATTGTATCTCTGTTATTCATTTATATTCCCCATAGATTTGGTAAAACCACTGTTTTTGTGAGAGGAGACAACCCAAGAGACGTCTATGGGGCTGGCAGTACTTATGAGGATAATGAGGATGTGGTCTGTCTCAGGGGTTGATGATGCTATGAGCCATCCATATAGAACTCACTTATAGAAGTGGGTGTTTGGCTCTTCTCACTGATAATGAACAGGTTCTGAAGGTTCAGCCGGGGGGAGGAGAGTATCTGGTTGACATCAGAACTGCATCTCTGCTCTTTGCAGATGATGGGTCTTCCAGCTTCATCAGACTGTGACCTCCAGCATGTACTGGGGTCGCCTACAGCATGTGAAGTGGGCTGGATGAGAGTCTGCATCCCTGAGGCAATGGTTCCGTCCCAGAAAGGAGTGCGTCGCTCCGTCTGGGAGTGAACTGCTGCCCCACCGAGGAGATTATATAAATATATATTATCTGCAGGAGCCCAAGTTGTTTTAGATTACCATAGCCTGCTGTTAGAATGGAAGGATGCCTTAACTTTATCATCAGAATATTTTTGAATTACTTCACACACATAAAAAAAATACACATCATCATTTAGAAGGAAGCATGCATAATATGTGAAACTGCTTTTCCGTAATTCAGAGTCAGTACGAGGAAATAGAAAGACCTCATACAGTAAATGAAACCACAGGTATGCTGATGCATGCTACCTGTCAGTGAGGATACACTGATATCACTGATGATTCATGCCAACACATTTGCTTCAGTAGTTTCCTCCTCCAGCACAACTTTACATGTTTTGATGTTGTTGATTTGACTACTATGTGTCTGATTAGGGGGGGAGAGAATAGTCTTTCCAGCTTTAGGCTCTACCTACAGACTGAGCTAAACAATTTGCACATGTGTTTCTCTGACCTACACATTAATTGTTGAAAGCATTCAAGGATCCACCAGTTAAAAAATGCTACAAACCTGTATGAAAATGTTCCTCCTGAATAAAAGTGACACATGAGTTATCTTGTCACTCAGTCAAACATGTTGACAGTGATTATTACTAGGCTTTGACACAAGCAGCACTCTAAGATCACTAACCTGATGATCACGTTGTTCACGGCGCCGCAGCACAACACAAATATGTCTTGATGCATCTTAATTGACTGCAGAGGCTATGCTGTGATTTTCAAAAGCTTTTTAAAAACATTTCACCCATAAACTATTTGCAAAATTTGCATAATGAATAAGAAGCAGTGCAAAATAATCCATCTTCCTCTTAGTGTCTCTGAAAGACATAAGGCTCAGTATCCACCTGTCTTTGCCCATTAAAAAGTTCATTTTTCCCCATTTACCATAATGCTTCATAATAACAAGAAAGTGATCAAATGCATGCCTGTAAAGGCACAGCGGATTTGCCTGTGGTCATAAATTACAAGCAGACAATGGGTGATTGCTTCTCAAAGGGAAAACAAGTGGAGGAGACAGGTTTAGTGAGAATTATTCAAATGAATTGCTCTTGTTTGCATAGACAAAGGAGGATTTTGACAAGATGGGCTGCCTGGAATCGGATGGGTAATTCCTTTTGTAACCAACATATTTACAAACTCAGAATTAATTCCCTAATTCACAGTGACATGTCAAAACTGTGGATGTGCTTCCCCTCTTCCTCATGTATGCAGGCATCTGTGTATGATTGACTGTGAAAATAATCCTGCATACGGAGGATCTAGATTGTCTGGAGCCCTGCTGAGTGTGATTTACATGCTGTGAGTCAGCATTAGGAGGCCTTTATATTATTAAAGCTATATGAGAGACAATAAAACTGTATTAAGTTGGAGGTTTTGGTTTTATCGACGGGACAAATTGCTTGCTCTTTGAAAAAGCTGCTCTCCGTTTGAACTCACATTATTTAGTGCTCCATTTAGATCTGCTTAAAATTCTGCACAAACCCAAAACTTAGACCTGTGCCTGAGACTGGATCCAGTACACCATATCAGGGGTTCCCCAAGTGAGGGTCAGGAGACACCAATAGGGGTGTCACAACACAAAATGACCATTTATCATTTAAGGGATGTAGTAACAAAACTTTAAACTGGAGGTGATGAAAATGTACATTGATATGATGTATTGTCATTTGATTTGAACACTTATTGACATTTTATTTCATTTTTGTTTGCAACACCCAACAACTGGATCACTTTATCGTTTACAATGTGCAATTGTTGTTACTTTCGGCCAAAAAGAAGAACACGGCCACTTGGCTCTTGACTTTTCCCCCCCCTACAACGAGTGCTAATCAACTAATCAACTCCAGCCTTAATGTTGCTAGGCGACAGGCACAACGCCTCTTGGGTGACGAGATCCCAACGAAACCAAAAGTGGGAGAATGTTGGACACATTACCAATGCTAGGAAGTAGCCTAAAATGTGATATAATGTCCATTTAATTTAAAAAATAAACACACATAATATATTATGCAGGTTACAGTTTAGGTCTTAAGCATGTGAAACCTAAACATATTTTAATTTAATGCAACTTTCGCAACTTCCATGCGATGTAAACACAACAAGCATGACAGAAATCTAAAGTTTCAAAATCCTTATTGTCTTGTGTGATTATTATACTATCTCTATTTCTATCCTAATAACTTTTAAAAGTTGTTGTTTTTCATTGTTTTTTTTCCATCAACAGTGAATCTGACTAAACTAAGCACAATAAAACACAACAGACAGGTTGCTGACGTGGAGATATATTCTTTGAAGTATATTACTTTAAAAATATCATGTGGGCATACATGATAGGGTGAGCCTATTGTATAACCAAAAAAAAAAAAGTAACACATTCAGATCAAGAAACATTCTGCATTTAAAGTCTGGTCCTACCTATATTTAACAACAAAATTAAAATACTAAGTTATAAATTACTCCCAGAGCCCAATGCCCTATCAATCCTAAAGTTCATGAGGATAGCTAATATTCAAACATGGATAAAGTCCCCAACGAAGGCAAAAACCTCTGATGTAATAAGTTAAAGCGTGATGATGACGCGATCAATAGACAAGAAACAAAACAATAAAACCATCACCACCTTATCCCATTTAGGGAAAAAGGTCTTTGACTTGTACTAATCCAGTGAGGTTTTAAAGTACGATTCACAAAAAAGAAGGTAGATCTAAGTTTAGGAAAGTTCCAGAAATCCTGTGTTGAGGGCTGTAAATAATCATCAGCTCATGATGACATTGAATAATTCAAGTGATCAATTATTGGTCAAAATATAGATAAATTGGGCTGAATCATAAGAGCCAGAAGTGGTTCTAAATAAAGACCCAGCTCCTGTCACTGAGCTGAGCCAAATGATCTGAATCACTAAAAGGAGCTAAAAAGTCCCAGCAGTAGAATGAACTCAAACACATCATAGACTCCTAACACTACATCCTTTTGCTGCTTGATTCAAAAGTAACAATTGCAACGCTCATTGTAGTCTGTTCTGTTTTAAGCCTGTTTATCTTTCACTACACTGGTAAAGCACACATGTAGCACATATTTTGATCAACATGGTAGATTCCATGTAAATAACACAACCGCATCACACAGTTTAATTTGTTAAGTTTATTAAGAAACGTGTCATTCTCTCTCCCTACTAATATCAGAGTTAGACTGAAAATGGAGGGGTGGCAGAGAACTGAACCCACTGCGGTGAAGGTAGGAGCCTCCCCTAATCTGGAACAGATTCTTCATTGTGTGAGATGATCATATGGTAGCCACTTGTACGCAGAACATTTTAAGTGTTCTTCTGTCCTTGAGGAGGCAACCTGTGGACATGTTTAGGGTCTGTCTGGCTATGAGATGATGATGATGATGTCCTCAGGGTCAGTTTAGTGTAAGGAGACTGAGACAGAATGTAATTATATTTGTGGTATGAGTTTAGGTGGAGTTCAGGAAGTCAGCTCCGGTGGGGTTGGAGCATACTGTTGTGTGGCTGACATGATGGATGGACCACTCCCAGGCTGCTCACATTGATCCCTCTAACTCTAATGGGCCAGAGATAGAGGCCAGTATGGGAGCATCTTCTCAGAGATGAACGATCCGTACCTGGAGTCCCAGGCCCCTTCTTTCAAGGCCTGGACCGTCACATCTTCATCATGCATCGATCGGTAGTGGCGATAAATGTCTCGCTGTGTTTGATGTCAGGTGATTGAGGAAACAGAGTTTTCAGGCTCCTTTCTAGCAGGAACCTGGAATTCATAAGCAGAACCACAGTAGCTTTGACCCAAGTCCTCCTATATTTAATTATCTCCACTTTGCCAGCAAATCATCTGCTTCATTTTGTTAAAGTAAAGGAACACAGCAGCTGACAGAGCCTGGTGTGATCAAAAGAGCAGAGCTGGGTGTCTGTCTTCTGATGTCCAGGACTGGAGTTTGTCTGGAACCTTACAAAAGACAAAGATCAGATCAGATAGATGGATTTGATGATGCGGATCCAGAAAGAGGATCAGACATCAGACATTTTTTACCTTAACATTGTTGAGACACTTAATTTCTCAGCAAATGATCCATAAATCATGATGTAAAACCCACATATTTATGGTGTTCATATCTATGAGTGTGTACAGTGTGGTGTAGATCCAGATAATAATCAGGACCTGCTGGATTAAAATAAATATTAAATAAACTATTAAAATATATGATTCCTCAGTCACCTGCTCCTCATTCCACCCAGTCAGTGTCTCAGTGTTTACTGTGTGCCTATCACAGCCACAGCAGTCTATAGACCTCTATGGAGGATCCTTTTATTGATTTGTTTGTCTCATGTCTTGCATACTTGTTGCTGATTTCTGCCTAAAACTGAATCCAATATGCCTCAGTTGGGTTTATAAATATGCATGTAATATACGTATATAATGGGCAGATCAAACTAGTCTAAACTGCAAATAAAATAGTAACTAGGGTTCAGAAAATACTTGGATGAAACGAATGTTGGGTACATATTATGTACTTTTTATAAGAACTAGTATCATCCCAGTAAAAGGTGTCAGTATCTACTCATGAGGAAGGAAAGTTCTCTTTGGAAGACTGGCCTTGATTGAAAAGTGTAAATATGTAGTTCTCTTTATCTTGCAATTAAAAACATTGATTTGGAGCTCAACTCTGAGGCTGCAAATATAGCAACTTCTAATCACTCAATATCATTTTGAGACTTAAATTAACTAATACTAGTCCCAACAAGTTCTGGTTTAAGCATCACCCTTTCATAGTCCAGCTCACTCTGAGAAGGGATACAGATCATTTAGTTAGTTGAACAGATACAGATGAAGGTTTACTCACTCATCAATGCTATTAATGTAATGGAGTAAAAACCAGAATCTTCTTATGCTGCACATTGTTTATTTTGACCACACATGTGCACCAGTTATGTGTTCCCCTGTTTATAAATTTAAATCTAAAAGCCGTAAGATTGTATGTGAATAGAGAACCTAATTAAATAAAGGTATTTTCTGAACACACACGGCCTACTGTACAGTACTTTTGTTGCACAGCCACTGTTTGTTGCTCTGACTGATGAATGGACACAAGTAATGAGACTAATTTAATTTTTTCCACAGCTCAAAGATTTGTTGCCTTGCTCTCCGTTCCTCTAGTTCTTTCATGCTGCTGTTTTGCACACCCTCCACCTCACCATCACTGCCCAGTCTTCAAAGATTCACTAACTTCATCATTCATCAGCTTCAGCAGGGTCATCAGCCGCCACCACCACCACCAGCGTTTGGACTCCAAGGGCGGATATATATCTTGCTGCTGCTCAGGACAGACGCCCTTCGATCTCAATCTCCCTGAAGAGTCTAAGCGCCAAATACTTTCTGTCACCAACGACTTTCTGACAGACTAGTGATCACATATCATATGATGTAATAAACCACCATATTTACTTGAACCGCTAAATCTCTCCTGATTTGAATGGCATGTTTGCATGTGTATGTATGCATAGATGCTTCTGTTCATAAGCACCTTTTGACATTTTCATTTGTTTTTTCATGTAAAGCACCTTGATTTGATTTCCTTTTGTATGAGATGGTGCTACACCAAGAGAACTGAATTTAAAAAAAATATTCAGATGTAACGGCCAGTAATGCTGACTTTTAAGCAATTTTGATAATAGCTCTTGTCACCAATTGGGAGCAATCTCAGCTGTCTTGTGGAGTCTGACTCAGATGTAGGACATCTGTTGAAGAAACTGATGTGGTCCTCTGGTTGTAGTTACAGTCGGAAGCCATTATGTAACGTGGCATCAGTGCAAAAGCTAGAGCCTTGTTATCTGCAGAGAGAGTGTGAACGCTGTCACTTTCATCTAATGCATATCCTTCAGAAATGTAGGCACTGTCAGTTTTGTACTAGCATCAGATGGCCAAGTTCAAATATGGAGCTTCCCTGATTCATTACTGACAACTACTAGACTACAGTATCTCTTTGTGCATGACCTCTAAAATCATAAATATTTTCTCACCATCATTAAGCTTCACCCATATTTTGTTAAGTGTATTATCCTGTGATTTAAAGGATAAATCTGGTAAAAGCGACTGAATGAAACTCTAAGTCAGTCATTTCTGACTTCTCGCCTGTGTCTCTCAGCCCTGAGTGCATCAGCAAGGCCCACTCATGTGTTGTTTGGTTTTAGGTAACAATGGAGCTCCATTGTACAGCAGAAAAAGATAAATCAGGCCTTGATACACAGACTTTACAAGTGATTTTTACTTTTATAGCCTGCAAGTGTTTCAGAACTCAAAGTCGGCACACAGGGGGAAAAAAAGGTAATTTTAGGGCAGACATAAAGTCAGGAGAACTCAGCGTTGAGTAGAGAGGACTTAATGGAGTAGAGCAGCTCCATCAGGAAAGAGAAAGATGGCAGAGAAGGAAAGAAACAGTAAGAAGCACCACAGCTGTCTCTGAGTCAAACCAGGTCAGAGGATGATGAGGGAAAGGATAGAGAGGAAGATGACGGGAGAGAACTACTGTAGAGGTGCAGATCCTCATTTTTCAAGTATTACTTTTTTAATACGGCAAGCATCAGTCATGATTTACAAAATACACTTGAAGAGGCAAACTAAATTCTGAAACTGAACATGTAAATGCCCTTCATGAATCAATCTCCATAAACACCACTGCTTGTTTAGTGAGCATTTAGACTGAGTTTGTCTCAAGGTCAACACACCTGCCAACATCACAGGCACCCAATAGCTGGTGTAACAGTCAGAAAGCAATTTGTCAAATGACACAAAATAAAAGCCATCAGCACTTTAAGGCAGGCTTGTTGCAGAGCAGTGGAGGCTGAGCACAGACTGGCTGCAGAGAGAATATGAATATTCTGCTTGACACTGCAGCACTAATGCTGCCTTTACCTCTCATACAAACAGGTTACCAGTTTGACCGTAGAGTTGGAGCACCAGGGCTTGAAATCCAGTTTCTGCATGCTGGCGTTGTCCCAAGTCAAAGGTAAAGCAGGAAAGTCAAACAAGGAATAACAATAAATCAAAAATGTCAACCGGGAAGCTTTTGCAAATAAGCAGTAAAAGTTATTTGAGGGAGACGGTGTTGTGTAAGGACACTACTGGACACTGTACGGTTTTAAACACATTGTATAATTCCAACTCATTGCGTTCGAGTAAATCATCTGTGAAGTGAAGCCGAAGCCCATAATTTATTTGCTCACACTGTAAGGTTCCATCAAGAAGCAATGAAATGACTGCTCACGCTATATACGTAAAATAGATCCATTGGGCCCTGAGGATCATTCTGGTTATTAACAATTGTCAATAAAGATTTGCTTGAAAGCTCCTCCAGCGTAATTGGACTCAGGTGTCTATAGGACATGGGTAGTGTGGTTAGACAATGTTACAGAGAGAAACTTCCAACTGTGAGGCCTGTCATGTGCATGTGTGCGTTGCAGCAGTGCAGCTTGAGTTGTCTACCTGAACTAGCTCTGCAGGCTTCGCCCCATTTATGAGCAACTTTTGTCTTGTTTTTCTGTAAAGTCAATTACAGATATTGGTAGTCGTGGGTTGCATTTTTTTGGGCTTGTAGTTGCTTATTTGGGCTTCCTCCCTTTTTCATAACTTGAATGACTGAAACGATTATGAGGCATTCACCTAAAGAGGAAAACAAGGACTTCTGGCTCATAATGAAATTGTGGTGAAATGGAGAACCTTGGTGTGTGACTGGAAGGATATTTGCTTGAGATCAAAAATAAAGATTTTAGCAGGGTGTCATTTTGATTTATGGATGTTAAATACACATTAATAAGTTGCAGCTTTGGTGACTTCGGGTTGCTAAGATCCCATCTTTGATAAGCTCAGTGGCTTTAATAACATGCATGAATGGATAGGCGTTTTTTTTTAAGCACAAAATTGTTGCAGGGATTTTTTTCTTCCCGTCTTCTTTGTACTATTAGAAAGCAATCAATGGTCAATTGCCTTTTTAATGCATGCTCCAGGATCTTGGTGAAAGTCAGACACACTTGAAGGTATCTCCTTAACTTCCTCCGAGGCTGCCCCTTCATTTCTGCTCAGACGTGGGTACAAATAATAAAGATAATGTTCGCTGAGTAATGATTTCCCATTTTCTCCTTGTACCCCATTATTAGTTAGATCAGTATGGCAGTGAAAATTAATTTTCTTTTCACTTAGAGGGGACATTACCATGATTAATTTCAGCATGGAGTGCAGGAAACTGGAGGATTGCTGCAATATGAGGAGTGAAATCAATTTACTGTGATGTGAGAAGAGCCGGAGAATGTGGGGCATAAACAAGTATGAAATTACCCTCTCTGTCTTCTTCTCTAATAGGAGGAGAGCATCATTTGGCAAGGCCCTTTTTGCCAGGAATGTGACCCTCTTTGGCCTTCATCGGGATGAGAGGAACTTGGAAATGAAATTCTCTCTATCTATCGGCCGTTACTTCAATATCACTCACACCATGTCGCTGGCTAATGGAAAATCAATCTACTGGCAATAATCCATGTCAGTGCTGTTTATGTTACATACTGTTGATTCTATGGATTAGATGATGATAGACATGTTGCATATTTTGTGATTCACCTGCTACCATCCTCATCTGAGTCCATCACACCCATCAGGTTTTACTGCAATCTGACAACAACACTACACCCACATGTGATGGCTGAACATCTGTTACTGCAGCAGCTTGATTCCCATGGCTTTGGAATAACAGCCTCGGTCTGACTGCAGGGATTTGCTCCAGTTCAACAACAACAGCATCAGTGGAGGCTTTTTTTGTGTTTGCCTTTGCATTTTGTCTCTATTGAGACATGATCTGTTCAGGTAACGCAGACGGAGACCTGAACATGTCACCTTTTCTCCACTGGAAAGGCACCCTTGCTCAACATTTCTCAGTCTTTTTTCACATCACCCTTAAAAAGTGTGCAAAATCTCGATTTACTCCAAAAGATCTTCTCACTGGGGAACCTGAGCCATGGAGGATGCACACATCCACTGTGTTCTGTCAGGGATGGATGAGAGGCAGACATGCAGCGGTGCTACTGACATTTTCAGTGGTGCTACTTGAAATTATTGGCTCCTCCTTCTCTAGGTTTATCCAAACCTGTGTAAGGTAGGTGTAAGGTGTTCAGTTCATTGAGATGCCTAAACATGTTGGCCAAGTATGCATGAATCCAGATCCTGAACTTCAAGGCCGGTCTGAGAGATTGGACTGAGCCTGGTGGCGTCATCCCTCACATTTGCTCTGAAAGGCATGAAGGCCACAGAGGAGGGTCCGTCCTTGGTCACCAGCTGTTGCAGCCGGACACTCAAAGTCATCTTACATGACAGATCAAGATGGATGGCTCAAATCTGTGTCTTATCTTGGCATGCTGAGGATCTCCACTGCAAGTAGAATAAAGACAGATGAGCACTAACGTGGGCTGATTTGGTGGGTGCTCTGTGTCATCCCTCAAGTGGACAGCATTCGGGGGACCATCTGGGTGGACAGGCCGGTGTCCTTGGCTGCCGTGGCGACTAGAGCTCTGCATTTTCTGGGATGAGGGGAGAGGATAAGATGATCCTCCAGTGATTTTCATCAGTTGTACTAAGCACTGATGTATGATGGGAGCTTTCCTCGAACACTTGGTCCAGTGGATCAATAGTGTGAGACCTGGCAGAGCCGAAGAGGGGTCTTATGAATGGCAAGCTGCTCACACTGAGATTGATGGTGGGTCTTCCTCCCAGGCCCTCAGACGCCAGAGAGCAACTGATGCTGAGATTACATATGGAACACAACACAGCAGCCTTTGAAGCTCATCACTCCTCTGTGGCCTGAGCTACTTTCTGCACAATGTGAAAACACTTGAGAGCAGTCCCTCTTTCCTCTGAGGTCTCCCCTGTTGTTGTCAGTTGTTCTTTTCTTATAAAGTTTGGTTTTTGAGTATGTTTTTTGACCTCAAACCGCTGGATAAATTGTGTAACAGAAACAGGAGGAATGTAGAGCTGGTTCTGTTTGGTTTTACATTGTATGTAAGGTAAAAAAGTGAGTTAGAATCCAGGAAAACAAGGCAAGACTTCCACTGCTGCTCCGAGGGGATTGATCTTTTTATTATCTTCACCAAGGAGGCCATGTTTGTCTGTTTGCAGGATTACATTTTTGGAGAGGAACATTTTATTAGATTTTTGTGGTGATCCGAATCATCATCTGGATCCAGATTTTTTACCATTACAGGATAGGGGCAATTACAAGATATTTGATTTATTTGCTACCTTCATGGATAATGTCTACAATGATTGGACAAAATGACACGATGACATCCCCATAGCAAAAACAAACGTGTTGCGTTGATATTTTTCCTGAGCAGAGCTTTCAATAGAAATGCCAGTATGTGTATCTCTCCCCGCCGCTGCATCTCATGCTGGTGACGGTGTGTTATAGGGCTCTTAGACTCCAAGCTGAAGTCTCAACTTGTGAAATTGGCTCTGAAAAAGAAGAAATTTAAAGTGGATTGGATTCACAGCGCTTGACTGCAAAGCAAAGAAATCCATTAGAAGCCCATGTAAAATAGAATAAATAACAAATAATCTCAGTTAAAGCAGAATAAATTTAAATCATTCTTTTGAATTACAAGATTTACATTATAGCAAATAGTTTCTCGGAATTGAATAAAGTAGATGAAGCTCAGTAGTGAAAAGTATTCAAAGGCACACGAAAATGTTTTAGCAGATATAGAAACTCCAGTCAGTAATGTCTCCCACAGAGCAGTGGAAATGACCTCTCCTCAGTAACACCAGATATTTGGCAGCACCACCACACAAACTGAACATATGTATTGGGATGCCGCCAAAAGACTTTTCTTTTCGTTCCAAGCCATCCTTACACTGCTTAGTTATCATTTTTGGTTGGAGAAAATCAATTGAGGTGTATATTCTATCAACTTTAATCCAATGAATGTCTTTAAAAGCCAGCAGCTGCACAGTGTGAACTCTCTTCATGTAACTAAAACCACCAATGTCTCACTCAGGACATTGTGCACATGACCTAGGTGTCCTGGAGGGTATCCTCAGGCCTGACCTAACTACCATCACCTCCACCAGCATTACATTTTTGAGGCGGTGCATGTTACAGCTGTAGGTGCTCTGTGTGCTCCTTCCAATGCCAGTTTATGCAAGTTAATTTCATGTGAGCAAAGAGTTCAGGGGCCTCAAACACATTGACCCCAGTGTTAGAAGGAGACTGTGTTGGACGAAGGTATGTGAATTACAACCAGTACACTGAAAACAAATGAAAAGGCACATAGCTGATCATGCAAACACAAAAACATGAGGGAAAATTAATGTAGACACGGGCATATGCTCATCCAAAGAAGAATACTATTATATTTTGATCACTCTGCTGCATCTAGACAGTGTTTCTTTGTCAGTGTTTGTATATCTGTGAGCTACAGGAGCCCTGAGTGGCAAGAAAGAAAATAAAATATGGTGGTACATTCTCTAAGTCTGATCTAAACTGCTTTATTTCCTGTTTTTATGACTGAAGAACAGAAGAAAAAAACTGGATAGTCTTTTGAATTCAGGTGAAAAAAAGTTTTGGATATAAAACATAACATAAAAACACAAAAGTAGTGAACTCTGCTGCAACTGAAAGTTCTCAAGATAACATTCAACTATGACATGAAAGGAAAATCATTAGTTAGAATGTATAAAATATGTTACTGTACTGATTGATCTGATCTGCTGCTGGTACAGATGATTCAGTATGTCATGACAATGTTAGAAGATTAGTGCTTAGTGTCAAATACATTTCCAGCCCAAAAGACAGTAATGTTATGTAACATGCCAACACAAAAAATATATCACAGATTAAATTTTGGTTTTTACAGGTTAAAAAAAGAAACTGTCTTTAAAACTTTTGTTCTTTCACTTTAAGGACCTAACTTTTTTTTTTTCAGGAGAGAAAATAATTTGGATCAGAGTTAGAAAATGGTCTCTCAGGGCTTCCATAGAGAACGTCATCCACAATTGCATACTGTGTACTACACAGTGATACTACTGTGTGAATAAACAACAGTGTTGCTCGGCCTGTATCACTTCATTTCTGAGAGCCTCCTTGTAGGTTGGACATGCGTAACCCTGGTAACCCATACCAACAATGAACGAATTAAAGAAGTGAAAACATACATGTACACTTATTGGAACATCGTTGAAGTTACATCAGAGCTGCATTGGTTGACCTTGTCTGTACTTTTGCTGTTATTATGACTACTGCATAACATAATATGCAAAAATTAAATGCATTTCACATACTATTAGTTTCACACAATGGTTTCAGACATGCTAAAAATGGCACTGCTTTAGCTTAAATATTGTACGTTAAATATTAGTAATGAATTTCTAACACAGTGTAAATGATGATTAAACATTATTCCACCCTTCTTCAATACCTAACCATAAAACCTACAATTAAAGACACACCTTCCTTTGTGCCAGTAAGGTCAGGATGACCAATAGGAGCAGAGGAGCAGCGTTCAGCCGGTCATCATGTCTGCCGGTGCAGCGCTGCTATCTGACTGCTCACTCACTGCTGGATAGTGAACTGTTAACCTGGCAGAGACACTTGAACCTTGACTCAGACGGACTGACAGCAGTACGGCTTCGAGCCATTTCAACTTGCTGACTTCTATAATTTTTACTGGAATGTCTTGAAAGGCCTCAATAAATCATTTAGATTAAAAGAAACATATCTGTCATGTTCATTTAATGGCATATTGGACACTGTTAGTGTTCAACGAGGGTGTCATAACATGGATTGATGGAGCTGAAACACATTCACAGGGATTGATGGGGTTTCATTTGATTTCATTACTCTGGATCAGCGTTCAGAAGGCCAAATAATGTGCAAGACAAGTCACAAGTCATCCTTCAAGTGTGCTGACTTAATGCCAGCTCATCGTCTTTCTGTGACGTGTCGGCATAGAGGACAATTAACCTGATAGATTCTGAGACTGCAGGAGGCTTCTGATAGAGTTTAAAAGCACATACAGTCAGAGTGGACACAGATGTGGCTCCCGCATTACAATAATTAAATTAATGTTATATAAATAGCTGAAACGTTTAGTTAACTTTTGATCTTTTCTGTTTTTCTCAGAGGTCAGAGAGATGAGCATGGGCTCAAACACATGCTGGTCCGGTGATGATTTCTTTTTTCTTTTTCCAGCTTTCTGACCCTTGAGATGTTTTCTGACTGAATACTAGTCAAATTTTAGCATTATTACACAATTAATATACAGTATATGAGACATGTGTTGACAGGATTTGGTAAATCCAATTCATGGACATAATAGGGCAAGAAAAACAGAAGTTCGCCATATTTCCCATGGATACCTTTCCACACGTTTTTCAGCCATCTGTTTCTGTCGTGTCCTCCATGAGTTTTCTTAGGCTACATTCACACTGCCAGCATTAATGCACAATTCAGATTTTTTTAATTGCCCTGAACTGATCCACACAGGCAAAAGAACAATAACAAAGACGTCACATGCAGCACGGCGTCATACTCGGCTCAGGCGACCAACCTCCCCGAAAAAGTGCGTATAGTTGGGTGGTATTAGGTTGTATTGGCTGGCAACAGGTGTGTGTTACCACATGTTTACTAACTTGTTTGACATTGCAAAGTCCTCCGTTTGCTTGATTGTCTGAGAATTTTGCAAGGCCGTGCTCCATGTCCTTATGTCTATTTACATTAAATAAAGGAGATAAACTTCATGAGTTCATACATGCTTCTGAACGGGGGGGGGAGGGGGTTCCCCCCTGTGTGCTGGTGATCGATGGGAGTCATATTCCTGTCATTGCCCCTAAAGAAAATCACACTGATTACTTCAAACACAACATTTGGTCCTTCTGCAGGCGGTCGATCATCAGTTCTGGTAAACCTATAGGAAATAATCTCTTCTATACATTCTTCATTTGTTAACTAGACGTAGCCATCAGCTCAAGGTCATGCTGCAATGTTTTCAATCACAGTATTGATAATATTGCAATAACAATTAACAATAATTGCAGTTATTTGATGGAAGATGACTTCAAAGTCACATGAATTCTGATCTGATGGTTCAGACTGAGGTCGCATTGCCAAAAATCCGACCCTTGTCTGATTTAGGACCAGATATGGAAGTGACCCAAATCTGAACTGAAATAGAATAGAAACGAATAGAAATAGAATAGAAATAGAATAGAATGGAATAGAAATAGAATAGAATGGAATAGAAATAGAAATAGAAATAGAATAGAATAGAGTAGAGTAGAGTAGAGTAGAATAGAATAGAATAGAATAGAATAGTATAGAATGCTTGATTGTCATTACACAACTGTACAACAAAGTTTCAGTGCATCTGTCAGTGAAAGGAAACACAAGATAAGGTTAAAACATGACACAACACATAATCACAGAACAAAAATAAATAGTCAACTAATACAAAAGGAAAAGTTCAGTGATAAACAGTATCATAAGAAAAGGATCCCGTACCACTGTTTAACAGAGTTCACTTCTCTGATGACACATAGGTAGAAATGGTTAAAGACTCTAGAAGTGCGGGTCTTAATAGACCTGTAGCGCCTTCCAGAGAAAAAGACCAGATTCCATGTGTTTTGTGTTTGTTAACACTTCCATGAAAAAGTCACATATGAACAAAAAAATCTGTCCTGGGCCACATTTTTCCTGCAGAGTGAACGGAGCCTCAGGTTGAATATTTGTCTCTGATTTGGATCTTTGTTGAGGGCCTGGAGTTTTGGTTTTTGATTATTTCTTGGAGTTGTTGGATTTTCTGTTTGGACTCTTTTTTCATGTTCATGGACCTCTGAGTTGTTGTCCAACTTCATTCAATTCAGCCTGTAAGTTTTGGTGTTTTTCTGGCTTGTGTCTGTCTGCACATGAGTCCAACTCTGCCTTTTTGCTGAAAGGTATCTTAACGCTACACATAGAAATGATGACAAACAACTTCAGGCAGGTCCTGGAAAACGTTTAGCAGTAATGTAACCATGAAAATCAAAGATGTCTGTTCTAAAATCTGAAGGATACTAAAAAAACGTGTAGATTTCTCTTGATTTGGAGGACACAGTCTCAAGTTCATTGGTCACTGCTCAGTGCAATGTTAAGCATTTAATTCATCTGATAATTATGGACAGAGAATCTAATTAATTACAGGCCTGAGTTGCTTCGGTATTTCATGCTGTCATGTTTGGTGCATCACGTTCCACACCAGCAGGCCCTGTCACTTCAGTTATTGGCGTCTAACAATATTAGAGAGAAATATGACTCAGGAAATTGAAAGAGGGGCAGCAGAGCGTGACAATCAAGATCCATTTCTTTTTACTGTGGCCTTGTATACCAAGTAGCAACACCACTGTCTGGTGAGCCCAGCCATGACCTCATAGACATGACAACTGTGTGGTCCATCGCTCTGCCTCTCCTACACTGAAACTGGTCTGATTGATACTTTTTCATCCTGAGAAAGAGGGTGATTCATCAGAGATGATGGTTCACAGGCTGGTCTGTCAGTGTACTGCATGTGAGTATACTCATGGAATACAGCAGGTCTGTGACAAAAACCCCTCAGTGCATTTCAATCAGCTTCATCCTAATGACGTAAATATTCATTTTACATGTTATCACAATGCTGTTGTTGTTTTTTGAATGTCATTTAATGGATTCTGTATTAAACGTTTCTCATGTCATTTCAGGCAAAAAAGTCATGTAACGTACAGTATTGTCTGCATATGGAAGAGTTTAGGATGGTTGTTTAGAACAAACATAAGACTTTCATTCTGCAGACCAGTGCTAGCATCCTGTGTGAAACTATTTTAGCCTGTTTGTTTTCTGCCTGTCTTCTTTAATGTTGTAATGCAAGTGAACAAATTCCAACCCAAACCAGGATCATTTATTCCTAAAACTAACCACGTAATTTTCATGCCTAAATATAATCAAACTGTGATTGAGAGTCATGTGATTAAGGTCACATGACAAATGTCACCTGAATTTGTGCTTTTTTTCTACACATCTACAGATGACATTAAATGACCCATGAAAATGTTTTTTTTTTCTTCTTACAGGAATATTTCATGTCTGTCAGATTGGCTCAGATTATTCTAATTTTGTCCAATATCTTTACTGGTCATAAATTCCTTTATGGTGAGAACTACTACAGTTTTACAAAAGGCTTCAAACACTGTTCTTATAGCGCAACAGGATAATCACAAAGAGATTTAAGCCACAGTCTCTGCAGGCATCTTTTATTCAAGCATGAAAACTGTACAATGTGCATTTTGTCTTTGCACATTTTGTGTTTTGAAAATTTGCAGACAAAATTCATCTTTGCATGTTTGCTACCAGAAGTAAATCACAGGTGAGCCTCAATCAACAGGAAATGGTGTCACTATGCTATGCAGTTAGCTATAAATATTAGCTGTCAGGGCTGGAGAGAATCAAAGGCTTGATGAGGCAGTACAGTTGATTAATAGAATAAAGATAAAGAGACAGAAGAGGATTAGGGCCACATGATGAATTTTAGACTCCCCCCCCCCCGACTTTAAAAGCAAAAAACATTTTGTTAGACTTCTGACTTTTTGACTTTTTTCCCTCAGAATTCTGACTTTAAAGTTAGAGGTCTAAAAATATATATTTCATGTGGCCCTAATCAGCTTCCGTAGAAATCTGCAGGAGGCTTGTGCTCTTTAAAAATTATTCTTACCAGAGTTCATGTCTCCTAAATCTTTGCAACTGCTGATCACATATTGTCAAGCAAGACCAATAAAATCGTGATGTGCTTTAGGTAATCAGTCCAAATCCTGAAAATGGAATGAAATGCTCTGGATGCATGCAGGCACAGACTGACATCTACACTGGCACAACCTTGATATAATGTGATAAGTCACACACACTCATGCACACACACAGCCGTCCAGCAGTGCTGCACACACACTGCACGTTAACAGTCATTTCCTCAGCAGCTCTGCATCTGCTCAACATTTCTTTCAAGTGTAGTCCAGCTATACAACTTCCATAATTCATGAGTTAATTAGCAAATAGACTGAGATATGTCAGGCTTTCATTACCAATGGGCCTGAAAGGTCAGTTCAGTCAAGAGCTTATGGCGGCATGTGACAGCCAACGACAAAACGGCAAAGCAACACAGTGTGTGTGTGTGTGTGAGAGAGAGAGACCTCTATTTGAGCTGCTGTCAGGGGGACAAACCTGGAACATGAGTCAGCAGAAAGTAGCTTCATTACAGTAACACATTATCCTCATTTTGTTTGTTTTTGAATAACCCACAAATTAATTTTCAAATGTATTCACATCATTTGTTTGTTGAACGATCAGCCAACATTCATGTAGCCGTCTGACAGCCAAGACAACAACTGAGAACATGAGATTATAAACACAAGGTTATTGTGTTTTACATCCACTTTCACTTCATCCATTTACGCATAAGAAAACCTGAGTGGATGCTGAAAATTTAAATAAAAGTAAAATATGGCAAAACACCTCTCAGGCTTGGCTAAGTTGGTGTATCAATAAAACAAAATGTGACAGGTACAATGGGAACAGACGTACAGAATAAATCAGGAATAAATGATGACTTTAACGAAGCATTTGACTTTAACGTCCACTGAAGCTTCCGCTCTAATGAAGAGACAAATAGTGACAGATGGAAGCATCAAATGTATTTGCAGCGATGAGGAGACAGTAACCTTTTGTCAAATTAATCCATGAAACTACAATCCATCATGTTTTCTTCATTTAACCATCATTTAACGTTTTTATTTTCAGATTGACCTTCAATATCAGTATAATACATCGGACTGAACCTTTATCACAAATACATGTCAAATTTATTCTACATTAAAATGTGAACCAGATGGTTGTTTTATCAGTACCTTGCAAGAATAACAGTGTAGACCTGATTACATAGACATCCTGGTAGAATACAATAGATTCAGGTGAATATCTCTGAGGTCTACCCTCAAATTCTCGACCCTATGACATGAAGCGAAGCCTGCGAGCTGGTTCAGACAGACAACTTGAGCTGCGCTGCGTAAACACAATACTCACATGATAGGCCTCGTTCTCCTCAGACGTTATCTAACACACCCTCCTAATTGGCAGACTATTGCCCTGCATGCATATTGCTGCCTGCACTTTCAGCCCCCCACCACCCCAGCAGCCACCTGTAGGCTCCAGTTAAGGGGGTTCATGACGTTTTTTCATCTCTTTCCAATGTCTTTACTCCTCTGTGAGGAGTGATTAAGACGCCATTCTCTAACTACTGCATGTTCTGCTGTTGTGATGATGAATATTTCACACTTGTAAGTTGTCCGACTGAACTGAATTCATGGTGAATCAGTACATGCTGTTGACCTTTGCCAAACTCTCTACATTGAGACCCAAAATTGAAAAAAAAAGAAATTGGGAGAACTCCATGAAATCCCAAATGATTGGTTGACTCAAAATGAAAAATAAAAAACTATATCCAAATTCTTACCTTGTAGGTACACTAATATGTTTTAGATATTTGAGATTTTCCGTCTATACTAGTCCATAGTGAGGCACCAGTTTGACAATACAGATATTTCCAATTGTGTAACCAAAAATGCACAACGACACAGAGAAACCAAGCAGACATGCAGGTAAACAGACTGAAAGGCACCAATAACAAACAAGAAGGCTCACAGGATTGTCTCCTCTTGACCCAGCTGTTCTCACCACATTGCACTGCATGAGAGTACAGAGGTATGTCCTTCTCCCACAGGCTGTTAAGTACTACTGAAGGACACAAAGGCTCCATTCGGCCTTGTTATGGCGGAGTCAGAAAATGGCTGTGATCCCTCACATGGTTGGATGAGTGCTGGAATATCCACTTAAGGCTAAGCCAATCTCCTCCTCTTGCATATCACTGAAACATCACTTAACATTTCACCTCAACACTTCAACTTCACGGTGTTATAAAAGTGACACATATTACCTACTAAAGGAAATGGGAGCATGAAATGGCCCATAAATCCTGACAAGCACCGCTCTCTCCGGAAACATGCTGATGAGTTCTCCAACTTGGGTCTAAATATTATGACTTGGTGAGAATGTGTGTGAGCAATCAGCCAAAGTGGAGATCGTCAACTATTTTACAAATCAGATAATGTGAGGTTGTGATCGGAGAGTCAAAAGAAGGCTGAATGAAAAGATTTTTATCCCCTTAAAAAGGGTTCAGCTTAGGGTCATTGTAAGGGTTAGGTTAAAAGAGGATATGGACATCAGAAGCTGGGCTCCTGGTCCACAGGCTCAGGTAGAATAACACAAAACACCTCTGGTTTACATAGGGGAAGAGATTTTTGAAGACTTCCCACCAGAAAGCCTTCTGTCTGGGTTTAAATATGGAGTCAAAGGCTGTCCTAGGGCATGTCAGTCAAAACATTCCTATCCAGAGATGATAGAGATGAGAATAAGAGAGAGAAAAGATGGAAAAGAAGGATGAAGCAAAAGGAAACACCTGAATACCTGAAACCAGATCAGTCAGCAGATGATTCAGAACACGGCTGTCCTCACGAAGTCCTGGAGAGTGGATCATATCCAGATCTTTAGACTGGCTTCCTGTCTGTCAGAGGTTTAACTATACAAATAATGATTATTACCAAAACACAAGTGTAAAATTATGACTGTCTATATTAAGACCTTATGATGATGTGGCGTTTAAATTAAATTAATAACCTGTTACCGATATGTATTTTCAACAAAACCAAAAACAAACACATATTTCATACACAGTTTCTATTACAGTTCTTGGAGTCCTTAAACACACACGTCCAATGAATGATTAAACAAAACATATCTGTGTCCAAGCCAACAAAGCTTCACGGATTTGATGTAGAATAATGCACACGAGTGTCAAACAAGAATCCCTGCGATGAGGCGGCTTAAAAATGGGAAAAAGAACAGGATGTGCCTTAGTTTAAATTAAATTGTCCATAAAATGAAAAAAGACAAAGATCCCACCGGTCACACCAGTGGTGTCGCACGGCCCGGACTTTAAGGGCTTTAGCCCCGAAGATTTTTACTTCAGCATTTCTGTTTTACTATCCTGTAAGGAATGCACTCTCCTGCTATCATTTTCCCAGGTCATCAAATACAAACACTTTGTGGCTCACCAGCCTGGTGCATTGATATTAGATGACCTATATGTATGTATGTCGTCTGAACATGAATCAGACTAAACTTACTTTCTTTTTACCACTGCACCGTTGACAAGGAGTGTTCACAAACAGCAACATACAAATCCTGAAAATCAAACTTGTTGGCTGTCTGTTTGAAATGGAAAATGAACAATAGTCTGTTGTATTTAAGTTAGATGTTTTGTACTCCCTTACCTCCACCCACTCCTTGACCTCCTCCCTATAATGACCTCCTGCTTTGCTCCCATCATAATGACTGCGGCAGGTAGAGAACTTTGTCACTTGAATATAAACAAACTTTTTGGGTACTTGCTGACAGAATTCATCAGTCATAAACTTGAAGATGAGTGTTAGAATATGGAGGTTAGTTGTTTTTTTTTTATCTTCATGAAAATTCATGCCCAAAATACAAAAACTCTTTAACACAGAGAAATATAGAACAAAACCCAGCTGGAAGTCTTCATCTTGGAAAAACATCTCCACACAGCACTTCTCCCTATTCTCCTTTCTATTACATTACATTCATGAAGGAGTGTTGAATGCAGGAGAAAATGAGGATCAATGCTAACGATAGAACAGGAGAGGCTAACTGAGTCCAATCTAAAGCAGCATTAATTAAGGAGAAGAAGAAGACTTATAGATGGAGCTCCTAAAGATTGTTGTAATTGAACAACATGATTGGCAATGATCAAGATATTGTTTGTGTGTCTTTACACTAATAAATTAAAACAGGAACAATGTGTAGACACTTTAAGGAATGTTTTGGATTGTCTACATAGTTTCGAGTTAGGTTGAATTCATGAATAAAGGAAAACTAAATGAAACTTTCACAATGTGTACTCAATCAGGTCAGGAAGACAGAACAGCCTCCAGCTGCTGTGTTCAGCTTTGCTTTTAAACAGAAGTAAAAGCAGAGACTAACTGATGTGGCAGTTTTTTGATTTCAAAAAAGTTTCAGCTTGTTTTCTAGATCAATCATTATTATTTTTTAATGATTTTGCTGGTTTTGTAAATGATATGTGGCATTTTGTATGAGGCTAAATGCTGTTCAGTATCATCAGGGACAGGAAACGACCTTTATATCCCTAGAAAGCACCCATAGAGTTCAAACCTCCTCCAAGGCAGCTCAGTTCCTCTATTATGTCCTTGCACCCAAATGCAATAGTCCCATAATAGTCTGACCCTCATCATGTGACTCCTGGACCATGAAAACCTGCCCCTAGAATCTGGAACCACATTTGTATCATTATTAGTTTGATAGTTAATCAAGAAAAGGCTTTGAGTGAGACTTTTTTGTGGGATAATAATTGACATGAACTGAGGAATATATGCACAGCAGCTCTCACAGCTTTTGTTAAAACGTGCTACTTTGATTAGTAAATGCATACTTACGTTTATATCTGGCTTATACAGATCAGTTCCACGATCACTTCCTGAACACATTATAATATGTGTTTATCAGTATTTTAGTTTTTGAATCTTGCTAAACTCACATGTATCATCATATAATACTGGTGGTTGGTCTGTTTACTGTTAGACCACAAACAAACAAACCACGCTAGGGTTGGATTTATTGAGCAATGACCCTTTTCTTGGCGATCTAGGACCTCTTGTGTCATTCAGTGCGATTGCGTTGTTCACATACACCCGAACAAACTCGACCTGCTCCTAACAAGCAAGGTGTGAATACACACAAGGCAGCAGTTCCCAAACTTTGTCACAATAAGGGCCCCGAAAACAACATAAATCAAATCAAATCACATATTTGTTAGAATTTATCTCAAAGTCTATGAATAATATTTTTTTTAGATGTTTTATTATATAACAAGCATTAAACCCATGACCATTCTGTGATTGTATTACTTACAGATGGAATTATACTGAATATAAATTATTCCACCTCAATCTGAAGGCCTGCTTGTTTTGTTTTCATTTCTGTGTTCACATACTGTAAGCAGAAACGAACACGATCTGTGGGGGGAAATGTTCCCAGTCTCAGAATAAAGGCTCCAAACAAGCCACATGTGAACAGAATCTAAAGCCAGGTTCATACAGAGCTTTGAAATACTGAAGAATAATAGAGAAACCTCACAGATGCTCTCTTTAATCTCAAACATTCACACATTACAAGGTTTGAAACTAAGTGTGCATCACACACTACAGTCAATCAATCAATCATCAATTGATCACACACCTCATGACATTAAGATTATCATGTCAGAAGAAGCGATGCGCCGCCTCACATGATTTCTCTCAGTGATCTAACAGGGAAGCAGATGTAAACAAAATGGTGACTGATGTTGTTCAACAACTTCACGTATTAATTCTTTACTCTGAGAAAAAGACAGAATAAAAAGGGCGTAAAGAGTCTGAAGGAGTAAAAGAGATTCAGTTTCTGTCAACAGTAGTATGCTACCTAACGTTAGCCTCAAGGACAAGAATATTAACAGTTGCACCAACCATCAGCTGGTCCAGGATGTCTCTCTCATTGGCTACACTGGTCCCACTTAGACAGTACTGATGAAATCTTTCCAATTTTAAATCCTAAACATGTTTGATATTTTTGGAGCATCCCCAGTGAGTCTGTTAGGAGTTCAGGAAGTCTAAGACTGGATCGGATGCCTCACATTACCGGATAACCTGGGCAGAACATCGATACTAACCAAAGTCTCAGAGCATGTATCTCCTCTGTATGTTGGGAGGAGGGGAGGAATCAGCATTAAATCGACCCAAAGCTCCAGCAGTCTGAGTCTGGTAGTTTTATTTGTGAATCTAAGGACTATGATGCAGTGTGGGTTTAATTCCCATTCATAAAAACATACATGCACCATCTCAAGGGCTTATTTGACAAAAGCTCAAATTTGTCCATTCTTGCTTTGAGTATTCTGCTGACCTTCACATCCTGATATACTGTCCTCTCCCTTTTCATTGGCTTAATGCACAAGTCCTCCAATTTAAACCACAACACGTTGTTTGTCCATGTCCTCTAGAACGACACTCTAGAACGCAAGAAGTGTTTTGATCTGATGACCCGATCAGATGGATGACATCATCTGTCTGCCTGCACTGGTGGAAATAAATCTGTTTTATGACGTGACAATGCCAAGGTTAAAGTTTGGTTGGGTTTAGGCACAAAAATGACTTGTTTAGTGTGTCTACACAGGAGGCATTTCAGCCTCATTTCTCAGTCACCCTTTACCTACATAAACATGAGTTTTACCTGTGTGACTGGGTTCTGAGCCTCAGTTCTGTGCCTGAACGCATCATGTGTTGCTCCTGTACTCATGCTCATGCTTTTCCTCCTGTGTTGACAGTGTTTGCAGCAGATAATGTTTAAGTTAGTGGACCTTTGCCACCACATTGTCCTCACTTCATTGTCTCTAATTGCACCTTATTATTCTGCCAACCAACGGCCAACACTAGTAATCAATTTGTAATCAATCACAGCAAGAACTTCAGAATAAAAGGGCTTACAACATTACTGTTTTTACTGTTTAAAGTGTATCATCACCATCATGTAAAGCTTATGTATGGATGCTGCTGCGCCTTAAATATCAGCGTTGAACAAAGAGGTGACTTTGATGGCAGGAAATAAACCTCAGGGGTCAGTGGCCCGACCACAAAGACAGCCTCTCTGTCTGTTCTGCTGCTGAGCAAACTCCAGACACTGCAGGAAGAGATGGATCCACATGGTCGAAGTCCCTGAGGAAGCCCTCATGTTGCCACGGAGCTCAGCCTCTCCAAGAAACCTGATCTGAATCCAATCACGGCAGCCGTCTGTGTGTGCTCTCTGCAAACACCAGCCACCAAGGAGACTGGATGACGGTCTGTCCACATAAATTTAATGCAGATCCATCTCAGCCTTCTGCTGCCAGCCTTCTCCCAGAGCTGAATGACACTATGCCATTTTAGTACAGCATTCATCATTGTGTTGGTGCATGTGTGACAAGCATTTTATTCTCTTCCTTATATTTTCTACCTCTACAATAGAAGAAACTCAGTCACTGCTTCTCAAGTATGAGGTCTTATTGTGGCAATGCGATAAGGCTGCTAAAGACATTTGTACACCATGCATCAGTGGCGTTTGTGCTGTGAAAAGAGTACTTGATTTAACACTGACTCACAATGGATCAAAACTGATGCAGCACCAGAAGCAATCCAAATCCAAAGCAGTGCATGTTGAATGTACAGTTTGAAGGAAAATTATTCAAACCCCCATCGGAAATTTGGTTTGTTGGCAAAACCTACTATTTATCAGGTGTTTGCAATACAAATCACACAAGAACAAAGGAGAGGGGAGGAATTATGGAGAAAAAATGGCATAAAACATATAGAATCAGATATACCAGACATGAGACAAAAAACTGTTCATACTGTTATAACTCAGAGAGGAGGACCTGCATGCAGACAGGAGGCCTGTTCATACTGTTACAACTCAGAGAGGAGGACCCACATGCAGACAGGAGGCCTGTTCATACTGTTATAACTCAGAGAGGAGGACCCACATGCAGACAGGAGGCCTGTTCATACTGTTATAACTCAGAGAGGAGGACCCACATGCAGACAGGAGGCCTGTTCATACTGTTACAACTCAGAGAGGAGGACCCACATGCAAACAGGAGACAGAGACACAAGTCGTGGTCCAAAGAAAGTAAGGTAGGCAGGAAGAACACAGGTATTCAAGTCCAAGTGAACAATCCAAAATCAGGAGACAGGAGGCAAGGTCCAAGAAAATCCATTTACCACTTGTTCATTCTTTTTTTTCCACAATAAAAAAAGTATGAAAACAAAAAAAAACTTGTTTTTTTCAATATTCCTTTCCAAAACCAAAGTGGAAAAAAATGGATAAAAAGCTAAATGCTGTGTATTATTCATTCATTTATTTTTCAAAATAAAACCAACAATAAAGAAACAAGAAACCACTCATTTTTCCAATATTTGTTTCCTAAACCAAAATGAAAAAATGGATAACGACTCATTTTCCAATTTCCAGTTTTGTGCTCAAATCAAAAATGGAAAAAAACTGATATATAATCCCAAAAGATGGGTAAAAAAGTCCAGAGGCATGCAGAGTCAAACCTAACTGGGATCACAAGGAAGCAATCTTGCAGAAAAACATTAGGAAACTGTGAGGAAAAGACTGGAACTGGTGATAAATATCAAAGATGAACTGGCAACTGAAACAGGAAACACACAGACTTTATAAACTGAGATAATGAGACAGTAGGAGACAGGTGGCACAGGGAACAGGAGACAATGAGACGCAGGTGGAAACAATCAGACCATCAGTGTGGAGGGAAACCAGAAGGGAGAGGCAGGAGAAAAACACAAAGAAGCATGAAACACACACAGAGGGAAGGAGAAAGGACAAGAGGTGCAAACACAGGACACTGAACACAGACAGAGGGAATAAAAGGACAAAACAGATCACAAGAAAGGTAAATACAGGAAGTGCAAAGCAAAAGACATGACTTGGAGAAATAAACTTTCAAAATAAAACACATATGACCAGGGCGTCTCAACAACAAGAACCCAACAAGGCCTCTCTGGGAACAAACAATTCATTTTATTAGATTACAAAGTAAATAATTAAGGTTCTAAAAACAATGTCAAGGATCATATTAAAATTTAGACTTCGTTATTATCAGAATGTAATTTATAATAAATTTTTAAAAAAATACTCCAACCATGCAAGCATCACCAGAGCAGGTGAGAGGGTAGTGAAAGGTGGTGTTCACCACCACCAGTAGTGTGCAAATCACACACACAGCTGCTCACACTGCAAGACAAAGACACACAGGGGTTAGAGAGGCACGACAAAATATCACACTGATGTTACTTTACAGCAACGTAACCATGACAACAAAGCAACAAAGACCAAAAAGTCCTGATGTAAAAACGTTCTGTCATCACTCATCCTCACCTCAGTTGGTTCAATATGTACATTTAACACATTTTGTAAAGTAAAAGTTCATAAGCGTACTTCAGGTTTTCTCGTGTTTGATAATTGATCAGTCAGAAGTTAGGCTGAGCTGAAGATTTGCAGCTTTGACAGGAAAGAGTTCATCTGAAATCTTTGTGTGTGTGTGTCTGTGTGTGTGTGTGTCTATGTGTGTCTGTGTGTGTGTGTCCCTTTCTGTAATTCTTCTGATTTCTTGTGGATAAGTTTTTCTTGTTCGTGGTGAAGATGATGATCTTGATCACTACAGGATCACTACAGGGATCTCTGGTGATCTCCCTGATGCTGTGTGTTTATTTTGTACTGTATGTTATCTCCAGGTCTGTTTATGGCATGTTAAACATGAGATTATAATGTGTTTTCACTGTTATTACCTCTATTAAAGGAGATGAATGAAACAGAGAAACAGGCCTGAGGGACCAGGTGAGATGCGCCTAATATTCCTGTTTCAGGTGAACTCTCATCCTGCAACTGAGACATTAATAAGTCTGTCATCATTATCATTAACTGTGTTGGGAAATCTGGGGGTGCCGGCCACTGATTGTTTCATCTTTTCCTGCACATTATGTTGATTTTTTTTCATGATGTTCATAACACCAACGATTTGCAAAGATAAATACCATTTGTCCTCATGCCTGCAGGTAAAAAATTAAGTTCAGCTAAAAGGCAATGAGGCTCATCACACACACACACACACACACACACACACACACACACACACACACACACACACACACACACACACACACACACACACACACACACACACACACACACACACGCACACACACACATACAGAGAGAGAGAGAAAATGAACACTTTGTACTGAAACATTTTTCAATCCAAACATCATAGATTTACTTTGATGCTGCAAATATGAAGACACCAAATCGTTTCCAAGTAGATTCAGGGTGATTCATTCATTCCTGCCTGCTCAAACTGGAACGGGGGGAAAAATCCACCCTGCCTCCAGTTTGTCTCGGGCCAGGCAGACGCAGTGATGGATTGCTCTGCCGTCTGAATGCAGCGCGGCTCATATTAACATTTGTATTGTTTCTAAAAACATGCAGCATCATTTCCATAAATGCAATCACACCACAAAACGCAGACGTTCTCCTGCTGCTCAGAGGTGGCAGTCTGCCGGTCTCACACACCACATCACATTCTGGTGCTTTTTGCATTAGTGAGTATAAAGGCTGCCTCTGTCTCATCCATTATGCTCTTAGTTACAAACAGCCCTGACCTTAATCTCAAAACATAACGACAAATATTATTAATTAACATATGTGACCGTCATGTAACGGGGAATGTAAATCGTTTTTTTCCTTCATGTTAATCCATTCTTTACAAAGTGCTGGACGTCACACTGGACCCCGACGCTGCTCTGATAAAGATCACGCTTCCTTTGCATGTGTAATGCCTTCTTATTGTTCAGTGTGAATAAACAAATGTGTTGTAGAGAAGGGACCTTGCTGTGGCGCTGTGGCATGATCTCTGTGTGAAAAAGGCTGTAGAGACAAAAATAAATAAATGAAAAGAACACCTGAGAGCAATTTGAACAGGAAGAACTTTTAAACTCCACACATAAAGGCACCAGATCTGGACTACTTTCATCCAGGGAATTATGAAAGTAGAGCCAGGATCATTTGCTGGGGTGAGACCTTCCATCCCCAGAGCCAAAGGAAGGACCAACATGAAAATACTCCAAATGATCTTTTGAAAAGTCAATAATTCAACCTTATATGCAGCTGTTCCCCATAATACTACATGAGGACTAGAATGAGGTGCCTTTGTTTTTTTTAAAACTGTCAGATTTTCTTGCATTAAGTCTACCTCACTGATAAGACATGAAATAGAGAGAGACAATATTTTATATCAATAGATACAGAAGAAGGTAGAAGCAAGGGAAAAAAATAGTCTATATCTGCATGATACCACTAAAGATAAACTCTACATGCAACAAGACATCTGAGGTCACCAGATGAACATTTTACTCAATTTAATCCTTTGCACTAAATGTGAATGAGTTTTTTAAATTTATATAACAGTTATCTTCTCTGCATGGGCTCATTAATATGTCCTGCTGTGGCTTATTTAAACTATGACCTGCTTCACTGTGGGCTACAGAGAGCTGAGCAGCCATCTGTGGCCTGCCTGTTCTGCTCCCTGATTTCTGCTGCTAATCTGGACTGAAGCAGCTACACATGGGATTAGTAAACAGGGAGAATCGAGAAAGTGGAGGAAGAGGGGGCTGCCGATATTCATCGGTGTGAGTTACCTGTAGTGCAGAGTCTGCTTTCTTAGGCCTACTGACATTATCAAATGGACTGACATTTCAAATATTTGCAGAGCTCAGCGGGTCCAAATGTGGTACAAGTGAACCGTGGGCCTCCTCCCCGCCGCTCAGCAAGCCATGCATGGCCATTTCATCACACACACAGAATGAGATCCAGCAGCCAGACCTTTACAGTGCAGACAATGCAATCTGAAGAGTCGGTACTTTCCTCTAAACAGGCCATTGCCCCTCACCGACTGCAATAGCGCAAGTGCAAGAGGTGCATTTTGAAGCACAGGCACTGAATGATTCATTTAGGTCAGAGTGCTAAAGCGGCGTGTACGCTATCGTCTTTTAGCTACAGCAGATATTCCTCATCGTGCATGAACATCTGCACCCGCTTTGAGGTGACTGTGTTGCACTAATCCACACAATTTTGGAATGAGGCTGCAGTAATTACAGAAAAGACTGAGTTCCCCATCTTATAGAAGGAAACAGGCCGTAAGAGCCACCTTAGAAAGAAGGAGCGCTGTGGAACTAATCTTGACAAAACAGAATAAGCAGCCTGAGTGAATTTGTCCCAGTTCACTTGCAAGAAAAAACATCTTTGCACTACAAAGATATTGAAATAAAGTCAGAAACTCAGATAAGAGCGAGACAACTGAGGCGGTTGACAACTCAAACAGAACACAAGCTGATTGAGGCGACTAAAATGAACACGTTTTTGTTCTAAAGTTAGCTCAGCACTGCGTCTGTTGACAGATAATGTGAGAATAAAACAGAGCTCGTGGCTGTGGTTGCTGTCACTCTGATGAGTTTTACAGACTTTTCTCAGCCTGATGTTTTAATTTTTCTCTGAAGCACCATGTAAATATAAATATGTCTGCACTTAATTCACCAGAGCATGTCAGCACATTCATCAGGGGTTAAAGAACAGGTTTGAAAGGTCTCCAATCTTTTGAAAAATAACACTCAAATGTCATGTGTACACTGAGGAGCTGGTGGCTCTGATGACTTCCATTATGGACAGGGAGGAGGGCAAAGTTCCTCCCCTCTTTCCATCCCAGAGTGACCAATCAGAGGCTAATTTGACTGATCTATACCCACATTCATGACATCATATTTATACATATGAATCTGGTATGACCAGTAGCCTTTAGTGGCTAGGTGGTAAATATTTTTTCCATATCGCTGTGTTATTGTTAATTTACTTTATCATTCTTATGCATTTTTTATTACTTTTACCTCCGCCAACACAGTTGGACAGAGGTCATGTGATCACCCACGTTTGTTTGACTGTTTGTGTACAAGATATCTGAAAAGGTTCAGATTCTGATGAGAGTTTGTGAAGGTACCAGCCCAGGACGAAGGAAGAGTTAAGAAGACATTGAGACACATCAGGATCCAGATGGGGATCCAGTTTTTTTTGTCCCCATGAGTGAGCTGCAGGTGTTATTGAAAAAAAATTAACCTTAGTCTATATCTATGAATATGTATGATGTAGTGTGGATCCAGATCTTTATCTGAATCTATAGATAGATAGATATTTATTTTTTTAGATATTTTATAGATGGATAAATATTTAGCATAATGATAAATTATATATATATAAAATTTATCATTCAATCCCTGAACCGCTCCTGATCTGCCTTCTGGTCATACTATTACCTTGTGTTTCCTGCGCAAATGCGATGAAAATATCTTGCTCTTCTCGTGCACAGTGCATTTATCAGAGCTCCTCTTGTGTTTCAAGCAGCTGCCTGCTGCACATGAAAACAAGGTTGATGAGAAAGGGAGGTGGAAGTGAACCAGAACAGTAATGTTACAGTCTGTACAACCAAAATAATGAGCTGAATGAGGCTAAAACGCACCACAGACGATAATTCTTCATGCTTACATCACTAAAACAACTTCCACATACACACATATAATCGCCCTTAATAAATAAATGATCAAAAATGTTGATATATACAAACATATATCTGCTATAAATTATGTGCTGTAATCAAGGCTGTCATCACAGAGAGGATCCAACACGCCCTAGGGCTGTGTGCTGATTGATTTCATATTCACTTGAGTGAAGCGAGGCTATTTTGTTGGCAATGGATGATTTCCATCTTTTCCATCTTCCACCTTTTGCTATTTGGCTTTGTGGTTGATTTGATGCAACCTGTACTCCCCACTGGAGTGCAGATGCAGAGGAGAGAAGGAGTAAAACAAAGATGGAGGGAGGGAGAGAAAGTGTTGTGTGAGTGAAAGAGAGTGAAATAGCACTAGTGTCATCTGGACAGTGACTCACACCCACATTATTACACTATGTTCTTATGAATAAATCAAGGCAAAGCCTGGTCCAAACAACAACAGCGTGCAGAGGAATCATTCTGTATCCGTCCTTCATCAGCCTTCAGTCCCACTGCTCTGAGAGAGTCTGTAAGTCAATTAATGCAATAATGTGAAATTAAACACCTTTACCCTGAGTGCTCAGCTTTGACTAATGCATAAATTGGCATTTTGGTGTTGGATAAGACCCGGAGGTGCAATGGCTCGGATGGGGTTGATGATAGAGATTATTCTTAACAACAGGCAGGCATAGTCAGAGGCATGGTCAGATCAGGCCTGGTCAAGGAGAGGCTCATCGTTAAACGTCGCCTCTGGTTTCCAGATGTCCTGCATTGTTCATTTAAATGCTCCTAATGAGGATCCTTAAAGAGGGAGATGGCGTTATCTCCTCCCTCAGAGGCGCCGCTGTCTCGTTGTTCACGTTGCCTGGCTTGAGAGAAATCCATCATATGTGTTGCCGCCAGGCTCTGGCATACAATTAAAATACTGCAAGACTCTGTGTGCGAATTATTCAGGAAGTAAATGAGCCGTGTAGAGCAGTACCTGAAAACAATTACAGCCACGACTCAGAGCAGACTGATAGTGATATCTGTACAGTGGCAAGGTGGGGTTCCACAATTCACCCCCAAACACTGATTCCTTTATTATCCTCTTTTATTTTGCTACTTTTGGGTCTTATGAAACATGATTAATATATCACAGAAGACTTCAAATTGGAAGGAAGCCAGACTGCTACAGCTGCCCGTGTTCATCCTTAAAGAGAAAAAGAGGGATAATCTAGGAGGAGACGAGTGTTACAGTAGATGTGAAGAGAATTCTGCACAGTTATAATATATACTGAGCTACAGTAACAAAGCATTATTTCGTAGGATTTCCTGCAATCCTGTTCATATTAAATGTGAAATTATGGTTCTCACATCTTTATTCACCCTTTAATGGTACAGAAAAATCAGTTTTGTACAAATTATTGTTTGTTGCCTTTGTGTTTACAAATCAAAAAGTGTGGATGGTGAGACAGAGAACAACAACAACAGTCAGTAACATGTGTGATCACCTCCAGTATTTATCACAGCGTCACATCTCCTTTGCATGGAATGGATAAGACGTTATTCTGGACTTGTAGGATGACATGCCATTCTTCCTGCAGAGCTGTGACAAGTTGTTCATGTGTTGCTGGAGCAGGATCTCTCCGTCTCACCCAGTGATCCTGAACGTCCCACAGATGCTCTATTGGGTTGAGATCTGGTGAATATGTTGGCCAAGGAAGGACAGCGACATTGTTCTGGTCCAGGTAGGCTACTCCTAACAGACATGAGCCACATGTGCCACTGGTAGTGTGATCAGTGCTGTTTGTTTGTCTCTCTGTGTGTGTGTGTGTGTGTGTGTTTGTAAGCAGAATAAATCTAAAAGGTTTGAACAGATTTAATTTAAATTTTGTCTAAAGGTGGGCCCTGGGGAGATTTTGTGCCTTTTCTTTTTCAGAATTCTACTATGGAGATGCTATGGCCTGCCCTACTCTGCCTCTGATTGGCTTGTTATGACGATGACATTTCTCATGCAGTTCTTTCAGTGAGAGGCATGGTGTCGCCATAGTATGATCCAGAAATTTGCTTGGCGGAGGTATCCACTCTCCGAGTGACCTCTAGCTTTGTAAATGTAGCCATAAGATTAGTTGTTTTTCCATAGATGTGTTTGTTTGTTTGTTTGTTTGTTCGTTTTTCAGCAGGATTACACAAAAGCTATGGGACAGATTCCATTGCACTTGTTATGGGATGGAAAAAGAAAGGAAAGAACCAATTACCGGAAGTACAGATTCTAATAAACGGACCGATCCAGGACAGATCCAGGACAGATCCCCTGCAGGCAACATCTGGAGGACTTTTGGCTGCTTTGCACACTACAGATTGTACTTCCACATTTTTGTATACCAGCCTCCATGGACACAAAAAATATAAAAAATGAAAGTGGTTATTGTAGTTTTTTTCTGCCATTTCTCTACTCATGTATAAGTGCTGTGTGTGCATCTTTCTCCAGCATAGACAGCCCAGGTTATCTAGTGGTGAAATACTTCTTGAACACAACAGACATGGATTAGAAAAATATGGGAAAAACCTATTTGCTGACATGCAGAAAAGAGAATTGACCAAGATGTAGTTACACTTTGTAACGCCCTGGAAAATCACAAGCTGTCATTTGTTGACAAACAACATACAACCCCATTTTCAAATAAGTTGGGATGCTGTAAATGCAACAGGTTAGTAACATGATTGGGTATAAAAAGAGCATCAGAGAGGCTGAGTCTTCGTGAAGTAAAGATGGGGAGGGGTTCACCACTCTGTGAAAGACTGCACTGGAAAATAGTGCAACAATTTAAGAAAAATGTCTCTGAATGTAAAATAGCAAAGAATTTGTGGATTTCATCTTCTACAGTAACAATATCATTAAAAGATTCCGATCAACCTCTCCAGTGGTTTCACCTCATCCTCCTGTTCAAAAGCTCAAGTTCCTCTCATGATGTCACCCCCTACCAAACAATTCATGAAGTTAAATAAAAAAACAACAACCTGATGGGCGTTATCCACGTTAAACCTCCAACCTGAATGGATTGTCTTTAGATTGACTTGTTAGATGTCTTTCAGAGCTCATGGCCCTCATCAGCGAATGAAGTTTCCCAGTTTTTAACAAACTACGACTTCAAGATGAAGAATGAACATTTGAATTCATTAGGTAACCTACTCTGCATGCATCAAGGCTTTGAACCGCTGTGAAGCAAACAATCGTTCAGTCCAGTCACCTCCTGTACTTGTACTGTAAACCTGCTGGGCAGCAGCAGGCCTGGCATTGGCACTTGTGTAATCACAGAGGGTCCAGCGGGCACATCATCAGACACATTCGTTAGCTGACTCAGCAGCCGGTTGGACAGGAAGCTGGCAGATTGGTTGGTTGATGTAGGGGTAAGTGATGAGGCTGCAGAGGAAAAAGTGGGAGAGTGTCTCCTCTGTGATTAAAGACTGGAGCTCCTGACACGCATGATAGCCCCATGGCTCCGGTGACCCCGGCCCAGCAGAGATAAAGTGATGATTCTCTGTCCTCTCCTTCTCCCGAGTCCTCGGCTGCAGCCGTAATTCACCAGCCTCTGGTGAAAGCGTTGCACAACTCCCCTAAAGCCTCTGCGATCCGTCTCAACTGCATCAGTCACTGGTCTGGAGAGGTGTGCAGGATGCAATAGGAGATGAGAGGAAGCGGGTTTTCTGTTGATTGCAGAGAAGAGAATGTCACTTCAATGGTCACCTCAGACAACACTGCTGGAGGAGTTGATTAAAGAACAAGCAAAAGGTTATCAATGTCCTAATCATCTATTTAAAAAATTTCACCACAATTTCACCACACACATTCTCTGTGATAAATAATCCAAAGAGGGCTTCCTAACGCAATTGCCAGGGGGCCGCCATATTGTAAGTGGTGCTTTTTTCATAAAGAAAGACCTATGGCAGACAACTACGATATGAATTTACGATCTTAATTAGATCTGTTCCCAAATTCATACTGATATGCATCTGGACATTTTCCAAAAGAAAATAAGCATAGGTCATAACCTTGTTTTGACATGGACAACATTTTATTAAATATAAAAAATACTTACAGGAGCATCTGGGCCTCTGTTACACCACAGTGTGACTACATTAAGGTACCCCCTACCACGTGTTAGATATCTGTATTTTGGTCTCCTGGAGTCAGATAATGATCCAGATCAACACATATTCATAAATATTAGTCAGATAAATATGCTTGAGTTTTTACATTGACATCTATAGCTTATGTAATGACGAATGCATTAAAATGTAGAAATATCTGTCAACGTTAAAAAAATTGAAGAATGGATCTTGGATCTGCCTCAAAATCTGATGAACTCTTCCTTATTTATGTTCTGGAATGCTGATTAGTTTTCTATTAACATTACATAGGAAGTACACTGTGTTGCACCGGGGACAGTTTTAGTTGTTGCATCTCCAAGAACGCACATGAAGTGATGGAAGTTTTTGTACTCTGCTTATCAAGCTCAAGATCAAGATAAATTTTATTGTCCCACAAGATGGGACGTTTGTCTTGGGCTTTTCACCCATGCTGCAGCCATAAGAGGCACATTATATACAGGAGATATACAAACATAAATACATTCAAGGGTTAAGAAATACTTTTTTTAATTTTTTTTTTACACCGTGTCCCAAAAACTCGCCTTAAAAAATACACCTTACCAGCTGCTGTTCAAAAGTTTTATTGACAGAGGAATAAAAGAATTTTTAAATCTATTCAGTTTGCTACGGGGGAACCTGAACCTCCGTCCAGAAGGCAGCAGCTGGTACTCAGAATGAAGAACATGGGCAGGATCTGTAACAATTCTATCGGCCTGTCTTAAAGTATGTTCTGCGTTACCCCTAATAATTTTCCAAGCTGTCTGCATCAGTTGGACCAGTTTGGACTTCAGCTGTGCAGAAAGGTTGCCAAACCAAACTGTGATGCCGTATCTGATGAGACTTTTAAAGACCACCTGATAAAAGATGAGCACACATTTCATATCCACACCATGCAGTCTAAGTCGTCACAGAAAATGCAGCCGTTGTTGCAGTTTGCTACAAAGACTCTCCACAGGTGTTCTGTCAATAAAAACACAGAGATATTTATAAGATGAGACCTGTGAGATGGTTTCATTCCCCTGGGGTCAAACACCATCTCCTCTGTCTTTTTAACATTCAGAACGAGGTAGTTGTCGTCACCCCACTTTACAAACCTCTTTATCTCTGAATCACACAAGAGTTTGATTGTTAAATGTGATAAGTGATGCCCATTTTGAAGATTTAAGTTCCTGAAGTGGACTCGTACCCTCTCTGTCGTTTACAGCCAGTGAGGTCTGTTTAATTACGGCATATTTCTTTCTTTTACAGTGTGTGTGATATAAAGGCGTGCTTATGGTGTATATTGTTCTATATTTGTACAGTTCGACGATGGATGTTGATGTTGAGTGGAGTGCCAGTAAGATGAATAAATCCATCAGTAACAGACAAACTCTGGTGTTGTGTATTTCCTTGAGGTAGTGACATCATTGAAAACCTTTTGCGATGTCTTGTACACAAACAGAGAGACAGACATGGGTGATCACATACCAAATCCACAGCCATGCTCATAATATGATTTGTTGTACAAAAGGTTTACACCCACAGATCCAGCACACTTCAGGGTTTACTGTACATATGCAGTTCAGGAAATTAATTGCACTGTGAATGTTAATCAACACAAATGCCCATTGTCTCAGGGAGGCCATTCATCATCTGCTCCTCTGCTGCTCAGTCCAGTAATCAGGACCACGAATCACAGAACTGAGAACTCCCTGTAGTCTGCTACGTGAGACAATATTATCATTATGATCTCATGTGGTTTATGATATGTAAGTAATGTGGTGCAATATAAGATACGTATCAATACAGAAATGATATGGCAGTGAAAGCCCCTGAGATGCCTTGGAGGAGACACAAGTGCTGCCTCAGTAATCACAGGTTAGGTTTCCTTTTCCCTGTTCAGGAAGTGTGATACTCCTGGGGGAGAAAGCTGGTGGTGGTCATCCAAAAATCGTTCCATCACAAATGACCCTAAAACCACAAACTGTCATTAACATTTCTGTTTCTGTTCTGGTGTAACAAACAGGATACAATATGTCTGAGCATCATCTCAACGTAGCTTAATTTGCTAAAACAACGCTTTAATGTTACAGAAAGAGTTATGTTCATGTTTCAAGTCAGCGCTTAATACTTTTTCTATGTTACGTCAAGAGCTAAATCGTTACCTAACATTAATCACTAGGTTGATTAAAATAATGGCAAAATGTGTCTTGGTTTACTTCTTGAAAAATTAGACAAACTCAGTACGAACAGATTTGATCAAACATTACGTTTATAAAAAAATTTAATAGCTGACAACATGTTTCCCATAAATCATATTTGTTAATTGAAAATAGTTGTTTGCAACATGCAGAAGAGATATTTTGGTTGGAACTGGCCTCACATAATGCTGTAATGTGGGGTTGTATTGAGACAGTTTCAGTGTTACATCGTTTTCTACACACAGTCTGTTCCTGTTGTTTGTCTTCATGCTAGAGCTGAGAACCCAGTCTCACACAGGTCAGCTGTTGCAAAGGGCATCAGCGACTTAAAAGTGTGATTTGCCCATTCAGGATGTTCTGCATGCAAGACAATCCAGAAACCTGTCAGCATCTTCTGACTGAACTCAGTTTCATTGCCCCGTTGGTGGGTATAAGGCTCTCTGCTCAGTCATACAGTAGGTAGGTGGCATGATGGATCCAGTTATCTCTGTCGTCTGTTTCAGGGAAGTACCTGATAACGGTGTAGCTGCCTCACAGAGGTGTTTCCTTCTGTTGCACTGAGTTCATTTGTACACACAAAATCATGCATTGATGAGGACACATGAGTATCGCTCTTGAGAGTCTGAGAGACCCTGCAGTCAGAGATTTGGTTCATTCAGGTGAGTAAAAATATCCTCCAGTAGGCCAGGCCTTGTGATCTCATTGTTATGTCAGAGAAATGAAAAGGGTGGTCAATGAAGAACGTTTAAGCTCAACTCCAAACACCATGTCAAAACCTTTCCGGCTGTGGAGTAACAGCATTGAATTAAATGTCATTGCATGAGGTGAAAAAACGGTGTGAGTTCATGGGCCTTGTTTTGACACAGCTCACCATTTTCTGTATCACTGAGTGCTTCAGTCAGGATGGCAGACGTTCCCCTGAGAGCAAACGCTGCCAAGGAACACACTCATAGGGTAACACATAAGGCCGGTGATAGAGAGGATACTTCCACCACGACATATCTAATCATTCCCTGCTGCAGTAACTTAAATCTAGAGGTTGATCTGTCATCTATTACTTTTCTGCAGTGACATTTCCCATGTCATAACTTACTTTTTGGTAATCATAGAATGTCAGTTCTGCAGATTTGGGCATCTAAAACTATTTAGATTAACTTTGGCTGCAAAGTCTAAGTTAAAACACTCCTAGGCAAAGCAATGATGAATGAATGCTTCCAGCGATCGGCCCAAAGCATTTGTATGTGTTTATGTATTTGCACCTGTCAGAAAGACACAGTTTAATCCACTTGAGAACCAAGTATACAGACATTTGAATGCATGAAAAAGAAGTTAACTCTTGTAAAACAGAAGAAACTGGCAGCTGAAAGCTTCCTGCAGCAGATGTGTGAGACCTGTTCCCCTGGTAGAACACTTAATAACTGTGATCTTACTGGCATCCAAAGGCAATGTCAAGATGATAGAAGAATGCTTTATATTCTGGAGAGAAGAATGGACATATCTGTGTTGTTCTGATACGTAAAATGTAGAGTGAGCATGAATACAGAGGAAGCTTAACCTTAAGTATCAGTCCATACTCTCCTCATGGTCCTGCCGAGGCCCAGGAAATCAGGGTTTGTGGAAATGGATCACATCACTGCTGTTTGCTCATTAGACAGAGGGGAATTCAGCACAATGTTAACGACCACATCACCTGCTTATGTGCTTTTTAAGACTTGTTTATACAGCAGACATTTATTTTTCAGCGGTCGAGTGAGGGGAGAGCGATCCATCGTGGGCTGAAGTTAACAAAATTACAGCTCACACTGGCTCGTACATCCCTTTGATTCATCATCTGCTGCCAGACACTTCCTGCCACTCCCAATCAGTCTTGGCCTCTGAAAACGTCCAGCTCACTGCAGGGAAAGGCATAAATAGTAATGGGATTTCAATTAGCAACTGCTTTGCTGTAGCAATGCTTACCCATGATGTGTGACAGTTGTAAATGAGCTTGAGGGAGAAACTGACCAGGAAGAAGGAGATGGTGTGGCTGGCATTCAGCGCCTCCATCATGGGCAGACAAAAGGACGGTGGGCGACGAGCAGAAGGCAGCTGCTTGCAGCCTAGGGGTGACCTACAGGAGGGAATAGAACATCTGTAACAGCTGACAGACCAATAAGGACCCAGCATTCCATTATCATCAGCAGCAGGATGCATTGAGGCAGGATGTCTGCACAGAATCACACTCAGGATGAATTGACTTTCATCAGTAACAACGGTACAACTGCCATTCAGCTGGCAATTATTTCACCTGCTGATTGTCTCAAAACTTCCTTTAACTGCAGTAATAAATATAACATGAACATAATCATACTTTGGCTTTTTTGTTGTTGATGAAATCAGGAGCAGAGAGCAGCAATTAGCAACAAAATACAGCAGCATAAAGATGCTATTCATTTCTCCCTCAATAGTAATGTGTCATAACAATTTAGTGATGGGCAGAGACAAGAGAGGTTAAAAGCACAATAATGGCTAAAGCAGCATTTGTTATGAGCAATAATGGCAGCAGTTGTCTCGTAAAAATGAAACTTGTAAATCAACAATAAACAGCAAAAGAGGGACATTTTTCAGCTTTCCTGAACATAATGATCTGTCTCTGTGTTTAGTTTGAGATCTGTTTCTGGTACACTGTCTCTAGAAATAGATGTTTATTTTTTTCTATACATGAGCTTTACAGACAAAACTCAATTTATCTCATTGTTTTAGGGAGGAACCTTCAGCAGGTTGATAGTTGCTGGAAAATATGCTTTTGTCATGGTAAACTTACCCTTAAATGAGGAACTAGTTTATTAGTGCTGCACATATTATCACATTGATTATTGTTGACATATGATGTTAATATAGGTAATTCTTCCAATAAAATACATACAGAGCTTATGTTTTGTATGTATAGCTTGTATCTGTCTGCTTGGATTTAAAGTTTTGGACTGCATAGTCTATAATGTGTAGGTTTGGGTACTGTACTCATTACTTTTAAGAGTACTGACTGAAATACATCTGTACTACAGAATAGCGTTTCATTTCAATTAATTCTTACCAACTTTTGGATACCTCAGAGAGTGCATCCCGGTGAGAGAGTAACTTGCAGTATAGACCGATGACCTGTTAGATGACCAAGTTCTGCAGAATCCAGAGACGTGTCATCAGGGACTGTTCTGAGCAGCTGGCAGATGTCCTGCCTCAATAATTACCACTGACTTCCATCATTATGAAGTGCTTTAAGAGGCTAATCCTGCAGCACATCACGTCAAGCCTTCATATTGAATCAAGCGGCTCAACTGAAGATGCCATAACCTCTGCCCTCTGCCCAACACTGTCCCAGATACAAAAAACATCTATGTGAGGATGTTCATTGACTTTTTCATCCCTGATGAAAATGAAAATACCCAAAATGTATATATCAAGGTCTAAATGAGTAATCTTGGTATCATAATAAAAGTAATACTTATGATATAGATGTTACTGTGTTAGAGTAAATGAGGATGGAACAGAGCAAAACAGGAAAGATTTCATTTCCATTACAGAGTGAATATTCCCCTTTAAATTATGATGGTTATGATGCTGGAGCCTATAACCTCTAGCAAATGATAGCACAACATCTGAACATGACCTGTGTCAAGTTTGATGCTGATAGAGTGAAGCAGAGCAAAGTTACAGAGGTTTTAGATGTGTTCTTCCACATGTTTACTGTATATAACTTCCTTGTGTCATTTGGAAGATTACGTCTATTGAGTTATGTTGTGTTACATTAAGCTTTAGTCTCCTTGGGTTTCTTTACCTAATTTTGTAGCTTCTTTAAATAGCTACTTATGTTTTATGAGAATTTTATGCGTTTCAATCTTAAATACCCAACGGTATAAAGGTAGCACAAACAAAACTTCAGGATAAATTGACTAATCTTAATTTCACCAGTTTTATTCCGGTCAAGTCAACAAACATGCTAATTTTTCGGCCCCGTGGCCTCCATCACAGCATTAAAGAAAACGTAGGTCATGTTATTTATACACAGGAACTAGCACGTAATCAGCTTACAGGGTCACAGGATAATTAACTTCCTGAGGTCCCCTAGGTATCTTCCTTGATAATGGCAATAACTAAAACTTGAGATTAGTCAGTTTATGCTGATGTTTTTTGTGTGCTACCTATATACCTTTGGGTATTTAAGATTGGAACTATATGATTTTGGTTTAGCACAAAAAGCAAAAGCATCCTCACAAAGACCTGCTATGATTTTATGCATTTGTTGTACATTTTCTTAACTTTTTTTTAAAGCAGTTTTCCTTTTTACAAGCCATGGCAAGGGTTCATTTACGGTGCCAGTGAAATGGTGTCTCCTAATTATTCATAGGGTAAAATTGAGGCGTAGCATGAATTCTCTCTTATTCCCTTTAATATCAGGTGATGATAAATGATCATTCTGATCAATAACTTATGATAATCTCCCAACAGACAACGTGATATGTGTCGCCATTGCCTCATGCCGTTTGTGCATGAGGCACAGCAGCTTTCATTCATTATTTAAATCTATTGATGTATTGATATACTGATAATGATCTACTGATATAATGTTGATTATTGTTGTGTTCTTACACACAACCAAAAGGTCCCACACACAGTCCAGGTTCATATAGTGAAACAGTCCAGGTTCATAAAGTGAAACAGTCCAGGTTCATAAAGTGAAACAGTCCAGGTTCATAAAGTGAAACAGTCCAGGTTCATAAAGTGAAACAGTCCAGGTTCATATAGTGAAACAGTCCAGGTTCATATAGTGAAACAGTCCAGGTTCATAAAGTGAAACAGTCCAGGTTCATAAAGTGAAACAGTCCAGGTTCATATAGTGAAACAGTCCAGGTTCATAAAGTGAAACAGTCCAGGTTCATAAAGTGAAACAGTCCAGGTTCATAAAGTGAAACAGTCCAGGTTCATATAGTGAAACAGTCCAGGTTCATGCAGTGAAACAGTCCAGGTTCATGCAGTGAAACAGTCCAGGTTCATACAGTGAAATAGTCCAGGTTCATACAGTGAAACATACAGTCCATGTTCATACGGTGAAACGTTCCGGTTCATACGGTGAAACGGTCCGGGTTCATACGGTGAAACGGTCCAGGTTCATACGGTGAAACGGTCCAGGTTCACACGGTGAAACAGTCCAGGTTCATACAGTGAAACAGTCCAGGTTCACACAGTGAAATAGTTTGCAGCAAAGCCGCCGTCCTCCTGATGTGATCACACCTTATCTACCAGTAAAACCAGTCACATATTAGCAGGATTTTTAATGCTTCAGCCCCTGAATCCTTAGATATTATAGAGCTGGCAGATAGCAGAAAGTGTTACTGTGACCATCTTGAAATATTAGAGAACTGTGTAAGATGAGCTGTATTCAGGTGGGAATAGAAGCAAGGCAGCTCCATTTATGGTTTCATTAGGAAGAGTGAGTCTCTGTTAGACTCTCAGAGATGGCTGGAAATGAATCCCAGCCTCTTTACATTCACTGTGCACTGAAGCATGGCGGGGCAACCAACCGACAACACCAAAATGTGTTGACACAGATGAATGACGATGCTTTGTTCTCTCCGAGTGTGAAGTTTAGTTGCCACATAAGTAGAGCAACAGAGTGTATGAGAGGTTAAGGGGCTTATAAAGCACCATTGAAGCTTGCCAGGTTGCTTCCTGTACTCTTACTGATTAGTGATTCTGCCGCTGAAAGAGAAGACCAGTAGGCAGCCACCACCAATCAATACGAGAGAAGCAGATGAATAGATTTCCAATTCAAGCACTCCCGCAGTTGCTGTGCTAATGACCCGGAGGGCTATACTCCAAGGTGTTGGACATGGGAATGCACTCATGGGGCGAGGTGCCACGATCAAATCATACTCCAGATGTCCTCCTCTCTCACTCTGCTCACAGTCTTCAGAAACACTTTCAACAGCCATTAATCTCCATCTCCACGAAAGACATAGCATTTCTTCTTTCTCCTCACCACCTGAACTCAACATTAACTGTAAAACTTCTTTTTTTTTTTGGATGGAAGACAAGCGAGTCAGTGGTAAAATCACTGCTTTTCTGTCAGGAACTTGACTTAAACAACAACAGTTAAAGAGTCTGACAGGAATATGCCCCAGCATGAATTGCCATAGTAACCGAGCTGGAACTGTGTTGAATTTGCTTTATTAAACCAAATCAAATGAACCATGTTCACACATGTGTACATGATTCCTCCCACTTTGCTACAGTAAAGAAGCTGAGAAGAAGAAAACTACAGAATGGCATCCAGCTTCTCTCGTCTCACAGCGTGATACCACCGAGTCGACATTCCCTAAAATACCCTCTTCCCTTCCTATTCCTTCCCTCTTTTCTTCCTCTCCTGCCTTTGGGTCGTCTGTCTGCTTTGCTCCTGGCCAGCCTCCACTTGAGTCCTCTACCTGCTTATCAGCCCTCTGATCTCCAGACCATTGCATCTTGCATAACAATCAGAGAGCAAGAAGCTCGAGATATGTTTGATGTGGGAAGCTGAATTTTCTTGAGTCCGTCTCTGCACACAGGACATAGTTTATTAATGGAGAGAAAGCACACAAGGAAGAAAAGGTCTGTGGTTTTTTTAAGTTAGCTTTGCTGTTGAGTTTTTGTCTCTGTTGTTCTCAATAATTTCTCCATCTGAGCAGCTCTCACACAACGTTATATAAATGTAAAATAGTTTGACTTCTAAGATATATTAAATTCAAAGGGTCTACATGTAGTCATCATCATCAAGAGGCTAATTTGGTTAGAAGAAAAATATCTGATGTGGATTTGACTAACTGAACATTAAGCCAACAGTTTGGTTCATATAATTACTTATTCTACATGGTTAATGTGAGAACTGCAAAAACAGGAAGTATTTGGTTAATTAGGCACCTGTAATAAAAATCTTCAAACCCAGTAATCACGAATTTATTGAATTGAAAGTCACAGGCTTCCTGTTTCAAAGTGAGATGATAAGGTAACAATTCTAGGTTGCCTACAATTGTTTCAACAGTTTTCCAGTCAACACATTTTACTGTAAAGGTCAGATAATACTGATGTATAGACATTAAAATACTTTTGTTCTTATGTAGCTGCCTGAATCGTTTTCTTCTCTGTTAACCAGGACATGTCAGCCTGGTCTCATCCCCAAAGCATCAGATTAGTGTTAAATTCATGAAGTAAAACTATGATGACAATGTTGATCAAACACCTTTTTTTCCTTGACTAAGATGACACAAGGATGAGACAACAACAATATTGTTAAACACTAACCATGCAATATTTTTGAAAAGAGGCTAGATTAAAATCTTGTTTGAAAAAAAAACGTTGCTAAAATCTCTATTTTCATCTACAATAAAGAGACAAAATACATACATTTTTTTCTAAATTACAATCCAAATATTCTGTTCATTGAATGCTTCCTGTGCTTCACCAGCTGAGGTGGGATCCAGGCCCATCTGGGTCGGGTGCTCCACTTGCACATTTTACCCCCTCCATCGGGTAGGTGAAGTGTGAGCGCGTGGGATATGACCAGAAAGATGGTGAACTATGCATGTGCCGGGCTAAGCCAAAGGAAATTCTGGTGGCAGCCTGCAGGAGCCCTGACATGCAAATCGGTGGTCCGACCTGAGTGCATGGGCCAAAGACTAATGGAACCATGTAGAAGCTGGTTCCCTTCCTTCAGGATAACTAAAGCACAGAGTCTCACAGTTTTATCTGGTAAAGACAATGATTAGAGGTCTTGGGGCCAAAAGAATCTCAACCTATTGTCACACTTCTCAAACGGGCTTCTTTCAAAATAAATGTGCGAATCAGAATATGTTTCATTTCTGGATGGATTCCTTGACATCATCAGAAGAAGCCCAGAAACAGGTGAACATCATTTTAGTGAGGATCAACACCGGTGCTAAAGCATCCTTGAACTTTTCGTTGATTGCCTCTAATTTGGCCTGAGAGGTAAGGAGGTGGATGATGAATGCCTTGCTCTTTTATTACGTTTATTCATCCACTGGATCGCAGCCTGTCTGTCAATGTTCCTTTTTATGATGCTTCATCATGGCCACTTTGAGGACTAATCTTTATTTTTTAATTGATGCCTGGAGGAACTAAATAGTTGTGGGTGAAACTATTGTACTGATGTTGTTTGTCTGGCTGTCATGTGACATTTGTCACTGAAATGTGCCTCATCGATTTGCTTTTGCGACACTGAAACAAGTCAATTTGATGGAGATTTTTTTTCCAAACACATAATTTATTGTTGAAATAAAAGCAGATCTCTTCAAAAAGATAAAAAAAAATCAATATAGAGAGTATGTGCTCATTGGCATTGAGGCGTTCTCTGTTTTTGCTCTGTATAAATTATGGAGTCCAACATTGTACATATACGACATTCTTGTTTCAGTTATGTTTGTGAGATCGGTCCAAGGTACAGGCTTAAAGTACAGGCTGTGAGGTACCTTGTTTTGATTCTACTGTGACTCTGATTTTTGTATTAGTTAGATTAATAATTGCTGTTGTTGTGGGACACCAGCTGTTCTTTTCCCCTGTCTCTAAAGCACTTTTATATAGTTTGTACTGACACTGCTATGCTCATGATACACAGCTACCAAACTCCCATTGGGAAATTTAATTTAATAATTAGCCTGTATATTCAAAGTAGATGTAAGCAAGAACTTGTACACAACCTCCTCGTTTTTCTTAGCTTGCTGTAAGAAACAGGCCCCAGGAGCCTGTGTTACTTAGAAGCGGTGATTAAAGTCCAACACCTTACTGGAATGAACCCAATGAACCTAAACTAAACCGCAACGTTTTGGTGCCTAATCTTCACCAATGTGGTCGGTGGCACAGTTTAGCTCAGTGGATAGAGCAGGCCCACCATGTGCAGAGACTGAGTCCTCTGGTCCTCTGCTCCCTCTCTCTCACCCAGGTTTCCTGTCTGTATCTCCAGCTGTCCTGTCTATAAACACCTGAATGCCCCCAAAAAACTATTTCATGTTAAGCATGTGAAAGAAAGGTTTTATGGCATTGGCCACTGACACTGAAGACAGATGCAAAGATGAATGGGGTATAATTACATCACAGCTGATAGACATATCCATGTAGGCCTCAGGATATAAGTGCTGCGAAAGGTGCAGCTACTACGTACTGACATTAAAGGCATCAATACTTATGCCAGCAATTATTTTATTTTAGCAGTTAATGGAGATCACTTTGTCAAGATCTGTAATCTACACTTGAACATCTCAGAGGGGGGGGATTTTTAGAGGGACTAAAGACCATTTTCCATTAAACCAACTTATGGAATGAAAACAGATGAACAAGGACTTTCAATTGCTGACAACTCATCTTCAGGTGTGACTCACTGGCCCATCACAGACCACTGTAAGCCTGCTCATAACAGAAAGCACTGTATTCAATTTCTCACACAGAGATAAACTGTGCAGCCCAGAAATTCAATAACAGATGACAGTGTCCAGTTTCCACTAGTGTGGAAAATGAAGGCTGCCCGTGGAAGTGAGAAAAATCCGTTGGCTGTCCCCTAAGCGTACTAAGCTGGGCGGGGAGGGTAGTGTCACTGTGGCGCCTGACAGCCGGTGCAACATTAGCATAGCGACAAGTTCCTCTCTGGGTCTGCCTCTCTGTCTCTGTCTGTCTCTGTCTGTCAGTCTGCATCTGCCCTTTGGTACAGCAGGTCAAGGCCTCCTCCAAGGTCTGAGAAGATGGAGCTGACAGACATAACCCTGCTGCTCTGGGATTTTTCAGATTTCAGAAATGTTGCAGAGATGCATGCTCCTGCCAGCTGCTGTGATTGAGAGTGGAACGCATTTCTGCCTTTGTGTGTAAATGAGCTGAATTTTCTTTATTTTCTAGACAGACTTCTGTGTCATTTCAAAGATGCACAGACAGGCGACCCCCTGCATAAACTCTCAGAAGAGAGAGGGCAATTTCACCGAAGGGAATGGAGAGCACTGTCAAGGTCAAATGCTCTCCTCCATCTTGTCTGGTAGAGTGTATAATATGTCTGGAATAGCTTGAGTGTCCTTTTGTTATGGTGGTCTCAAAGACTTGTGTGAGCAGGGGGACGAAGAGTAGATGCTTATTAAGTGTAAGTGCAGTGAAAGTACGCTCCGTACACTTCTTCTTCCCTGACATTTAGTCTGTGGACAAAATGGAGAAGAAGGGATGAATCATGGATGGATTATTTACAAGGTCTAATGGACTCTGGCCCAAGGGTCCAAAGAGTCAAGGGGCAGGATCAAACCCAGCTCAGTTAAAGTCAGGATATCCTGATCAACCAAGACAGATGCAAAATTAATACAGAGACAAAACGGCTCCAAAGAGGTGCAAAATGACTGCAAAGAGGAAACAAATGATCACAGAAAGATGCAAATTTACTTCAGTCTCAAAACCACTCTAAGGAAAAAATCAACCACTATAAATGCAGAGTTACTACAGATACACGAGACAATAAGAGTGACCAAATGGCCACGGAGGCTCAAAATAACACAGACTTACTGACAGAGATGCAAAATTACTGCAAAGAGGAAAAAAAGGGTCACAGAAAAATGTAAATTTACTACAAAGACACTCAAAACGTCAGGAAAAATCAACCAACCAAGTCGAAACAACCATGAAGAGACACAAAACAACACTCACTCAGGGCGCAGACGGCACAGTGGTTAGAGCGCACACCCCATGTACTGAGGCTACAGTCCTCTAGCAGTTTACTAATCTGACCCCTGGCCATTTGCTGCATGTGTGCCGCCAACTCTCTCTCCCTGTCACCTCTTCAGCTGTCCTATCAAATAAAGGTATATGGCAAAAAACAACAACACACATACTCACAGTATGACAGAGATGCAAAAAAACTTGCTACAAGGTACCACAACAAACAAAGAGACGCTGAATACAAACCAGACAGCATTGAAAAAGCATAAACCTCTGCTCAGCTTCCCCATTATGTCATCACACCTAAAAGCAACAGTCCCCTGATAGTTTGATCCTCATCATCACATTGGTTCATTATTAGTTCAATATTTCACTGATGGTGGTTTTGTTCAGGATCTAGATCGTAAACTTCTGAAAATATGTCAAACTTGACACCAAACTGAATCAGCACAGTTTCAGCTACAATCTGATCTCAGTTCAGTCTGTATCATTATTATCATTTGTCTCACAGCAGAGAATTTTCCGTGAGTCCTATAACTTTAAACATTCTGGGTAACCAGATCCAGAATGGATCCAGATCGGACTCTAAATCTTCTGAGGATGTCATTGTGTCAATTTTCTCCAATCATTGTAGACATTATCCATGAAGTTAGAAGATAAAATGTTATTCCCTTCTAATTGCCCCTTGGTTAAGACTCCCTAAAAAAATCAGGATCCAGATGATGATCCAGATCAACACCAAAATCTAAAGGATTGTTCCTTGGACCTTAGCCTACCTCTTCAAAACAAATCCATCCATCAAAATCCATTCATAACTTTTTGAGAAAGCATGACCTCCTTGGTGGAGTTAAAAAACATCTACAAGGAGACACAAAACGACCAAGATGAGACTGAAACAAACAGAAACAAACAGAAGCAAGACAGCGTTAAGAACCACAACACAGAAAAATACAAATATAGTACAGAATATAGTACAAATACAGAGATGATGCGTTGACAGAGAATGACCACAAAAAATAAAGAACCACAGAGACTCAACACTGTAGAATTACTATAAAGGAACAAAACAACCACCATTACTCTGTTTAGACACACTCAACCCCCCTAAATGTCATCTCAGCACCCCTAAAAAATGCATCCATGTTATTGACATAAAAGATGTGTTCAGGGTTGATTACAGCTCCACATGGTGGGCGGGGCTTATGGTCACCACAGAGCACAGCAGAGACAGGTTAACATGACTTTTTAATTTATTTTGCCTCATTAGTTCTTTATCTTTTTGTTCTGTTTAAGATGCAGCATGAATAAAAGATGTTGGCTTTTTTAATTTCACACATGAACCTAGAGAAATGTGATTTTTTTTTCCCCAGGTGGATATACAATTAATTTTCTTCTGAGCAGCAACAGGTTAAGGTGTGAGTAAGGTTTGATGATACCTGACTGCATTGTCCACAGCAACCCAATATTCAATTAGAATAATATTAAAAATCCATATATTTCCCCATCTTCCTACTTTTAATGTATTAAGAATACTACTCTGATTGGTTGCTCTGTTAGCTTGTCGGTTCACAGCCCAAAGAGGGAGAGAAAGAGAAAGCAGGATGGAGTGAGCACCAGGTGAGAAACTGCTCAGGTATACTTAAAATGAATCATTGCGGTGGACAGTTTACTGATATATTGTTGCCATAGATTCTCCTCAACCTCCTCTTACATTTATTTACACTATAAATACTCAATGTTCTTTATTTAGAATCAGATTATAAGTTATTTACTAGCTACTTCAAACATGTTTGTGTGTAATGGTGCAGGAAAGGAGAGGGAAGTGCTTGATTTTATGTGGGGGGATTTGAGGGCCTTTTTACATGTCTATGCCAGGCGGTCATTGTGTTATAGAATTAATTGTGCATGAAGAATCCTCATCATGGTGTAAGCATGGCCGATGATGTTCCCTTTTGCCAGCATGCGGTTCCTGGGAAAGAAAAAAGGCCAATTAGGCTGCCATGTCACGTCTGAACTGTTTTATAATCAGTCGGCAATGAACCGGATGGTAACATACCAGTGGATACACCCTCCACCCATCTGCCACTTGCCCAGTCCAGCAGTACCTCCTCACTGGTTCCATTGCGTCAATCATCTTGAGGTATGAAGGCAGACAACCTCGCCTCCACCACTCTGCCCCCAGATGCCCAATTAGAGCAGTTCCATTAACATATGGCTCTGTCAGGATGGATTTGCCTCATGTCTGTTATCCACATGTTGTAAATTTCTGTGTTTGTCTGCCAGATCAGACACCCACGTGAAGGGAGGGAACACCTGTGTCTCAGCCAAGTCTCGGCGCTGTGAGGTGAAAACTAGCTCAGGAAAGAAAGCTGTTTTATTAGTTTCACTCAGATCCTTAGAAACTTTTTCTGCAGCAAGTTATATCAATTCCCAATACCAAATATGTTTGGTAGGAACTAAAATGCCAGCTGGATGTGATCTTTTCTGAAACCCGTTTCCAAAATAGTTGGGGCACTGTGCAAAATGTAAACAAAACAGAATGCAATGATTAGCAAATCATTGAAACCTGATTTGTAATTGAAAAAAGAACAAAGAAATTATTTTTGAAAATTGTATCCTCATTTAGGATTCGATGCTAGCAACACATGTCAAAAAAGTTGGGACAGGGTCATGTTGCATCACCTCTTCTTTTTTTCTTTTAAAGTTAAAAGAAAAAGGCACCACCACAAGATTTAATATTAACATAGGAGCATCTCAAAGATGCCCTTATTTCACCATACTTATTTATTCTAGTCACTGAAATGCTAGCAATTTGCCTTAAAAGTTGTAATGACATAAAAAGTAATTAAATGTATTAGGTATAGATATGATCATTACCCAACTAGCTGATGAAACAACACTGACACAACACATGAAAGATGAACACAAAATTCCTCATATTTATCTAACAAAAATGGAAAGTTTATCAAGTTGTATTCACCCAACCTACTCTAATGGAATTCCAAACAAATGATATAATATCCATGAACCAAATGAATGTAAACTTCATCTAGAGAAACAAACCACGTTGTACGAAAAAAACACAACACAAAAACAAATGAACCAGGCTAATTTAGTGAATTAAGCTGCCTTATATATTGTTTGCTCTTATGCTGTTGCATATTTGCAATAAAGTTTTATTTCTTAAAAAATTAAGCTGTAAAGCGCTACTATATTGATGCTATTTTAGCACACATATTAATAGAAACAATTAATTAATTTACACAATGTACAAAAATCTTTCAAATTTGTAAAGTCCGTATTTGATCTACGTGTTTATTTTTGAACCTCCAGAAGTTCTTGTCTCTATGACAACAATATGAGCACCACTGGGCTATTTAAGAAGCACCTGGCTAGGATTCTTCAAACACTTTTGGTTTTGCGAAGTCTTTGGACTGTGAAAACTGATCGTTTTGCTTCTTCAGCTACTTTGCTAACAGTGACAACTAACCAACCAGTATGAGCACCAGCGCTTCCAGTACCGCTACTACCTGCCCGTTCCTGTTCGTCCAGGGTCTCCACCGAGAGATGACCGAGGCCAGACTATACGACACCTTCAGTCTGGCAGGAGCTATCCGCTCCGTCCAGATATGTCGGGACATCACCACCGGTCGTTCCCTCGGCTGCGCCTATGTGAGCTTTGACCATCCAGCTGAAGGTATGTACTTTATCACAAATACTGACTTAAATTTGTCATCATCAATCTGTATATCATTTTCTGTATATGACTGATAAGATAACAGGTCTGCATCTTCATCTGGTTTTCTCAGGTGTGTTTCAGTGTTTTACTGATATTATTTTCTCATTTTCTTTAAGGAAACAATTCTGTTAAGGAACAATTAGAAGAATAATTGGACAGAAATCTTTGTTGTTTGTCCAGGGAATTAAAATCCTGAGAAATAAATACTCACACCAACCACACCTTTAACATGTGCTGTTAAATCTGCTCTTGAAAATTTCTATTTACTAAACAACTCAAACCATTTTGTCTGTGTTCCTTCCCTCAGCTGAGCGTGCTTTGGACGCCTACAACTTCTATGGGGTCTGGGGTCGGCGTCCTCGCATCTCTTCAGCACAGCCTCAGCCCGTCGGAAAGGTGATCATCAAGAACCTGGAGGAGTCCATCGACAGCGAGGCTCTGAATGACACCATGTCCGTTTTTGGCAACGTTCTATCTTGCCAGGTAGGAGACTAGTGTCTGATTCCTCCTTCTCATATCTAATCTGAAGCAGGGCTATGGTTGACAGTCATTGTTGGAGCATAGTATTGTGACTCTGCAGGTCTAATTGAATGTGTGTGCTTAGCCTGTTTCCCAATGCACAGAACATCACAATAGTAGGACTATAAAGTCACTTTTCATGTACTCTTACTGCGTGTGTGTGGGTCCTAAAAGTAGCATGTGTGTACTTCCTTTAAGGTTGTTGCCAACGGCTCCAGAAACTACGCTGTCGTCCGTTTCCAGACGCAGGAGGCAGCCGACCGAGCCATTGACAGACTGAATGGCTTGATGTTCAACGACCAACAAGTGTGAGTGAATGTTTGAAGTTGTTTTAAACCGTTTTGGTACGAACTCTTTGTGTAGTGAAAAAAACAGTTGTATTAATATCACAACTGGTCTCTTTGGAGGCTGTACAGTGATGCTTGAGCACTTTCATTCACAAAATGAAACTGATGCTCTGAAAATGACCTACTTCCACTAAAGATGGAGAACTGGACAGGAGACATTTTAATATTATTATTAAGCCTTTATTTGAACAGGTTGTCTCATGGAGGTTTGGATCTCTTTTTCAAGAGAGACCGGAGTACAAAAAATGAACATATAGATTTAAAACAGACAAACACACAGATAATTTACAGACACATGTATATATTCCATACTTTAAAGAAAACAATTACAGGTGTGATTTTAATCATACAAAAGTGACTTTTTAAATTGTTCAAATGTAGTAAGAGAATGTAACTTGATACATGTTTGAAGTTCATTCCATTTGTATGCAGCGTAGTATTTGAACCTACTTCTGCCAAGTTCAGTGTGAACAGGAGGAAGAACTAATGTTAAAATGTCCTGTGACCTGACACTGTGGGTACTGTGTTTAAATTCAACCAGACAGCAGAGGTAACTCGGTACTTTAAGTAGCAGGGCCTTAGAAATAAACCACATGCAATGCTGCTCCCCTCTGTTTGTTAAAGAGAACAATCCCACCTTTTCATATAGGCTGCAAAGGTGAGTGAGGAATGTATCACCTGTGATGAAGCCAAACACGCTGTGCTAAACAAAGTCAAGAGGTTATGATATGGTTATAATATGATATAGTATTATATAATATAATATAGTGTATTTATTATATCCTATAATATAACATAGTATCATATAATATAGTATAATATTATATAATATAGGCTGCAATGGTGAGTGAGGAATGTATCACCTGTGATGAGGCCAAACACGCTCAAGAGTCAAGAGGTTATAATACGGTTATAATATGACATAATATAATATGATATAATATAATATAGTATTATATGATATAGTTTATTTATAATTTAGTGTATTTATAATATAATATAATATACTAAAATATAATATGTATAATAATCCAGGTCCAGGCACTCAAGGTAGTTTGAAAAGCAAAAGGCTTTTAATTCAATGGACTAGAGTCATTAAAAAACACCAACACGTCTCGGTTTACACCTTCACCTCCACTCAGTGTCTAGCGAGAAATAGCCTGGCACCTGTGTGTATAGAACTAAGCAGCAAGTCTACAAAGATACAGAACAGTTTGTACTTTGTGAGCGCTGGAGGCCATGCACACTCTCCCAGTTAACACTGGCTTCAAAGTTGAGCTCCGCTCACCAAAATCAACCTGACTTTTGCCCCTAAATTGTGTCGCTGGCAGCTGCCTATTTATGGAGAAAATATTTTTTGGTTTCCTTCAAATGTCCTCCAGCTGCTCTGCTTCAACGCTGGGAGGTACAGAGTTTACAGAAACTTGCAATCAAGGTTCAAAGAGGGTATGATGACATGAAAAATGATCATAAGATTCTGATAAGAGGGCCAGCGCCTCCCTTGGTTTCTGCCCATAATTTTGTCAAACATCAATGATCCTTCTGTCTGTTCTGTTTCTCACTCGTAGCTGCTTGTGCAACTCTGTCGTTGAATATTATGCGAGGACTTTTATTGTGCAACTGGCAGCTAATACCTGCATGTGTTGAATAAAATGATTTACTCCTGAGCATATTTTATCACACTCACCAGATATGACATAAATCTGATGTCACAGTCCATGCTTTGTTTGTGTTGTGCACTCACACAACAACTTTACCTGTACATGCATGGGCAACACATATTCATGGAAGTAACGCATTGATGAGGGAAGTAAAGAAGGAGACTGCAAGGGTGTTGATGTTTTATGAGAAAGAAAGTGAACTGAACGCATTCAGCAGGCCTCAGTGAACCACTGAATGTAAATGGAAAATGTGTTTGTTTACCTGAAAACTCTACAGGGAACCTTAACATGCTGATGTTTAGCATGTACAGGTAAATGTTTACCATGTTCACCCTCTTAGTTTAGTATTAGCATTGATTTTGGAGGTATCAAAGTACTGGACAAAGAATTATGGGAAGAAAACAACTTTAGAAGTAGCACTGTTGCCTCACAGCAAGAAGGTCCTGGGTTCAAATCCCACTGTGGACCTGTGACTTTTCTGTGTGGAGCTTGCATGTTCTCCCCGTATCTATGTGGGTTCTCTCCATGTTCTCCAGGTTCCTCCCACCACCAAAAACATCCAGTAGAGGTGAACTGGTGACTCTAAATTGACCGTAGGTGTGAATGTGAGTGCGAATGGTTGTTTGTCTTTCTATCTCTAAATTCCAGCCCCCCCCCCCGCACAGGATAGGCGGTTACACAAAATGAATGAATGAATGAATCAAATTGAATTAGTGCCTCTGTAAGCAATCACTCTGCCAGCATTTAGCTATAGAATATTCCTCTGGCATCCACAGCAGAATATGGAGAAGTGATGTCAGCACTCCTTATCGACTTTCCAGGCATGTGCCAAGTGAACCATCAGTTGTAGTGGCAGCAGCCCAGTGCACTCACACTGTTCACTGTCCACACACACCTCCAGCAAAAGATATTGCACACCTCAGCTGGCTGACTAATGAGAGAGCTCTACGACTAGCTTGCCAGCAGAGATTTGCAACGGTGAGACGGGAAGATGTCCCGAGGTTTTCGTGTTCACCAACAGACAAAGATTGTTCTCCAAATAGATTTGTTCTTTATTGACAAGTCATATCAATGACTGTGTTTACATGCATATCAGTATCCCAGTTATGAGGCTCATCCTGGTTTTGATCATATTCAGGATATGATGTTTACACGAACACAGAGAAATCTGGACATTCATTTCTGTATACATGTAAATAATAGTATCCTGGAGTTTTCAGGTTTCTGAGACCAGGATATGTTTACATGCGCATACACAAAGACGGGATACTCCAAAATCCTGATAATAACCTGGATACTGATGTGCTTGTAAACACAGTCAATAGTTTGTTGCATTCACCAATTTCCTCACATTTAGAACCTTTTCTTAGTATTAGTCCAGAGTATTAGTATTAGGACTCTGGTACTAGTTATCTACAAATATCAGCAGATGGTGGAGACCAAAACAGAGCCAAAGGGAATTAATAAAAAATATCCACATTTGACCTCTATGTGTTTTGTATTAACATTTATAAGGCAACAATAAACATTCCTCCAAATGATAGCTATGGCTCAGGATGTTGATCTTCGGTTCGATCCCCAGCCCCTGCAGTCTACATGTGAAGTGTCCTTGAACACCTGTTTCATGGCCATACCCACCATTTAGGTCACAGAGGTCCGGACCTCGGTATTTGTTCAGGTCTCCACAATTAAAGTCCTGAAACAATTGCCTTCAGCATCGGATGACCTGCGTCTTGTTTTTTTATGTGTTTTTTGTATCTGTGTGGGGAGTTAATTATCTTGCCTTTACGACAACTCTCTGAATCCACCGAAGTACGACTCAGGTAACTACAGACGTTTATCAGTGGTCTGCTGGTAGTCCAGTTACAGTCTTCCTAGACATCATCTGACTAATAGCTCCTGTGTGGTCGCACTGGTGGTCGTCCATCATGATACCGGCTGGTTCACATGAGTTAATTAACGAGCTCGTTAGCTAACATTAATTCATCCATCTGATGTCAGACTGTCAGACTAGCTTGCAACACTTGCAAAGAATTGAAATCTTCACATTTGGATCCCTCTGTCACTCCTTCCACACAGTATCAGTGCATGAGATGCCTCCCAATCCTCCTCCCGTGCACTAGTGACGTTCATTGTAGAGTGTCCTCTTCCACTTAAGACAGTCTCATCCCTCAGACATCAGCACTTGACCAGATGCAGGTGAGGACAGCTCCATCACTACAGACCGAACAAATAATGGACCATGACAAAGGGTGGATTAAAAGTGGTGTGGTATTTATGTGCAGACGTGGTCGCTGCCTTCTTATGTACAGTACCATTTCAGAGATTCAGCTCTCTGTGTGACATAAACATCTGTGACATCTTCTGCAGACTGTGATCATCAGTCTTACTGATGTGTAAAAAAAAGACAACGGTGGAAAGTTTGCCAGCACTTCCATTGCATTTGACTGTTTTGAAGTAAATTGGAGTACCTTGCAAGCAATCTGCATTCCAATCTTCCAGTAATAAATCATACCCTGAAAGACTCTTTTTATTGTCAGTAGCCAGTGAAATATGACAATGAGGTGTGAAAATGTTATTCATTCCGTGGCTTTGTCGGTGTCTTTCTCCTCCACCGATCTGCAACTGAAAAAGCTTTTCTTACAAACCCCATTCAAGCAGAACAAAGCAGGGCACTAATCATTCAGAAACGGCTCGTGCTGTCCTCTGGGATCCAATGGGGCTAAATGCAAAATCTGTTAAAATAAATAGTTTCGAAGACTCTGCCAAAGGTCAAGAAGATGGATTAACTGATACAAGTGAGGAGATAGAAATCAACTACACAAAAGCAATATACCTTGGGTGGAGGTCTTGTCTCCTTGTGACCTTTTCAGAGTCCCCCAAGAAGACAGACGGGCGCCAAAGTGAGCTCAATCCAGTGTGACCTTAACCAAAGTATTCGGATACTCTGAGCTCATCAGTGGCAAACTAGATAATCTAATAGGTCAGCAGATAAGGCTTTTGATTCAGTGAGGCCATTGAGAGCATCTACGAATAGCACTCTCCTTCATGGGCTCCTTTGTGTCACCTTGAATTTGAATTTATTTTTTCAAACATGTAAATAAAAAAAGATGAATAAGGAAGACAAACAAACAAGAATGACAATGCTCAAAAAGGAGGAGGAAGAGGTATACACTTATAAATTCCTACTTCTTCTCTCACCTTGATGGATGGTGTAAAGCAGCAGGTAAGATCTTCCTCTTACCACACGTGTGAGGCATGAAGTCGCCAAATACAGTATGTTTTTACATCCTTTTATTTTTTTATTTTTTGGTTGAACATGGTTTTGCTGCTCCTAAATGTGGCACATCAGTACAGCTTTTTATTTCTCATGCAAAGATCATCCTTGTTGACTTAGAAGAATTCTCTTCTCATTTTGCAGACACCGTACCATCACCAAGGTCTGAACACAGGTCCATGAGAAGCCCTGACTCATTCCTGCCTTGTCAAAAACAACAACTGTCACACTTTTGTTTGCCAAGATGGACAAGGGTTCGCTCTGATTCTGGATGTGAATTCAGAAACAAATGCAAGAAGTTAAAAAAAATTCAGTGGACATGAATGACCTGGAAACATGACGGGAACAGAGCTTTAAAACAAGCTTTAACCTGAGCTTCCAAACACAATGAACTAGCAGAGAGGACAGAAACACACTTACACACACAGACTTAAATACACAGAGTGTCGAGACAGTGACTGTGTTTACATGCACATCAGTATCCTGGTTATTATCGGGTTTTTGGAGTATCCCGTCTTTGTGTATGCGCATGTAAACATATCCCGGTCTCAGAAACCTGAAAACTCTAGCTGGAGTATTCCCAAACAAACCGGGATACTAGTACATGTATCATCAACCATCTTATCCTGGTTTCTGACAGCAGCGCATTACTACACAGGCACTGAGTGATGTAATAGAAATTGAAACACAAAAAGGCGGCTGAGGCCAAAGCAGCCTGGAGCGAGGAAGAAACTGAGTTTTGTCTGTCATTAATGAAAGAATTAAATATACTTGGCATTATGGATGGGAAAAGGCACCGTAATGCAGATCTGTTCATTTGCAGACAGACCAACTAGAGACGATGGACAAAAACTTAGGTGAAAGGTGTATTTTATTTCATTTCATTTTTTTTAATTTTATTTTATTTTTTAAATTTTATTTTAATCTAATATTTTAGACTACAGCTAAATTAATGTATTGTTACGACACAAGAAGCATCGATTTCTAAATACCTTACAAGGAGTCACCAGAATGACATCAGTTTAAATAGTGTCAGTGCTTCAGATGAATGGATGTATTCCCCTACACAATCCACAGCTATAATTAAACACCATAGATAGGATAGTGTGTTTGATTTCATTTACTTCTTGTAATAACACAAACTGTCACGGTTTGATCAACCAGAGGTGTAGGCAGCATTCCACAGTATATCACTCATTTCTGTTTCATCAGCACTATTTCACCCCTCACCTAACAGGTCTAATCCACAGCTGAATGCAACAAGTTGAGGCATATTCTCTGAAGAAAATCGAGTATCAGTATGAACCCACTGCTGACCTGTGCTGCACGTTTCCCTGCTTTTCATCTGTTGCATGCTGGGATAGCATGTATAAAGATCCCACAGGCTCCTGAGCACCACAGCACCTGTACATTTTACTCCTGCTCCCTCCATCTCTCATTACAATAGCAGAACACTGATTTCAATTCTGCACAACACTCCCAGCCTCATTTTGGAGCGTGTGTCGGCATGTGTGTGAGTGTGTGGGGGCGTGGACGCATGCACTTTCTCCCCCTCAGCCTGCTAATGAATACTGGTGGAATGAGGAGCTCTAATGGAATTACACTTTAATGATGTTTGCCGTTTTTACGATGGTAATTAATAAGATCTGTGTAATCTCCTTCTCCTGAAAATCTTCCCACACAAAAAGCAGCAGCAGTGAACATCACCGCCCCCGGGCCCCCAGCACATTATAAACAGCAGTAATGGCGTTCTCCCTGGACAAAGCTCTCTCAGTACACGAAGGCAGAGCAGACTGGTGGATTCTCAGCTGCTGGAGATGTTCACACACCAATTAGCTGAGGTGCTAACCCTATCCCAAAGCACCTGTTAAGTTTGAGTACTGCACACAAATCCCCAGTAGAACGAGGTCTCATCAAGCTTTTACTGTTGCTTCATGTTGTGTATTAACTGCTAAAACCTCATAGGAAAGTTGAATTTATGATGCAAAGCATAGATAGCATGGAAACAAACCAGTTGTTGACTTACTGGAGGTTTTAAAGGGAAAAGGAAACAGAAAACTAATCTTATAAGATCCTAAAATGTTAAAAGGGCTTGCCTATGGCAACATTTAGCTATAGTCACAGCGCCACCTACTGGCAAAAGGAAATGAAATGTTTTACATTTTGATACACTACTAATAGGCTGTTGAACATATTGCCTTCAAATTCAGTGAGAACAGCTATAACAAGTTGGTAATAATACATAATAATACAATAATACAGGATTCTGAAGCTTGTGCATTTTCGTGCAAAGTTGTAGGCGTGGCTGTGCGGCGAATGTTGATGTTTCGTCGTGCAGCAGGAAGTTGTTATAACTCTGCTGTCAATGGTCCAATCAGCTCCAAACTTCACTTGTTTTATTAGAGTCCCACCCTGAAAACATCTATATAGATTAATTTGATAATAGTCACAGGGCCACCTAGTGGCAACAGGAAGTTATATATTTCAGAATTTGAACTGCTACTGTCAAGCGTTCACCACAATGATCTCAAATTTGCTCAGTAAAACCATAAGGCCTTGATGAAGCATTATTGTAAATATTGTGAGTTTGGGTGACATGGCGGCGGCGCGACGTTTGATGTTCGTTCATCAAACAGGAAGTTGGTGTTGAGAGGCCAGGGAAGCTCAGATGCTCACTAAAATTGACACACTCGTCAAAGGTGGTAGTATTTACAATCTCTTACAGGATCAGTTGTGGTAAATTGGTTCCACAGGGCCCCTGGAAAACTTCAAATAAGCATTCCCGAGTCTGTGTTTAACCTACATATATGAAACTTGGTAGACGTGTATCATATCAAGATTTATGAAAAAGCCTCTTGGTGTCTAGCGCCACATATTGGGCAAAATGAGGTAAATCACAATTCCTCCATCAGTGTCCATAATGCATGCAGATACAGAGCCTTGCATTTATCCAGGTGTGCAGTAGTGAGGCCAAAGTTGGAGCACGGCCCCACGGGCACACGCCCCGACAGGCGCCGGTGTGCAAGGGCCCGTACAACGCTGCTTGTAGCTTTAATTGTATAATGGAATTGATTGTATTGATTGATTGTGTTTGAAATGTTCATCTTTCTTATACATATATCATATATAGTTGGGAATCCTGTATCTCTCTGACCTGTTACCCAGAACTTTTGACTTGTTATTCTCCATCTGACTATGCAAAGCATTGTTCGTGCCAGCCTTTGCTGACGCCTCGACAGCTCCAAGGACAGAGACACTGATAGGCATGAATTTATGTCTTTGTTCACCTCCTCCTGTTGTTTTTTTCTTTTAACTACTATTGTGAGGGAGAAGAACTTCACTTCTCCTCCAGACATCCGTGTTGCATGCATGTCTTTTCTTGAAGTCCATTTGCAAACGTATAAACCTGACAGAAAGACAACAGAGTGACTGAAGAGTGTTTTATTAATAAACCTGCCACAACAGAGTCTCATCTGGCCTGGAATTAACATGTAAGCAGAACTTTACTGGTTGATCTATTGATCAGTTGGTACATTTTTAATTTAACTACTTTACATAGTGTTGGGCAACTTAATTTATAAAATGCATTTTATTCAGGGGTGCACATAAACATTTTGGTCTGGTTCTCAAAGGAGCATCTGAAGAGGATGCTTGGTTCTCACCTTTTACACTACATGAGGCAGACATGTTTTAGGTCTCTGTCATCACTTGTAGCCACTTGAATTTGAATGGAAGGTAATAATAGCCTCCATATTCTCAACAGTCTCTTGCCTCCATGCAGACCATCTAATATTGTGAAACCTTCTTGTTTAACAAAAACAAATTTATTCTCACCACATAACTGTTCTGTTCTTTTTTAAACTCTTTTCTGTAAGTAAAAACTTAGTAACTTTACAATGGAGCGAGTAAATGGCCCAATCCCATTTCTTATTTTCACCCCTTCCCCTTAGCCTTGCCTCGCCCCTTGAAACAGAGTTACAAAGGGTAGTGGTTGAAATATTCTCCTATGAAATGGGACAACCCTACAAGACCCTGATTCGTCATCAGTAGTCGTAGACGGCGTTATAACAGACGCTTTTTTACCGGGACAATGCCATCTTCATCTTCAGCTGCAGTGATTTCTCTTGTGTGGGCTGTGTCTTACCCTGCCAGTGTACACTGATATTAGAGGAGCGGTAACATGCAGCAACTTCACTGCTGCACATAAGTTACCCAGTAAGCAAACTATTATCCAGATCACATCAATAATAAAAACGGATTACGATTAATCTTACACACTCTTCTCTCTTCCCTTCCTTCGTCTTCCAGTTCCAACAGAGACCGTGTGCTTCATACATACTCTAGAGTATTCTTCTCTGTGGGCTTGGAGTTCTGCTCTCGATACTGTTTTTTAATTTAAAAGACGACCTTTAACAATTTCAGTGCAGATACAAGATGGTTTCTTTTATTTAGTTGTAGTGTTCTTCCCATCTGTTATAAGGATGATTAAGCTGTATACACAGCTTGGATATGCTGTTCCAGGTCACACGATAAAGTTGATATAACATCCAAAAATAGATTCTTTCACATTCTTACTCAAATGGGCACTTTCACAGGATGTTATCGATGTCTGGAAATCACATATTTTTGACGTGATCTAGTCAGTGGTTTGCTCTCGGATAAATTTTGGGTGTCATATGCCATCAAAAGGAGGAAATATGTCAAGATGCGGCCCTGAAATGCACAAATCAGCCTTAAAACAACATTATAACTAGCTATTTGGCCAGAGACAGCAGACACACAACTAGAGATTTTTGTTATAAAGAAAATGTCGATATATTTCCAACGGCAGTAAACTAATATGATCATACGGTCATCATAATTTTTAAAATCTTTATTTGCAAAGAAATTGTGTGTTTTTTTTATGCTCGAAACATTTGTCACAATCTTGCAGATGATTCACAAGGCATTCAGGCTGATATCTCCTACCCCTCCGTTTGAAGTGTGCCTCTGAAAACCCTCCGTTTGGAGGGTCATATAGCCCTCACACTTCACCCTTCCCCTCTGTCTCAACAAGAATCGGGACGCCTCTACCCCTTCGAGAGGGTTAGGGTGAAGTGGTGGGGGTAAGGGATTGAATTGGGATTGGGCCAATGTCTTGCAGTACAGGACCATTTGATCAGCTGATTAGCACAGTTTTCAATAATGTGGCCGGTACACAGAATATGTACAATGGAATCCCCGAACACCACCATCTCAATTTGGGAATGACCCCGTTGTAAACTGCAACTGACTACAGCTCTGTCTGTGCGGAACAAAACCAACTTTGTCTTCCACTCGTCCTATAAACCATAAGTATGGGAGAGTTGCAGAAGCCCCTTGCCATTCGATTCACACACGTAATGAATTATTTTACCTCTCTGTTGTTAGACACAGACACAATGTACAATGTACTTATTCTTCTAACACATGCTGTGTATCCATAGTCTTGAGCACGCATTTGCACAACATATGTGCACCACTGGATATATTTAAAAGGCACAATTTAAGTAGGAACCACAGCTGTCATAAAATACAGGAGTAAAATGTACAATATTTCCACTCATACAATGTAGTTGAAGTATAAAGTATAAAGTAGTTCAATGGAAATGCTTTAAGATTCATATTTGTACTCAAGAACAGTGTAAGTAGAATCTTGAGACACTTTCAATACAGGTTCTGAATGGAACAATTAAAAAATGGTGAAAGAACCCATAGAATGAAGAGAGATCAGCTGTAGTAATGAAGAAAGAAGTCAACACCTTCACTGTCAGACACAACCCTCCTCTTCGATGTCTTATCTAGGAACATAAGAACAAATAATGGATAAAATAAATGGGACTTCTTTGAAGGTTCAGCTCATTGGCTCACACACATAAAAATGTGATAACAGGACTGACACGCGCAGCGTTCTTGGCGCTGAAACAGATAGCGACTGCAGCCATCCATGCAGCATGATTACATATGCATACTGATTCACGGTCTCCTGTTTTCAATTTGCATTTACAATGTAGCCGTCAAGTAGATGGTCACCCAGGAAAGTGAAATATCTGCCCAATTGACACTGCAAGCACCGCGCCAAGGCAAGTGGAAACAAACAGTGCAAATGAGTCAGTCACATGGTCAGAACGACCTTGCTTTATGACTTAAGTGCTTCCTGTCTTCTCCTTTCTGATCTGTCACTTCCATCTATCAATCTAATGATGTGGCAAAGGGCCAGGTTAATCAAGCTCAATTACTTTTGCTCATTTAAGATGGACAGTGATGCAGCTCCGTCCAAGCAGCAGCAGGTTTCGGATTGGACAGCCTTCGGGGTCAAGATGTTGGACAAGAGCATACATAGGAATGATAAACCAGGTGTAGGATATGGATGAGTGTGTCTACAGATGTATAAAAGGATTGTTTCTTTAGTATCTGACTTCCTGGCTTCACGAACAAAGAAATGTAGATGATAAACATCACAACACAGCTGCCCCTATTTTAGATTCATTACATATTAATCTCATTCTCGTTTTTCTCATTTCATCATTCATATAGTCTGTGAACTGTCAGGAAAAAAAGTAAAAAAATGCTCATCAGACTTTCACACAGACCAATGCAATGTCCTCAATATTCTTATTTTGTCTGAGCAAAAAATAAATAAAAATGTATTTACATCGATTTAAAACAGAAAAGTGATTAATCCTCATATTTAACAGCTTGCAGCAGAATGTTTTTAGTATTTTTCACTGATACATGACTTGAAAGGCTCCACTAAACCCTTTCATAAGACCATCTATACATGTGCCCACATCCTCAGCATGTATGTATGTGACTACATCATCAAGGAAAACTCCTCTAGAGATGCAGATGCCACAAAACATTTTCCCACAGTCATACTCAGTTAACTTAAATTACTTTAATGTGTGAGATTGGTAGAGTTACTACTTCAACAATTCAAACTGTTGTTAATCCTCTACCAAGGAGATTGTTTTCACCCCTGTTCTTTGCTAAAATTACTCAGATTTCCACGATATTTAGCCAAAAAAGAACTTTAGGTGCATATCTCGATAAAGGGGCATATCTACGATTTTTACCTCCACCACGGACGTTATGTGATTAGTTCAGTTTGTTTGTCTGTTTGTTTGTTTGTTTGTTTTTCTGCTTGTTAGCAGGATTACGCAAAAACTAATGGGCATATTTGCATGGAATTTTCACCAAAGATGGACCCCAGCATATCCTAGAGGATGATTGTTAGGCCTTGGCGGAGGTTTGCACTCTCCGAGCGCTCTTGTTCTGTTGTTTACAAAGCAGTGCTCAATCCATACGTAAAATGTCTCAATAGACGCCGACGATGCTGTGCAAGTTAAGCTTCTTTTTGTTTGCAGAACACCGGCTCACTATTTAAAATCACACAACAGAGTGTTGTTGTGGTGCCGTTGTTTTGCTCAGTGTAAACAAACAAAGGCATCGTCGAGAAGGGGAAAGAAGGGTCTTCGTTATGACGCTGTCAATATGAGTTTTTGTGACTTTTTGTGAGCTGCTAATATGAGTTTTTGTGAGTCCCTCAACTTAACTAAACCTTCACATAAGTGGTTATGGTTACCTGACAGTATAACAGTTTTTATCGGTCCTATTCCAAGTCTGACAACTCTTTAAAGATCTTAGTCCTCTCGTCTTCACCTGCAGTCTTTCTGTTGTTCTCCTCCCATTGTCCCTGGACAATATGGCCTCATTAGGCAACTGGTGAACCTCCTAATTTGTGTTTCTCTGCTACAGTCTGCAAGCAGAGAGTTACCCTATTAGCCTGCCAGCCGGTACACATCAAAACATGTCTGCCTCATCCTTGAGGGCGGCGAGACAAGGGGAGCATAAGGTTCAATAAATATTACATTGCACTGTAGGCCTTGCTGGAAACACGTTGAGTTGTGAGCGCTGATAGCAGTTAACAGATGTTAGTACATCTTAAAAGCTGCAATACAGACACTGCAAACAAGACTGGTCCTTGTTTGATTTATTTCTGTTGCAATAAGTTTCACTTTTACTGCACATTTACAGAGTAAACCCTGAGTTTTGGGGGGGGATTTCATTGGTGCGATGAATTGTTGTTCCTTGTAGTTGTGACAGTGTAGAGTTAGAACTGCTGCTACTTCTTCTAATCCTTATTGCTGTATTTAGAATTTGTATAGGTCCTACTCTTTCCTCTGTTTCTGTCCAATAGTCTTTATTCTAAATAAACTATTTCTGTGTGCAAAATATAAAATTCGTGTCTTCTGTTTTTACCCCACTAAAGGACTGGCAGAGCAGACTTAAGACAAAGAAATATTGATTGTAAAGTGACAAAGGAATAGTGATATTGCAACTACATTCTTTGTTGACAAGTAACTTAAAGCCCCTGTGTGAGTTGAACACCGTTAAGCAATTATGAAATGATTAAATAATAATAATTTTAAGATGACATAAATCCTGCACATCGGGGTTTTAAACATCCAAACTATACCACAAAAATACAAAGCGAAAGGCACAATATTCAGATCAAGTGCAAACAGAGCACAACAGTGAGGCGGGTCATATCAACAGTGAGATCTGAGACGTTGCCGGTATGAATCTTAAATGCATGACCTGTTAATTATTAACATATTATATTTACAGACTGAACCCACAAACATGCTGGCTCAGGGTTCGTGTCAGGGCTCAGACCCCAGAGGATTAAGCAAGAGAAATATGATTTATTAGTGCTAATTGGAGAGATTTAGCGGTACTGGTAAGGCTAACTGTTTCCCCATGTTTTAGGTCTTTGAGCTATGATAAGCTAATTGGCTGCTGGATCCAGCCACTTAAAAAAAGAATCCAAACAAGTAAATCTCCCAAAATGTTGAACTACTCCTTTAAAAACCACATAAATCATCTTATAATGAAATATAGCCATACAGTCCTAAGAGGAAACACAGTCTGCAGCATATATAGGTATAAGCTTATGGTAAAATGTTACAAGTCATCTAAAAGTGACTCCCTCACCTTAAAATAAACTGAGGTAATTAGTCATTCACAGAGTGTCAGTAAGGTCTCAAAGAACACGAGGACCAAATAAATCAAGACGCAGAGGTTAGACAATTATAGCTTCCAAACCCATTAGCACCACCTCAGGTAGTTAGTGATCTCCCCACTCTATTTGATGCATATTTCTAATAATTAGCATTAATGAAGTGACCTTCAGACCCACTGCCTGCAGCACTTGACACACACCTCATTTCATATTGTATTTAAGATAGGAGGATTGGAGAGCTTTTTCAATGAGCTTTGTGGAGAGGTTACAACAGTCACCAGAATAACCTGCTGCCACAGTAACAACTGCTTATACATATGTTTTGTACATATCACAATAAGCTTTTTGCTAAATGTGTTCAGATTAGGTTTATAAAAAGTTAATTTTCTTACAGGATGTAGTGGGTCAGAGGTGGCGTGACACCTGACCACTGCACAAACCTCATCAACAACCAATCAGCTCCTCTTATTGACAGTTTTGTAAGCATCTTTGTGGAGATTTTGAGTGACTTGTCAGGATAGTATCCAGTGGTTGTGGTGACAGAATCAGAGAGGTGGACTATAAGCGAGATTAATACTTAGAGAGATATGTTGAGCCTAAAGCCAGAGTTTTCATGTTAACCTGGCTGCACACCTAACCTGGTCCAGGAGGCGTCGTTCAAATTTTCTGATTAAAAAGGCCATAAGCAGCAGCAGCCTTTCATTTATCCTCTTCCTGATGATATTCTCTATGAGCAATAAAGATTCTCAGCTGAAGGAATTATGAAATGCAAACGTGGTCAGGTCTATAATAATGTCACCAAACGAAGCCATGTGATTACAGTTCTTTTCTTCTTCTCGTGTTCTTTTGAAATATAATATTGTCCCTAAATTGTAAATAAGTTATTGTCCATATACTAAAAGAAAGATTGTCTTGTATTTGCCAAAGATAGTATTTGAGCAATAAAATTAATTTGACCTGCTTTAGTCCAAAAATAATTTATTTCCATTTAAATAAATAATTTCCACATATCCTCCATCATGTGTGTCAGCCCTACATGCAGGTCTTGAGTATAAAGTTTATCATGTATAAACTCTAATGAGCCAATGAGACTTTATGAGAATTTATACAATCAGCATTTTTCTACCAGCATCCATTTCTTGACTTTTTTGCAGGAACAGTGTTGCTTTTTTTTTGTAGCGTTTATACTCAATTATAACAAAGTTCCTTCGGAAGGAGGCAAATGATCGGTTCATTTTATGCAGAAAAGGAGTCAAACGACTCCCCAAACATCCCTTATTATGGGGCAGAGCCATAAGCAGACAGCCTGAGTTAATGAATAAGCCTGACAACGACTCATCTCTGACTGGGGTTTTAGGTTTTGTCAAGCAGCTCAGACAAAGAAAGCCTGACTGTAACATCCAGAGGTGGGCTTTTTCTCTGCCTAAACCTAATCAGACTTTAAGCCTAGCATTGCCACAACATAAAATTGAAAGGCAAAGTTTTAACGTATGAAGTGAAAAGTGAAGAAAGAGACAATTGTGTTGGGAGTAAAAAGAGCAGGAAACAATCAGTTTATTTACAGAGCAGCCAATTCCAATTTAAGCAGCTGGTGTTATCTCTCATTTCACACTTCCTGTCCTCATCCTCATAGCAAGGGTCATTTAATTAAAATCATGACAGCTAATATTGTTAGCAGAGTCAGATGGCAGTGAAAAGACTAAGTGTGGCCATAGAGACACATTGTTGGAGTGTACAGCTGATGATGTCTTCTAAGTGTTGTCAGCCTCTGAATTCACGCTCTGCCTCATTTCCGGATGGGGTCTGACATGATTTAGTGCGTATTTTGGCTAAGCCCCTATTCCAGAAGTTATTTGAAATACATCAAGTTAAGCCTCTTCCAATAGGCGACAAAATAAAACCCTGTTGAAATGTTTAAACAGTTGGAACAAAAAAAAGAAAAAGAAGTTCATTAAAAATGGAAATCTTTTTCTGAGGATTAGTGAGCAGGAGCTGCTTGTCGCTGGAGGAACTTCCATGTGAAAACCCTGCAGCTCATCATCAACACAGAAAATGATGTCAATGCTGTTGACTGGCCCCAAGTCCTCCCACAGTGAGGCTCTCAGCTCTGTGACTAATCTGCACATGGTGTTAATCAATGGCCATTTTCTTAACAAGGAAAACGCATTCGCTTCATTCCTTCCTTCACTTGCTGCATGTCTGCTGATGCATATTTGCAGCAGTCGTCATCAGTGATTAAACCAAATGAAGGAATCCCAGTGTTGTTTTGAGACTGCAGTTAGAGAAAATATACGGATCTGTAATCCACTTAAAGTTGGAAGCAAAATTATTTTGTATATTAGGTTTATTGGTAAAATATATGATTTATCAGCTACTTACTTTAGCAGTAGAGGCCTAAAGTTTTTTTCTGTTAGGGCCTAACTTTCCATCAGGGCTCCATGTCTGAACTCTAAGATGTTCACCACTGATGACCCAAAAGCACAATAAGACAGCTCCAGTACTTCAGAACCATCTAGGTCAGACCCAGAAGGTTTGGGATTATGTTCTGTGGAGCCATGAAACCAAACTGGAACTTTTGGAGCCTATGGATCAGCGGGATGTCTGGAGGAGGAAGAATGAAGCTGATGCTGATAAGAACACTGGGAACACTGGAAACCTGCAGTGTGTAGAGGGTAAGATGGATTCCATCAAGGATCAGGAAATCCTAGAAGAAAACACACCATTTTAAAACCAACACACCCCATTTTAAAACCAACACACCCATGAACGCACAGACGGGTCAGACACTATCAATGACACACATGTGCTTTGTACCACTTTCAACCAAACATAATGTCTCTTTCTACATGTATTAGACAAGAACAGTTTCTTACCTTTGGCGTACTTTGAGGACATATAGTGTTGTTTCAGTTTTGATGCTTTTCACCTGCTCTCTATCTGCTGAGTGACACTGTAAAACAGTATTCAGATGAATTAATATAATACATGCTATAGACCGCAATGCAATCTGGGAGAAATAATACATGATTACAGCATGAATACCAGAATATCATTATTTATAGGAACGTAGTGTAAACTTGGGATGGTGAGAAAAAAGTGTGGGACCGTCCTTCCATACATGTAAGAGGTTTGATACAAAATACGGACTGTATTTATACAGCATCTTTCCAGTCTAACTGACCACTCAAAGCTCTTTATTACACAAGCCAGCATTCACCCATTCACCCGTTCACCCGTTCACACACAGAGGTTACCAGGCAAGGTGTCACCTATTCATCAGTAGCGGTAACCATTCACACAGTGGAGCAGCCACTGGGAGAAAATTGGGGTTCAGTTCAAGGACACTTCGTAAGGACGACTATGACAGACTGCAGGGGCTGTGGATCGAACCAACAACTTTCTGAAAAGCAGACGACTGCTCTACCTTCCGCCTCCATGTATCTATCTGCATATTCTCCAAAGCTGATGGACAGAATTTAGTGAAAATTCACACATGCATTATAGAAGCCCTAAATGTGTGCATGTTATGTTTGGTTTTTCATTTGCTTATTTACATATATTAGACACATTTGAACTTTTCATGTCATCCTGACATTATTCTACTATGATAGAGGTTATGGTCTGTCCACATAAGCACAAGTATTTCCAGTATCGGGGTGTCTGTGTCCTGGGACAAACGTTCTAGTTCTCCCTCAAAGTGTCAGAATATTAGGAAATGGCATAACATTAACTTTGTCAAAGCATATGAGTAATTTTTAGTCTATTATTTTCATTAGTATTTTTAAATACTGGTATTATTCTTGATAGTAATAGTTTTGTCATATATTAAGGGTGGGTGTGGCTCAGGAGATGGACCAGTTATCCACTAAGGTTGTTGGTTCCCCGGCCCATGCAGTCTAAATATTACATTGATGCCTGAATGGTTATCACTCCTGATGAGCAGGTGGCGCCTTGCATGATATCCTCTGTGTGAATGGGTGAATGGGTGAATTTTGGCTTGTGTTGTAAAGGAATCTGAGTGGTGACTAGAAAGGTGCTATATGAGGACATTCACCATTTAATAGTAGTATTACAGTAACATTCTTTAAGTGTTAATACATGCAGGATACATAGATATATAGATTCAAATACAGTTTACATACTGTACAGTAATTTACTGTCAAAACTGTCACCAGTATTGTGTTGTAAATTTACAAGAATATAGTGATGAAGTATATTGCATTCCGATATACTACAATTCTATAATACATTAATGAACTGTAAAATAATACAGTACTTTGTAGGTAAAGCTGCTGCCAGTTAATTATAGTCAATTTAAAGTGAAAAGTTTTACAGTGTACACTAAAACCACATTGCACTAGAAAAAACAAGCGTGCTCAGAGAGCGCAAACCTCCGCCAAGGCCCAACAATCCTCAACATAATATTTGTTCTAGCAGTACCAGTCCCATCTCTCAGTCTCTGGTGCAGTCTGATTTGATAGATCCAGATCCTGATCCAGATCATCACCAAAATGTAATCACCTCTAGGATATGCTAAGGGTCCATCTATGGTGAAAATTTATTGCAAATCAGTCCATTAGTTTTAAATCCTGTTTACAAATAAACAGACAAACAAACCGAACCAATCACATAACCTCCTTGGCAGAGTCCTGCTTTTAAAATCTATCATTTTATGCTAAGCTAGCAGTTTCCTCCTGCTTCCAGTCTCTGATGAAATTGATATTGGTCCTTCTCTGATTGTGAGAATAAACATGTAAATGTTAGCCTACCTATTTCTATAAGTCTTTATGAAATGAATGCATTAATAAAAGGCAGTTATTATTAACTAAGTGATGTCCAAGAAGCTGACTTTAGCACCACTCCCAGTCATTTTAAACCTGTGGGTTCACTCATTATTGGCTCCAACTAAATGACACGTACCACAGAAAATCAGACGGGCTTGTCACCATATTATGAAGCAGGGGAAAAGGCATGACGAGGCCACTCGTCTGAAAGGAAGCCACTGCAATATTCCGAAAGTCAAATAATTCATCCAATCCGGGCCGAGTCATTTGTCTGTGTCAGAGTTTGTGCGATGCTCCCAAACACTTTGCCTAGCCCCTCAACTTTCCTGTCTCCCATCCCTGAAAGCCAAATCAATCAAGCTTAGCCATGCAGGAAAGTGTCAAAATAAAGAGACAATGAAGTGGAATGAGCAAAAGCAGGATTGATAGCATTAAGAGGATTTGTGAGGAATTTTCTGGGCTGTGTTTTTCTGGGGTGGAGTAGCACACTCCAGTCCACACTGCTGAATAGGAGGTATGCAGATAAATGGAGTCAAAGCAATATCATCATATATTCAGGCCCTGGGAAGCAGTCCTTGGCGCTGGTCTGATGGACGATTGCCTGTCTTCATTTCTAGGGGCTGGAAAGACAAAGGTCCGCTGCATAATGCAATCAATCATTCCTCTCTCTCCTCCAAGGGTGAGGCGGAGGCTCCGACAAAGTACAAATACAAATTGTTCAGTGCTTTTTTAAAATCACATTGGGGTGAAGATTGTTTGAACACACTTATTCAATCTTTCCATATACACAAAGAGAAATATATGTTGGGATGTTACCATAGAAGAACTTTCAGCTTGGCAACAGTATGCCACATAACAGAGCTACAATACTTGATTTGATTTCATCTTTGATCGGGTCAGTTTGTGTCCTTACAGCGCATGCATGATGCAAAAATCATCACCGTTCATGTCAAAGAAGCAAAAATGTCCACCCACCACCTACCACCACGTAGCGCAGTGGGTAACGCTGTTGCCTCACAGCAAGAAGGTCCTGGGTTCAAATCCACCTGAGGACCTGGGACTTTTCTGTGGTTAGTCTCCATGTTCTCCCCGTGTCTGTGTTGGTTCTCTCCATGTTCTCCAGCTTCCTCCCACCACCAAAAACATGCAGTAGAGGTGAACTGGTGACTCTAAACTGACTGTAGGTGTGAATGTGAGTCTGAATGGTTGTTTGTCTTTCTATGTGATGAACTGGTGACTTGTCCAGGGTGAACCCCACCTCATGCCCAAAGTCAGCTGGGATAGGCTCCAGCCCCCCTGCGACCCTACACAGGATAAGTGGTTACAGAAAATGAATGAATGAATAAATATCCACCCCTGCTTCATGTTCCTCTCATTCAAACAAAAGAAATGAAGATGGATATACAGATAAATTGAACATGAGCTCTTTATATTCAAAGTCACAAAGACAGATTAGATTAGAAAATCTAAGTGCTTTCTTGGCCAGCTTTGCCAATGCTCATGGCAGCCCTACAACACCATTTGATAGACTTGGACATCCTGGATAATGTCAAACGGCACTTGACAAGTCAGATACTTTATTATCCGGAGGTGAAAAGGGACATTTCTGGCTGTTGTTCAGGCATTTAACTTCTAGGAGAAACACAAGCGTCTGTTGTCAGGTTCATTTTTCAAATTGGTAGAAGCTCCTGAGCTCTTTATTAGAGAGCTGGAGCAGTCAGAGCTCCACAGGGAGGCCCTGCTAGGCTCTGAGATTTGGCCAACATTTGTTACATTAATAATAATTACTTTGATGCTAATCAGAAACAAGAGAGAATCTGACTGTGAAGCAGATGATGGGTGGGAAATAGAACTACTTCACATCATTTTCTCCACTTAATTCACAGTTTGGGCTTCAGATGAAACAGCTCGCTATCATTGGTCTCTTTCTCCGTCTAATCCACTTTTTTTCTGCCAGACCTTTGCTTTAATCTCAGACAGTTAGAAGCAGATTTCTCCTCAATGTGATAAAATGGGTGAAGCATATGGTAACACAGTGGGATTCTGGGAGATTTAGCCCCCTTCACAATGATGGTGCTGCATGAGAATGAAGCCTTGGCTGAAGGGGTGATCAAACTGGCCTCTACTCAAACCTGTGGTACAAACATGGCTGTGATTGAACAGCATGGCCTCTGACAAAGCCAGCAGGCTCTTAACAGCACTGTGGACGTCAGTAAACACATCAAGCATGCCTCTCATTACCCTACGCTGTTGAGATCAATATTTTCCATGTGGCTCCCACTTTCTCATAAAGCACCCTTATAAAAGACTGATATCATTAGATACAACAAATACCATGTAATAACACTAAATATACACCCTATGAACCCTTTAATGATGCCTTATTAAGGTTAAATTATTGATTATTAACCCTCCTGTTGTGTTCATTTTCTGTTAACTACTTTGGTGTTCCCGGTCAAAAATGACCGCTCATTCTAGCTGACTATAAATCCATAATAATACATTTATTATCACCTATTGTTGTGTTTCATCTTTTTTATCAACTCAAGTTCTTGTGAACATTCCAAGTGTTGAACTTCCATTTGCTATTTATGGCCTGTAGGCCTCATTGACCTGAGCTCATATCACTTGGCCATCATGCTGCTGCAGAATGAACTGTGAGCCTCAAAAAAAGCTTTATATACCAGAGCTGTGAGAAAGTTGTAGATATCAGTGACACAATGTTGTGGTTGCTTTTGACAATTGCCAACAGGTGTGGTTCCCATGGGGCAAAAATTCTATGGAGGATAGGTTCCCCTGGGGGTTGCCATGGAAGCTAAAAAGGGGCGTTTCTATTGACCGGTCATGTTTGACCGGGATCACCAAGGGTGTTCACAAGTTCAATAAAACAGACAAAATTTCATGAAAATTCTCAAAATTTATTTACTGTGTTCAGATGCTATGTGTGAACAAAGTCATGGAACCTTATGACAAACAAAGCACAAACACAGAAAATGAAGTACATTTTTTACAGAGAGAAACTTATAAATCGGTAACAATGACTGGAACACAACAGAAGGGTTAACAAGACAAAACTCTTCATTTGGAAGAAATCCCATTAGATGGTATTTAGTCCTTCACAGTAATAATGCAGGTATGAATGTTAGCCATCCATAAAATCATAATATGACTCCGTTTTGTGAGATATTCAGTCATAGATGAGAAACAATATAAACTTTGTGAAACAAAAATTTAACGATTTGGGCCATCCTGTAACCCTGCCTGGACCCCTCAGTGTCTGAGATCCACCTGTACATCAGCCAGGCTTCATGAAGCATGACCGGCACATGGGCCAAAGAGGACGGAGGAGCACCAACATGAATGAAGTGTCTCCAGCTCTGCTGTATACAGTGAAAGCAAAAAGGTGCGTCTGTCTAAATATCTGGCAACAGTAAATACAGGTTCTCCTCTATCAATGTATTGATTGTTCTACTGAAAACACTATATGAAGCTCTTATGAAAGCAATCATGTGGGCCTGGTGGCTTCCAGACTCACTGTGTTATAATTACCTGAGAAAAGCACTAGCATGGACAGGAAATCAATAATCATAACCACTGAAATGCCTTTACATACAGTGTAGGTATTATAGTCTGAGTTATGTCATATTAAATTATAGATCAGAGAGAACTGCAGTCAGTGTGAATCTGTGAGTCACGCTGAGACGTGTCTTCAGGCTCTGTGAAAACTGATGGAGTCAGTGACGTCCTGATGAAGCTCCAGACATCTTGATCAGATCCCCTCAGGAACAGAACATTTCTTTCTATTCACAGCACCAGATTGAGCAGATAATGTAAATAGAGGTGGTTCCACTGCCTCAGATGATCCTACAGTGATATTAAGTGTTGATATTAAGTGTTACATCATACTGTTGGGGTTTTACCTTTGTTAGTTCCTATTTTATTTATTTTATAAATTATTATTTATTTATTTATTATTTATTTTGGAAGTTCTCTCCTCATGTTTCATGTTTTGTATTACATTTCCTGTCTTTGTCTTTTCTCCTCTTGCAGTTGTCAGTTCATCTGGGTTTTCTGCATCTGTTACACAACAATGTCTGGATTTATTTTTGTTGTAAATATAAACACAACAGTTTTGTTTTTGCTTCCAGTTTTAGTGAGTTGAAGTGAAAGATTTCAGACTTTGTCCCCTCAAATTTTGTTGACAGATTTGTTTAAATCTGTGTTAGTGAGCATTTGATGGCGATAATCATCCTCCTGACAGGTGCAGCATATCAAGATGCTGATTGGACAGCATCATTATTTCACATGCTTTGGTCTGCTCACAATAAAAGTCCACTCTATAATGTAGAGTTTGAAAAAATACATTTATTGGGTACTTTAATATAGATCTCACATGACTAGAGCAGATACAGATACAGCATGTTTTTGAAGACCAGTCAGTATCTGGTGTGACCACTATTTCCCTGTTGCAGTGCGACACATCTGCTTCACATGGAGTTGATCAGGTTGTTGATTATGGTCTGTTGAATATTGGTCCACTCCTCTTCAATGGCTGCATGAAGCTGCTGGATATTTGCAGGAGCTGGAACACGCTGTCGTACACACCGATCCAGAACATCCCATAGATGCTCAGTGGGTGACGTCTGGTGAGAATGCAGGCCATCAAGAACTGGGATGTTTTCAGCTTCCAGGAATTATGTACAGATCCTTGCAGCATGAGGCCGTGTATTATCATGCTGCAACACGAGGTGATGGTGGTGGACCAATGGAACAATGGGTGGCTGGTCTCAGATGACCTGGTGGAGAAGCCAGACGTGGCGGTTCTGGGCTGGTGTGGTTAAAACGTTGAGGCTGGTTGGATGTACTGCCAAATTCTTGGAAACGACATTGAAGACAGCTTATGGTATATATTTATCCTTTTTCAGTCTATCTACAGCTTACTATAGCAGTACACAATACTGTACAGAGCAGTGGCACATTCAGGTGAGTTTGCAGCAGCCAATCAGGAATTTGAAGACAAATCTCAGTGTCCCTGAGATGTGCAAATAATCACTCTTCTCTGTTTGTCTGGGGAACTTTCTCCTTTGACTTTCTTTCGAAATGAGCACTTGATTTTCTTGTTTGCAAGTGTGTACAAGGTTCTAAGGTGGACCTCTATCATCACCTCCACACTGGCTCCACTCTGTCCACCAGGGCACCACCGAATAGGTGATGGCAAAGCCTCGGGAAACTGTTAGATGGATTGTAATCAGTCAGCCAGCTTCAGCAAAAGCTTAATTACCATCTGATGAAACAAACAATGTCGGCCTATGAGACAAAAGCCTCGGTAGCTTTCCCAGTGGACAATAGTTGCCAGGACATCATTTTCACAATGTGATCAGTTGTCTTTCCTAGCGATTTCCCTTGACTTGTATGTGTTTGTTTCATGTAGTTGAGGTAAGTTGCTTGAATTGAGCAGGACATCTAGAGTATGTGCAGACTGAGAAGCTTTAGAAATGGTGTGCAGACTCTGCACAACATAGGCCAGGGCTCAGCAAATGCATTTATTCAAGGGCCAGAATCTTTCTAAGCAGACAGTGTGGAAGCTGGACTTTCATAAAGAAAATATTGAATATATTGATGCCTAATTAGCCTTTTTTATCCTATGAAATTAATGTTATTTTATTAGGTTTCATCAAAATCCTAAAGTTGTTTCTTAATACAAAACCCACAGATCCACAAATCCTTATCTTTACAAAAAAAAAAATTATTGAGACTCAATACAACAGTTTAAATAAATTTTAAAAACCCAAGTGACGCCTCTTGTCTAATATCAAGCTTAGTGATTTTTAGTGGTTTTTCAAACTAAACAACATCTTCTATTGGTTAGTAATGCTAGATGTGTGCATTTTCTGAATTAACTAATATTCTGCAGGCCGATGGGTGGTTTGGGTCAGCAGGATGTGGCCCACAGGCCGCCGTTGCTACTGCCATATGCATATGCTGGGATGTTAGTGGTGCAGACAAAGTAATTGGCATTAATTGGGAGAGGTTTTGGGTGGATGTGTGGGCACTTAACATTGGCTGTGGTGAGCTAATGCTGTAATTCAGGTGCTGATTGACAGGAGGTGTGACTGAGTGTGCTCCTATACAGTATGTGTTCATCTTAGGCCAAAGGCAGACAACACTGCTGGCTTTCAGTCATTTCTGTTATTTTATGTGCATTTTGTACTGTATGTAGGGTTCAAGTGAATATTCAATATTTAGAGAGTCTTGGTCTTGAGTTTTCTCTGCAGGCTGAGGTCAGGCTTCCATGGTAATGAGTCAGAAAGGAAAAGCCTTCAAAGACATTTAAAAGTTCTGAATGTGAGGAAGCAGCTCTGGCCTTGGACCTCTCTTCCCCTCCCTTTCCTTTTGATAAGTGACAAATTAGAGTACCACGAGCTCAGATGTTTTGTCTTTGATTTTTATATATTTATTTAAAATAATAAACCAAGTTTTAAAACTCAGTCTGTCATGTGGTCCTTTGCCCTTTTCTGAGATTGGTTGGTTAAATTTAAAATCTGTTGGCTCACTGCAAAGCACTGCAGACGGTGTGTTACAGATTAGACATGAATTTAGAAGACACATTGTCCTGATTCCACCTGTCTTTCCATGAAGGGTTTGGCAAAATGTTTGTTGAAGCTGAAGGAATTCACTTGGATTTTAATTTTGCTGTCATTTTCTTAGAAAAAAAAAAGAAGAGATGTGAGATGTGTGGGGAAACTTCTCCAACTAGAATGGTACTCCCTAGAGCGCATACCTCTACCAAGGCTGAACCCTCCAAGATCCGGGGAAATCAGTCAGTAGTTTTTGCATAATTAATGAAAATCCCAAAAGAAAAGAAAAGAAAAATACTCTGTATCTATAGTAATGTTAAAAAAAGTGGAAAAAATCCTGCATTCATCCCTTTTTTCAGATCCACACCAAAATGTTATTGGTTCTTTCCTGAGCTATGTCCGATCCTATTAAGTTTCATGGAAATCCGTTGTAGATTTACAGAGTCCTGTTAACAAACCAACCAAAGGACACAGGTGAAGACATAACCTCCTCGGTGGAGGAGCTCGATACAACTACTGTATTGAGCAAAGGTCCTTTTCTGCTCTATGTTAAAGACGGATATGGGTACGGATGGAGCCTTCCATATGTCCTCTGGACACGTTTTCAGAGAGCTTATGGATACAGACCAGATGGACAAAAAGGAAGCGATACCTCCAGAAATGGTTGGGGACAGTGTAGCTAAAATTCAAGCAAGGCACGACAAATGTGTACAGAAACAACGAAGAAGAAAAAAGTGAAGTGATAAAGTGAAAAAACTCTCTGTCCTTAAGTCCCAATGCACCAAATGACCTCACAGACCACCGTTGAGTACATCATTACCTCTACTTTAACCGCTTTGTATTTACTAGGTACATTATCACAACCTCCTACAGCCGTCACCATATTTGTTGTTGTTCAAACCTTTGAAACTTCACTGCCCCACTAAGGCTGTGTCAATGTCGACGTAGAAGACGTATGGAAGTATGTAGACACTGATGGATAGACCTTATTCAGACAGACGTATCCATTTATGTATGTAGAGGAAGCATAAATGGGCCTTAGGAGGTGCTGCTGCAATCACAGACAAACTCCAGGTCTTTTTTCACAATGCAAAACTCGAGCAAAGAGTTTTGGAGCCTCCTCTGAGGTAAGTCGTACGACATGATCAAGGTAGATTCAAGGAAACATGGACATCTGAAACTTAAATGTCAGTGCTTGAATAACAAGTCCTGAATATGACTTGATGAAGGGATGTAAGATGTACAGGAAGGATCTTTAGAGGGTTTAGATCCTCCAATATACATACAATGATAGAGGTGCAAAAAGCCCAGGATGTAGGAGAAGATCAGCATGCCTCTGATCTTCTCCTGGAGGAGCTGACATCAAGCAGGTGGGAGAAAGGGCAACTCTTCCCCCATGATCGAGGTGAGGTGGGGGGGTCACTGGATGTGAATGTCATGTATGAGAGATCAATGGAGTGACAGGAGCCAGCAGAGAGGCTCGGCATGCTGACAGCTCCGCCATGAATATTTACAGCCTCTACAGGAGCCCAGCAGTCACTGCTCTTTGATTCTGACACATTCAGCCTCGCAGTTGTCAAAATGTGTGTGTTTAACAGCCAGGTTTAAACAACAGACTCGGAGAAATTCTTTGAAGTTTTTCAAGGAACTTTAAAATCTTTTCTATATTTTTATGATTATAATTTTCTACATATGACCCATAAGGGACATGATGAATATCTGACTTTTTTGCTGACAGTTTCTCCAGTTTTTTTGTTCAACCAGATTTTATTAACCTAGAAATGTCATGTTTTTAATCTGATAAGCATTGTATGACAATGAGCTAGAGTTGGCAGTGGCTGGCAGCTTCAGCTGGTTTCATCTGGCTGCACCATCAATTATTCACTTCCTGTTATTGTAATCGTGTACAGGAGCTCCCAAAATCCCTACATTCTGGGATTTGAACCATGAATTGTGTTGTTTCACCAATGATACATAACAGATGTATTGGCTGCCATAAAAAAATTCACAACAAAAAGACATGAAAGAACTAAGCAACCCTTGGTGTCGCCAGTGACAGGGCCAAGAGGTTTGTACTTGAACACACCAAAGTGACTGCAGCTGATGGTCCGTTAGCGAGCATGGTGTGTTCTGTACCTGTATGAGAGGAAAAAACTCTCCAGTAGGTGGCAGCAGTCACAGACACTCACCAATTGACCAATTGTCTGACGGCCGACCATCTATTGGTGTGTCAGGAACCAAAAAGGTAATTAAAGGATAATGCCACTTATGATTTTCCTTCATTTCCCAAGAATCTAATGTAATTTTGAAGGCATCATTAAGAGAAATGGGACCACAAACATCCTCCAATGTTTGTCTGTCACATGCTAAAAGACAATAACAGTGGCAAAGTAAGAGAACAATTAAAACTGACTGTAGGCTGGGGTGCACATAACGTTTTTGGTCTGGTTCTCAGAGGAGTACCTGAAGATGTTGCTTGATGCTCATCTTTTCTGCTGCATGAAACAGACATGTTTTAGGTCTCTGTCATCACTTGTAACCACTTGAATTTGAATGACAGGTAATTGCCTCCATGCAGACCATCTAATATCATGAAACTTCCTTGTTTAACAAAGACTATTCTGACCACATGGCTGTGGCTCAGGAGGTAGAGTGGTCCTTCATGGAACAAAAGGTCAGTGGTTCAATCCCCAGCCCCTGCAAGTCTACAAGTTGAAGTATCCTTGAGCAAAGATACTGAACCCCAATGTGCTCCCTGGGTGCTGTAAAGGCAGCCCACTGCTCCTCAGGGATGAGTCATTGCAGAGAAAGAATTTCCCCATTGGGACAATAAAGTATAGCTTATCTTATTCTCTTTTAAGTGTCCTGTTCTTTTTGCACCTCTTTTCTGTAAATAAAAGCTTTGTAACTTTACAGTGGAGCCAGTAAATGTCTTGCAGTACGGGACCATGTGATCAGCTGACTTGTGGATGTGGGCGGTACACAGAATATGCACAATGGAATCCCCGATCGCCACCATCTCACCAAATTTGGGAACGAGCCTGATATAAACTCCAACACTGACTGCATCTCTGTCTGTTCAGACTGAAACCAACTTCATCTTCCAATCATCCCATAAACCACAACCATGGAAGTGTTGTAGAAGCCCCTTTACTATGTCCTGTGCTGTTTGATTCACACCTTCACACTACACTTTTTCACACTATTACTGGGTACTACCGTTTGCTTACAAGTCATAACTTGGGAAAATACGAGTGTATACAAGCGCAACATATATCTGATTAGTGCAAACCCAAACACACAGCCAGACACAACAGCCATTGTCCTGACCTTACAGCTATAGTACTGCTATAGCATAGCCAACAGTAGTCCACTAATGTGTGGAATGATTTTGGTGAGACTCTACTGCATAATTGTAAAGTTATTACATTTTTTGTGCTATCTCATTTTGGTTTTGCACTTTGTAGACGGTCCCTGGGAACTCGTCTGACAGTCGGCTGCACACAGAGACGATGTTATTCATCTGCTCGAAGGCTGGTTTAAATTCATGAAAATTAGACTGTAGCTCGCTGTCTACCTTACTAGTCTATGAAAGAGGGGTCGTTTGTGTTTAGACAACACTTCACTAATGAGTTTTGATCCAGGAAGTTAAAATCAGTGAATATCTTTCCAACTTTATCCCACAAGTCGACTCAACAACAAATCAATCCATTCACTTTATCTTCTACCTGAACGACCAATCAGACATTCTTAGAACATTCTGCTAATTTAATTGGGTAATGTTTCAGTTCACTTCTGTTTAACCTGCACCATGAAATTCACTAACCTCTTTCTTCTTCTTCTCCTTTCACTGGTGTGGAAAATTACTAACATTAAAGATGCATGCTGCCACGATGCCATCTGCTAAACAGGAGTGTGTAACATCATGTCTTTATAAAGCATACAGGACATTAAACCTGTTTAAATCAAGCCATTTGAACCTGTAATTTTTGGTTTCATCTCTAATGGACACATTTGCAAAATCTAACACTAGAGGGCTAAAATTATTTGACAAAATAATAATAATAATAATAATAATAATTAAATAGTATTATTATTATTTTAGGGGTGCTGAGATGAAATTTAGGTGTGCTTGGGCTCCCCTAAAAAGGGGCTAAAATCACCCATGCTCAGGACCTCACCTCCTTACTCTTGCTTGTTAATATGTTAATATATGTTAACCATAATATCAGGCCTCATGGTGATATAGAGATGTGATTATCTGTTATTTGTGTTTCCGTTCATACCATTTTGTTTGTCAGCAGGATTATGCAAAAACAGTTGGATGAATTTCCAGAACTTTGGTGGAAGGATGGGCCAGGAAAGCAGCCATTACTTATTGGTGCAGCCACAAATCTGTATTTTTTTTCTTCACTTTTTTTCGTTAACATTGTGAGACATTGCGAGACCAACACTTTCCCTACTTGTGCTAAACCTACTGAACCGATGTCCACAAAGTGTGCAGGGGTGGGTTATGGACCAGGGAAGCTAACCAGACGTATAGGATTGTTCAGCCGCGTCGGAGATATGAGCTCAACTGAGTGCCTTTCTCATTTATCAGATGTAATTAGCAGACACTTGCATTCAAGACCTCATGCAATTACAGTGTCAGGATTTGAAACTCCTCAGATGTTCTTCACACAGGTTGTTTTGGAGAGGACATAACTGCCTTGTTCCTCTGGTGAAGAGGCTCTTATCTGAAATTGGACCACTCATTCAAAATGAGCCTCATGTCTCTGCAGTGTGAACGAGCAGGACGGCCTCTTGACTGAAGACGTGCTATTAACCCATTTCACATAACAAGTCTCCTTTCTAATGGTGAGTGATTCTTAGTGGAGGTGAGCTGGAGAGCTCTGCTGCTGAGCGACTCAGCCTCAGATCAGAGCTACGACTGCCAGATGGATTAATGGGCGGCTCTCAGGGTGATTACAGCAGACACACATGCTCAGGTATACATCCTCCATGTGAAGTGGATTTCTTCATTTGTTTTGAAGGGATTAGCCCCCCCCCACCCACACTCAGATGGCAAAAAACAGGGACGAGGGGGGCGGGGCTCTGCCCTGTTCCTGGATGAGGGGCTCCCTCTGTGGCCCCTGGTTGGCTCTCCTTGGGGTGGGTGTGCGGTTCTGCTGGGGGCACGCGACCTCAGGCCGGCCCTTCCTGCTCTGTGGGGCCTTGGGGCACTCTGGTGGTTTGGGTCCCTGCTTGCTTACCACTGGGGTTCGGCGTGGCGTTATAGCGACCCCCCCACTTAAAACCACATCCAGTGACAACCGTTCACACACACCTATACACAACTGACACACACACACACACACACACATGCACGTACAGTCAGAATGATGAGGTTATACTGTCTATACTGATTATAATGTTGATGTCATGGTTTATATATCACTGCTGTGATTGTTGTTGTTTTTGTCACTGTTGTATGAATTGTTGTTATTGCTTGTCTCCTTCTCTCCTGTCCTCCCAACCCCTTTCTGTTCTCTCCCTGTCTTTCTTCTGTCTACCCCCTCCCCACCCCCACCGCCCTCCTCCTCTCCCGTCTGGTCTCCTCATCCAACTTATATCTCATCTAACTAAATAAATGCAGATTATGCAACAGGAGGAGTGTGACAGACTCCTCCTTTGCAGAGAAAAATATTTCTGTCAGTGTGAGAGACCTCATCCGATCATCTCAACCTTGAGATTCTGGTTTAAGTTGGAGGCAAACGAGGTAGTTATGAGGGGAAAGTGAAATATGGAACATGTATCATCCATAATGTGTTGATATATTATACAGCAGTATTTGGTAATGGCGTGTATTCATAGTGTCAATGGCTCTGTTAAAGTGACAGTAGTTATCCTGCTAAATTATGGCTGTAATCATGATCCTTGCCATCAGTAAAGCCTCACTCTAATATCACTAATGGCCACTATGGTAATTGCAGCACATTAAATGTCTAAGGACCCCCATGATGTCTCTTAGAAAATTTATGACAATGTTTTGGTTTATGGCTTTTCACACCTTCTTGTCCAACTTAAGTCATTTCCATAATTGTGTTTGACACACTCTAACTTAATGTGCTGCATGAGAGAATGGCACAAACAGATCTCTGTATCTATTAAAAAGCTTGCTTCTGTCTAAGCTCAGCATTCACACATAAAAGCCCGATCAGGTCAATAATTTATTATTCTCATCCCTCTCTGTGAAGGCATCACACACTGAGTCGAATCTGAACAGGGGGAAAAAAAATCACTGCAGTAAACTGTGAAGCAGGCCTAAATTGTGCATTAGAGAAATTTGAAGGTGGAGCTGCATACCCCGGTATCACCTCTGCAGTAGGTGTACACACTCGTCCACGGATGCTCCCCGCCACAGGAAGAAGCCAGCCTCGTTGTCTTACGCATGACAGCTTCAATCTGCTGTCGGATGGCTGAATAATTCAAAGTTCTTACACAGGACCATCTGGCAGCCCAGAGCGGGCGCGCCAGGCACCAACCTTCTCTCAAATAGCTTTTGTAAAGCGAGTGTGGCATGCAGCAGCAGGACCCCGGCACAGGCAGATTGAGCTGCTTACCAGCAAACTGAAATGTGCTGTGTCAGACTGATGGCTTATTAAGAAGGATAGCGGCAATCATAGAGGCAGCTCAAATAATGTTGATATGACATAAAGTCAGGCCACACTCAGCTGGAAATTCAGAAATCTTCTTATTTCTCACACACACATCTGATGAGTCAGGAGTTTGCAGATTAACAGTAATAAACATTTCACTTTGAGCCTTTGACTGTTAATGTTAATTTACACATCCCCAAACTGCCTCAGTCTCTCTTTTTCAGATATATTCTTAATTATTTTTCCTGCAAAAGTATGTGGATATTGCAGTGACTGCAAAACAATGTGTGAATACTTAGCAATTATTAATCATCCCCTTCCTCCAAAGTGCTGTGCCTTTCAAAATGAATTTCTGCAGACTCATTTACCTCAACTTAAATTGGTGTTAAATGCAGTCAAATCCAAGTTCATGCTGTTGTCAAATGGTAAAGAGTGAACATCCGATATGCCTAAAATCTCACCTGCTGAAAGAGTCAAAATTCAAATTGTTATTGATCAGAACTCGTCTTTCAAACCACACACTGAGAGTCTTGTTTACAAACTGAAACTTAAATTGGATTTCATTTTTTCGGAACAAATCCTGTTTCTCCCTCCCAGCAAGGAAACACCTGATTTCTGCAGCTTTATTGCCATTATTGGATTACAGTGATCTGCTCTTTATGAATGCACCTGAAACAGTAAAGACGTTAGACACGGTACACCATTGTGCTTTATGTTTTATTACAGGCCGTGGAAACCACTGTTCTCTGTTGCTACGAGTCCATCTCTGTATGTCCACAGACTTCCCCATTGGTTGGTATTTATTTTATATAACCCAAAGACACGGATGAAAACATAACCTCCTTGGCAGAGATAAAGAAAAAGGAACTGAGGAAGACAAATATGGATCAAACAACTGCAGGGCTTGGTTCCTTAACATCAAAACAGCATAATACTCAGTCTTCTTAGAATGATCCCCCTTTAAGTCAGTCAACTTTATTTCACACCATCACTAAAACTGTCCAGTATGAGGGGTGGAAGTAACAAAATTAAATGATAAAACTGGAGGTGATGAAAATGCATGTGAATTAAAAAACGTATAGTGGTAAATGTGGATGCAAATTGAAAAATGGGGTGACATGTTGTCATTTGATTTGCTAAACTAAAAAAAGAACACGCCCACAGACCTCCGGATTGGATTCCTTAAAGGTATACTCCCACTCAACTAACAGGTGTTCAAAATGCATTCCACCCAAAATGCTGCATATCAATTAAAGAATATTTTTATTATTTGGTCAAGTTTCAATGCATAATTCAAACAAAAACATGTCTAATGAAAGGGAATTCTGTGGGTAGATTTGTTATGGATTTCCTACCTGGCAGCCGTTTCCCTGCTGCTTCCTGTCTCTTATGCCCAAACCAGCCATGTGTCCAGATTTAGATTTCAGTAGCTCCCATCGATCCTTCTGCTCTCCAGTATTTACCAGTTTTGCTCTCCGTTTCTTTTCGTCAGCTACTCGACGCCTTTTCCTCGCACTGTCTGTTATTTTAGGTCGTCCACGCTTTCTGTTCTGCATGTTCTTGCAGATTTGAAACTTCCACACATGTGCGTGGGGCCTTGTGTGGCCTGGAAATCTGGGGAAGCTCTTGGGGAAGACATACGTGATGTCACCGAATTTCAAAATGGCGCATTGTTTACTTCATATTTTTCCCCCTTCACTGGCTTAAAATAAGAATTGTTCTGTTTTCCGCTGTGCTACAAATATGACGGTTATATCAGGCTGTAGAATAGCTTTCATCCTATTGAATAAAAATATCGTGGTTACTTTAAAAATTCTTCACACGCCTTGAGCAGGAAAATACTGAGTGGGAGTAAACCTTTAAAAGAGAATAGCTTCATGCTTTAAATTCTTTAAATGCATTAAAATATGTCTCTCCTCAGAATCCAAAATATACAGTACATACCTCACCGTAAACCCTGCAGTTTATATGTCGTCTGTATCTATGTGGTATTAAATCTGGAGACTGATGCACTTTGAGAAACTTTCTTATCTGTCTCTGAGCTCAGCATCTTTGCGCATCCGCCCTTCCTCCCTCCCCCTTCCTCCAGGAACACGCCCCAGCGTTCCCTGTTCACCCTTCTCCAGTAATGAGCTCTTGTGCATCAGTCAACACGCTGATCCGCGGGGTTTACTCCAAAGGCTTCCTGAGAGAAAATGTAACGCTGTCGTCGCCGCAGGACGTCTCTTAAGTGTTCGTTTTGGCGGGTTTTCCTGCGCGCCAGGCTGTCCGAGCGCGCACGCTGCACGCGGATCGTCCGATCGGAGCCTTCTTTCACACCTACCGCTACTTGTCCTGTTTAACCTGAAGACACCAGCCTGAAAGGAGAGGAGAGGACAGGACAGGACAGGAGAGGAGAGGAGAGGACAGGAGAGGAGAGGAGAGGCTTTCCGACCTCCCCTGCATCCCGGCTGTTCCTCCTGAGCGTCCGGCTGGATGTGCAGCCGCTGTGATCGGAGGAGGATGTCGAACAGGTAGACATAACTCCAGCCATGTTTTCATTACTCTTGTTCATTTGTGATCCAGTCTTTGCATGCAGAAGGCAGACGGTTAAACGTATGCATTACGTCCACACAGTACCCATCATGAGTTAACCTCATGGCACCTTAATGAATCTAGAACATCCCTGCAGTTTCTCCTCAGGATGGGAAGTAATTCTTACTTTCTCAGACCAATGATCAAGTTGCAACACCAAACTTGAGTTTGTCGGCTGGAGGATTGGTGCAGCTGCTCAGTGTGCAGACATCATGTATTTGACAGCAGAGCCGACTGAAACATCACTGAATTGTTTCTCCATCATCTCTTGAATTCCGCCACAGTCTCTTCCTCTTCCAACAGTCTCCACTGACACAGTTAGAAGGTGGAGAAGATTAGTTCAGCGGTTCAGTTAACACATTCACTGCCTCCACATTTCCCCCCCCCAGTGTTTGTGTTGGTGCACCATCAGCCTTGTCTCAGGAGATTTATTATTGTCTAAGGCGACAGGCGCTGTTTTCGCTGCTGCTGCATGTCATCATTACTCTGCATTAACTCTCTAATCGGGCTTTTGTTCTTAGTTAAGTGCCTAAAGCTCTGTGGCAGCCCGTGAGAATAATGATGAACAGACAGAGTGAAAAGTGCAGAATAATGGCAGATTTTAGGTGTGTTGGATATTATAATGCTGTGGTTTAACATGAGACTGGTGCTTATGTAAGATCATCAATATATTTACTTTTTTCTCAGTTCTGCACAGCCAAACGAACATGATGTCTGGACTCCACACTACTCTGAGAATATAACGAATCATTTGAGAATCAATGCTTCAGTAAAAGCATTGCAGTGTTCACCTATGTGAAATTTTAAATTTTTCATTGTCTAAATATTGTCAGTTTCCTGATCGTAACAAAACCTTAATCATGAATAAGAAACGGTTGTGTGAATAATTATGTAATATTTATTTAGAATGTCCAAAATCCCAGAAATTCAGGCGTCATGAGACGTTTGGGGAAAGCGTGAAGACCCGTTTAATCTGGGGGACTGTCAGGAAATGATGGCTCTGTGAGATAGTGTGTATCACGAGGATGAGGAGGCTGCATCCTCACTGTGTGGCTGTGTTTGAAGCTACCTCATGATGAGCGTTTTGGTTTTTATTATTCATATCCTTCTTTTAGAGGTACATATATATATTTATATAGCAGTTATTTGGTCTCACTCTTTTAAATCTCTTACATTCACTTCTTGTAAGTTGCTTATTATAAAAGTAAAATGTAAAAAAAAAAAAGAAGAGTTTTTTAATAGAAATGTAAGAATCTGTAAGACGGTTAGTGTTGGTAGAGGACATTTCTACATTACTCCTCATCACAGTATGCAGTATGGATCTCCTCACAGGAGAACAGTAAACGTGTTGCTGAATGTTGGCACACAGGAAGCATATTGTCTTATTCATCTCAGTGGTTCCTGTGGACATTGAGCCTAAATGTTCTCTGGTGACCTCTGGGAGTAACAGACGGAGTGTAGAAGCCACCAACTCAAGTTCAGCTGTGGACAGACAGCAGAGTGTTGGTCTGTCAGGCTGATTTTTACAGCAGCATTTCCAGTTCGCCGGTCTGTGCGCTCCTTTATGTTACATGTCACTCACGTCCACCTCTGCAGCGCTAATTGAATTGAATGCATCCAGTATTCAGGCAAAGACCTACCTGCTGTACCAACACGACCTTGGCTACCAGTTCCTGATAACTTCAGCGAGCCACAGAGGAGATGAAGCCCTACGGCGTGGTGTGTCATCAGTCCAGGTTCGTCATGGTCAACCTGCCATCATGACCAATTCACAAAGATGTGTTTGAGTAGCTGCAACATGGATTAATTTCTGGCTTAGCAAATAATTATGGAGGCAGAAGGTGGGTGACGCTCAGAGGAGGAGGGCGACGCTCAGGGGTTGGAATCTAAGGAGGGTGCAGATATTTGTCAGCCCTCCACCCTGACACCCTTATATCTAAGTCATCTTCTCTCAGGACGGTGATTCATGACTAAGGTGACCGTAATCATTCTTCACAGACTGGTTGTCTTCTTCTTTCCTCTGACATGCCCTCCTCCAGGGTCTGATCAGCTGGGTTCTATTATCAGGCAGTAATGATTTGTGGAGGTCTGTGGTGCTGAAACATTTGAAGGGCATGTTGCAGAGCCTTCCAAAACAATATTACAACCCACATCCATTAGCCATATGGGTTCCATTCCCCAGATTTACTTGATGCAATTTCAGTGTCCTCCCACAGCGGAGGCATAGTTAAGCCTGGGATTCATTACATTAAATGATATGTGGTTCTTCTGGCGTCTGCACCGTTCTCAAAATGCTTGTTTCCATTTCATATTCATCCTGTAACTGAGAATTACTTACATTCACTCTTTAGTTGGTACAGTCATGTGTTCAGTTAATTATTTAGTAAGTAAAATATCAGAAAAAAGCTGATTGCAAAATTCCTAAATATTTAGTTATTTCCAAAACTAAAATTTGCAGCCCATTGAATTGATAAAACTAGAATGGTGCTCTGTAGAGCTCAGACCTCTGCCAAGGCTGAACAGTCCTTCAAAGTGGAGGAAGCAAAGAGATACCAAAGTATAATAACAAAAAGTTGCTCTCCAACAAAGACCTAGAAGTATTCTCCGTACATTTCACACCTCTACCTTAGCAGATGTCTGTTTGTGGAAATTGGTTCTGTAGTTTTTATCTGGTTAAATGTTCAACATTTTGTAATATAATATTAAAGAAAAAAAGGCCTGTATTCATCCCTTTATTCTGATTTAACATTAGATGGGTTCTTTACTGGCACATTCACCATCCTGCCCAATCCTTCTGATCCTTTATCTTAACCTGATGATTATTAGATCGTCAGTTTTTTTTCTGTCAATCCACGAAACAATTGACAATTAAACTAAAAGTTTCTTTTTGACTTTGAAAAAAGGGCTTGACTATGATATATACTGACAGGGAGCATCTGTCCATTTCTTCTGTTTATCCGGGATCGAGTCATGGTGGCAGCAGACCAAGGAGAGTATTCCAGACCTTAGCAACACTTTTCCAGGTCCTCCTGAAGGATCCTGAGGTGGATCCTCCAGTGAGCTCCGGGTCTAACCTGAATGCCAACTGGCTCCATTAGATGCAAAGGAGCATTGGCTCTATGCAGACTCCTTCATTATATCCATCCATCCATCCATCCAAAAAATAAGAATAATTGAAATGATAGAATTTTTTCCAGCCCCACCATTTAAGGCATTATATTCACCAATTTTACATTTTGTATCAGTAAAATGTTTATGCTAGATTTATATCAGTAACAGTCATTAACAGTGCAAAGAGATCTTTACAAACCAAAGGCATGTCCTGAAAATGTATCTGACAAAGTAGCAGTATTCAGCTATAAAGGGATAGAAATAGATCCTGCATTTGAAAAAAAACTAACATTCAAAAAGTGTATCAAAATGCTTGTAGTGACATACTTGACCTACACAATGTTAGGGTTGTAATGATTATTTTCTTTATTGTTCATTATAAATTTGCAGATTATTTTCCATGCTTATCCATTTGTCCAGAAAGGGACAAAGGATTGTGGAAAATCCTCATCACAATTTCCCCAAAGTGAAATCTTCCTGTTGCTTCTTTATTCCAACCAACAGTCTAAAACCCAAACACTCAATTTTCTGATGTGACTGAAAAAGAAAATCCACAAACCTTAAAGGCTGAGAAGCGGGAAACGGGAAACGTTTGACATTTTTCCTTTAAGAATGACGGCAACAATTAATTGATCATCATAAAGGTGGGCAATTAATTTTATTTCTCAGCTCTACATAAAGTTCATACAGAATCTTATTGATAATGGATGCCATATTCTTCAGGAATCCAATTTCTCTAGAAGCTTTGATGGGAAGAATTTATTTTGCCATTTTAAAGTCAGGTGGTGTGGACCTGGAAGTAAAATTGATGGTGTGTTTGATGTCATACTTTAGCTTTAGCCAGACACTGAAATGCGATCGCTCTCCTTCTGCATTGGTTTAATCTTTACAACTGTTGTGCTGCTATTTTTGGTCATCCATATTTATCACTGCTGCAGTGTTTGCTGTGTAATTATGGTCTGAACACATAAAAAATGACAGCTGTTATGGCTTCCTCTCCCCTTCTCCTCCTGCTGCATCTGTCATCGACTGTCCATCCTCTCCTCCGTCTCACCTCTACCTCCCACCACAGCAGCCTCGGCCTGACAAAGAGCAATAAGTTTGAAACGTACAGCAAACAAAGCCGTTTGCCCATCTGGATGAGGTGTCTGGAAATAAAACATGGGTTCCCATCTAGCCGTGAAGATTGTTTATTGGCCCGTGAGGCTCAGTGGATGGAGGATCGTACCAACAGTGAGGGGTTTCCCATGGGGGTCACTCATGCTCAATAAGCACTCAGGGTATCTGAAGGTGCTTTTATTCAGTTGTTCTATCCGCTGTAGCAGGACAGGAAGTGTCAGGAATAGAGCCCGACTCTCACTGAGGATGTTAATATTTCATATGACAGGTATAAAATGAAGTTAACAAAAATCCTCCAGTGTTTTTTAAACCATAAATGCATAACCTAAACCCAGTGTGTTAATAGATCCTGTTCATTTGGGTAATTAACGTCTGAGACATGGTTTGTACTCAGTGTCTTAAAAGTAATAAAAGTTGCTAAATCACTTTGGCATCAATGAAATATAGATTTTTTTACATTTACATTTAGATTTTATTGTTGTTTTTTTCCAGTGGAATATTTGTCTGATGACTAATGTTTGCAAAAATGTCATAATTGTGTTGATGTTAAGTGGAACTTTGATTTAACGGCATCCGAAGAGGATTACTGTTCACACACTCACAGACCCTCAGACTGAAGTTTTTCCTTTGCATTTAAAAAAAAAGTTCTGCATTCACATGAGAACGTTTTGGAAATGATCCTCGTTCACACGGATCTGCAAAAAAATGATTGCCAATGCTGTCATATGCATGTCAGGACAGTAGGTGGTGGTGTAAACTTTCAAAATCAACACCACAGAAGAAGATCACAATATTGGTGCGACAGACCTTCTACATACAGCAGTAATATTAATCCATTGTACCGAAATCCCAATTCACCTAGAGGGCGTTGTCAGCGGAGTCCTAAACGAATGGAGCTAAACGGCTAAAATAATTATTTTCACCTACTTCTAGACAAAAAACAAACAAATTTTATTTTAGTTTGTGCAAATATAGTATTAATAATATATCAGAGGTGAAATTAAAACACACCAATGTTCTTTTATTTTGTTTGTTTTTTACAAGGAAGGCAAACAACCCCCTAGCATTCTGCTGGGAAATGCTACTTTGAATCCTCTGCATGTTGGAAGGCTGGCCTCGATGGGCATCAGTGTACCCACGTTAGCCGTAATGTTGCTATATGACACAGACAGCAGGGCCAGGTGCATCAAACACTGTGTAGATTCATGAATACATGTAAGCGCTCACAAAGACAGAACTCTGCGTCTTTACTCACCATTCATGAAACCATATGGAGGCGTCATCGATCTGTACAAACCTCACTGAGAAAATCCACACGTACACAAACAAAACATCTGTTTACATATTGATACTTTGAACCTACCACATTTATAATACTACATCACCAAGGGTCACCGACAACTGTCATTACACACACACTGTGTTACGCACGATTGTGGCTACTTTTAATGCCACCACCACTAATTAACTAACATTGTAGTTAAGTTAGAGTGTGTTGCTGATGAAACCAGATAATATTCAGGTCCAAAAATATTAGGAAAAGTCCTTAAATGTAACTTAAGGATTCCTGCATACATCACAAGAACATTCTATGTTGACCATGAAAGTTCATTCTTGCCCTTGTAAACAGCTGTTTAAAAGAAGATCTAGACTTCAGCCACGTCATGGTCAGGTTATATAACTGAAGCATGCTGCACCAGTGATGGAGGAAGCATCACATCCTCAGTGTGAAGCAGCGTTTAACTAAAGGTGGAGCTTGATGAACGGACAGACAGCAGGGATGTCGCTGCAGGAGATGAGGACCATTACTATGATAGAACATTTTATGATTGTCATTTAGAAGGCATTTCTTTGGTCTGAGCCATGTTTATCCATCTTTTTGAGTGAAATCAGTCCATTAAGGTTAGAGCATCAACAAATGAGTGATTTCCATCGTTCTAGTCCCTCTAGTCGTGTTAATGTTGTTTGTTGAACACGTTTCTTTGTTAGGGATTAAAGTCATGATTGGGACTCAAACCTTATCTGACAGAGGGATGATGTTTTGTACAGATGGTGAAGTAGTTGGACGTGTTTCCTGCTGTTTGACATTTTGCTCCCACATTCCTTACAACCTATCCGTCCTCAAGGACTCATCCTGGCTGGATATTCGGATATCAAAGGTTGTCCCGTGTTACTGATTTTACTTTCCTTTTGGGGGTGGAGATCAGTGATATCTGTCCCTCTTCTCGCTGCCATCTTCTCTGCTGCATACGTGTGTGGCACCCATTGCTGAGTCTGACAGGCAGTCGATGAGTGACGGAGAATGTGATATGAGACTCTCCCCTCGTTTTTTTTTAATGAAGCCAGTCGTATGCAAACATTCACTGTATGATAACCATCAAATTTCATACCATCGTATCGCCCACCGTGAAACTGGTAACTGCTGCAACCCTATAGCTGTACGTCCAGTAGAGCTGTTGAATCAGACAACAACTTCAACCCTGCAGTCCTCTGAGTGTGTGTGTGTGTGTGTGTGTGTGTGTGTGTGTGTGTGTGTGTGTGTGTGTGTGTGTGTGTGTGTGTGTGTGTGTGTGTGTGACTTTTTTCACTGAGCTCACTGTGTTGACAAAACAGTTTAATGTCTGTCTGCTCCAGCTGTCTGCAGACAGAGAGGCATTATTTACTTTTTTTCCCTCCAAACTTTGGCTTTTGTCGAATCATGGCTCTCAGACTTAACCACTCAACCTTTATTGACATGCAGGGACATGACGCTGCCACTCTGACTGCAAAGATCATTCAGAATGATATTTTTAGCAGAGACTCAATTTACTCTCAGTCATTTCAGCAGAGTAATGGCATCTCAACCTAAATGAGAGGCAGGTTCATCACATTTTACGGGAAGGGTTTCCCCCCGGGGCGAGTCAGGATTGGTGGAAAAAAGGTAGAATGGTGAATTTTTCTTTTTTTGACTTACCTTATAATTATGCTGTTTTCTGACATTAAAGTATTGTATGAATGAAAAAAAGCCAGTTTAAGTTAGAGAAGTAGTTTTTTTTAAAGGAGTGAATATGAATTCAGATGTGAGCTATTCAAAGATTGTCTCAGGATTTGGGTACAGATTTGTCCCAGGAGGGCACCCGTACCTCTGGAGCCTGCGTTTGAAACAGATGTGGGTTTTGTCTGGCTGTCAGTACCTTTGTCTACATGTAGCACCAGCGATCGGGGTGTGATGCCTAATTCTCTGCAGCTATCTGCTGCTATCAATTAGACCATTTATGGGGAGGCACTGTCAGTGTTACCATGGCAACCAATGTCTTTGGCAGTGCGTTGCATCCCCCCGCGGGGCTGTAGATGTAGTTTTACTGCACAGCACATTTTAAAGATTCAAAATCTTCAGCACCCATGCAGGATGAGGAACAATGAGCTGAGCAGTGCTGCTGGAGCTGCTTGTGTGGAGCTTCTCCTCAGCTTCTCGGCTTTGTATGACATGTTTAGGCTGTTTTCAGTGTTAACAGATAACTTTGATAAGTGTGTAGCAGGCAGAAGTAATTTACGGGACGCAAGCCCAGAGTCATACAGCATATGTTTTAAAATGACCTGCTCACACACTTTTACGAGACATTTTAGGCTTTTCTCAGGTGAAAATGTCTTGCTATGCCACTATAACACACTTTATGGTCAGTCATGCTCTGGTTTCTTAAATTTGTTCTATTAATGGTGAGTTTTACACCTGTTCTCAACTGAAATGTTGAGATGTTAAGAGTAAAGCAGAGATCATGTCCTCTGCAGTTCAGAATTATAGAATATTAATAAATTTAGAATTTATTAATATTCTATAATTTCAATTTATACATCGTAGGCACTTTGCTGGATGGTCCTTGTATCTTTGGAAACAATATATTTGAATATGATCACATTTAAACCTACAAAAGAATGACACTACTCAGGAGTGAGAATCTGTATTTCAGCTGTGATTAAAGGGATGTTTGTTAAAATAAACTGATTCCCCTGGATCTTTGTGGAGGGATGACAAGGATCATGGAACAACCCGTTAAACGTTGGTGCAGATGATAGAGAGGGATCTAATTTTACTCCCAATTATCCCAAGAAATAATCCTTAAATTGTAAGGTAATAAAAATCACACATCCAGAACATGCATTTGTATGTGTGATCTTTGCTGCACAGTAAGACCTAAACACATGCAGACTGATGCTTTACTCAGTGCCATTCTAGTTTGACATATTCAGAAGCTAAAAATGTTCGAAGTATAGAGTAACTAATATTAAGGTTTGTACTGATTCAATTACCCCAGAAAATAAGTTACTGTAACCCAAACAATAGTAAACAAGTAAACAACAACTTTTTAACTCGTCAGTGGATTCCTCATTGACATGCTATTAAAGCATTATTATTATAGCATCATAATATGCATGTGATAGTTCAGTGCTTCAGTCAATGCCCTCATTCAGTATGTAGGAGGTCAAGTCAGTTTAATCTATAGAGACCAAGATTCCCAATCCCAAACCTCAGTGGGCTTTAGTGTGTCCAGAGTTCAGTTCCTTTTTGTTTAGAGGGAAACTCATCAAAAGAAAAGAGAAAAATGAAACAAACCTACGTGTCTATTGATCTTGTACAATCTGTAAACCAACACGATGGAAAAGTCGGTTTGCTCACACTGGGTGGCTACAATAGCACTAACGCTGCTCATTCACCAGTTTCACCACCACCAATGAGAGCTGGAGAATGATTGATCACCTGTTTGTTTGTCTGTTTCAAAATATCAAATAAAATAGACATTTTGTCTCGGCCTGGATATTGGCCCAAAAAAGAGTTCAACATTTTGCCAAAATCATGAAATAAAAAAATAACAACAACAACAACGACAATAGTAATAATAATGATAATTCAACATTTTAATAATAATGATAGGCCAAACAAAATAAATGAAATAAATGACGTCATGATGTTTCACCAGTCTGCACAAATGCATCCAGATTGTAATCCAGATTGAAATATGATCTTAAAAATGCCATCTGCACCGGGAACATTGATTAAAGCTATGGTTTTACATTATGCAGGCGGGACATGGAAATCCAAATACACTAAAGGTCAGGGTGTCAGAGGTTGGAGAAAAGGACCGCCTGGAGAGGCTTCTTCACCGGGCTTCACTCTCACTCTGGGCCTTCCTCCTTCCTTCACTTCCTTCTATCCCCCCACGCCCACTTTTGTCTTTGACCAATAAGCTGACACCTTGACAGGGAACCATCTTCCCACTCAGCTCATCCACCATCAAAGCAAAAACCATCCCATGAAGTAAAGTTGAAAAAAGAGTTTATTTCTGCCCCACAATGATACCCTGGAGATGAGTAGAGGCTTTGGAAGAGGTGCAGAGAGGCAACACGTTCAGAAGGTCTATTTGGTGCCTCAGCAGATAAAGAGAGGTCAGCCTCAACCATCCTGTTAGAGGAAGGACGCATCTGGAGTGTGTGTCTGCCTGTGTGTGGAGAAGGATGCTGATGAGCAGTAATCTGAGAAAAACAGCAGCAGCCTCCGTCGGTCCGGCTCTGACTTACTGCTCTCCTTTATCTGATGGAGCACTTTGTCTCCAGCGCAGCCTTGTTTTTAACTATTCTTTTCACTTACACCCAATCGATCACTGTTGCCACGTGTTAATGATGAGTCATGCTATCAAATGTGATCACCTGCAGCCGTATTCCATTACCTTGCTTTCTTACACAGGCAGACTCCCGTCATTAAGGTTCAAGTAGATGCAGAAGGAGAAGCAGGTTGGAGCCGGTTGGAAATAGTCCTCGTATGCTCAGTATAGAAGTCTGGGTGCTTTTTTGGGTTTCTGTTGCCTGAGGAGATGACGTTCTTTAAACTGAAGTAAAACTGCTGCACGTGTGGCTCAGTCATCATTTGCTGAAACGAATGGCTTGTGCCTTTTTAATTCATACCGTTTTCAGTTTTCTCTTGCGTCTGTTGAGGATTAGTGATGGAGGATGTGAAGCAGAGGTCTCTGCTCAGACAGAGGGCTTTTTAAGCTCATATTAATAATGGAATGTGACGGTGTTGCGTAATAAAGAAGGCTGCTCACTGGGCCATTAGCGCTCTTTCTTTAAACTGGCAGAAGTGTAAGGAAAATGTGACAGAGTGGAGAAGTGATCTCTTTCTACTTCATGTCAGAGGCCAGTGAATCCATTTAGATTGGCTGCCACAGGTTCTTATAATGACTGAATTAGAAGCTGAATTATTCGTTTGATAGGAGCAAATCAAACAGTACAGTTAGCAGACACATTATTCAAAGCCCGTTGTATATGTATTAATGGCAAAATGTTCTATTAGCTGTTTGCAACAAACAAATCACACAAGAAAACAGTTTAAATAGCTCAATATTACGTTTAAAAAAAATTCAAATTCAACACAAAATTTCTCTCATCAGCTATTGGCCATAATGAAATTATAACTTATTTATAGAGTCAATAATGTGAAGCCAGATTGCACTGATTTACTAGCACAGCATCCACATCCTCTGATATTCCTTATGCACCTTTAAAATGGGTTTTAGATTCACCAACACAGGAAGGAGAATGGAAGGAAGGGCGGGTGAAGGAAGCAATGGAGGAGTGTATAGATTATAGTTTGATTATAGTTTGTTATAGTATCATCTCACCAGCTCAAAGGAATGTTGAACTCATCCTGGAACCTTTCCTTGCTCTGGGATTTGAGACCTTTGGTGTAAACTGGATTATCAGGATCAGATTATTTAATTCCTCTGGATGTTCTGGCTGTTCTCATGTTCTTGTCTCAACATATGTTTTGGACAGTAAGTCATTTTCGGTGGTAACTATATTTTCTATGCGACTGATGCATGTTTGTGAAGAAAATAAATATTTCATGCAGTCCTCCTCCAGGTTTATTACAGTCTCAGGTCAGCCATCTGCTTCTGCATTCAGGTCAGCTTTAAAGAATACTGAACAGGATTTAATAGGATTTATAGAAGGCCATAAAGGCTGGGAAAATGTAAATACTCTGCAGTCAAAATAGGAACATATTCCATTAATATGTAATGTGTTTTAATAAGATAAGATAAGATAAGATATCCCTTTATTAGTCCCACAGTGGGGAAATTTACAATGTGTTCCAGTGTGACAGAGCTGGGCTGGGATGTTTGCCACTGTGTCATCTGTAATTATGAGGGACCCACCAGCAGATTGTAGAGGCCACAGCACTGGAAGGACTGGTTTGGATCTGAGACAGATTAACAAGATAAAGGAAGGTGTTACATCGGTGAGTTAACAGACAGCGTATCGCTGCTGAATGAGGAGATGGTGCTAAAGCAAAAGGAGACAGACGTCAGTAGATGTTTTCTGATGCCGTTGACCTTTAGAGATTACATTACACCGATAAAACAGAGATACTACATGAACCGAAGTTCTGGACATGAGATGACTTGAAGTTTATTTCAAACAGACCCCAGTGGAGAGACAAACCTGCATGGTTTTCTTTTTTTTCTGTTGACTTCTGTGTTTTACATCATCTGTGAGGTGAAATAACTGTTTCGCATTTGAGTCTGTTGCTTTTGAAAAGAGCTGGACTGACTTCTGGCGGGAGGCGGGGTTCATCCTGGACAAGTCACCAGTTCATCACAGGACCACATAGAAAGACAAACAACAATTTTTTAAATGGGAATGTTGTCATTCATATCATGTCATTTCATATACACTTAGAGGAAAGTTGCTAATTATTAATTTCTACCAGAAATATTAAAGATTTCATACATGTGTCATGTGTGATGTGTTATGGCTCAGTTTGAATTTGGACCCATAAGCAGACTCAGAGACCAGACTGAAGTGAAAAAAGGGGAATCTACTGGGGTCAGGTGCAGAGGACTGGTGAGTCGTGATGGTTCTGGCGTATGGCTGGGTCTGACTGAAGTTTACGTTGACTGAAAGCAAACCAGGGTGAAGGGTGGCGTTGTGGTGCAGTACTACTCATGTAAACTGTCAGTATTTATTTAAAAGAATGAAACATAGGCCAGAGGACTGTTCAACCTCGTCCCTGGTTGTTGCATTTTTAAATCACCATTCAGCATTTCTTATTTTCCTTTGGACTCTTTGGAAAAGGTTTTCAACAGCCGTGCTGGATTCCAGTTTACTGAAATATGGAAACTGGAAATCCATATTAGAAAATTCTAGCTGCTGGACAGATGCATATAATTCCTTCCAGCTCAAAGCATCTGAACAATTCTGCTCCTACATTTTGGAGGAAGCTGAGATGTTGTAAGACATATGACTGATTTGTTATAAATTTTAAAGTTTTAAACCATCAGGACTAGTCAAGTCAAGTCACTTTTATCTATATAGCACATTAAAACACATCACTAACTTGCCCAAAGTGCTTCACAGTAAATAACAAAATAAAAGCCATAAATTTTATAAGGCATAAAATCATATTAAAAAAACACTTAAGACAACAGATAAAACTATTAGCCCACAAAGCAAGTAAAGGAAGTTTGCCATGGGACTGGACATATGTGCAAAGTTTATTTTGTTTTTTATGAATTGGAATGTTGATTTCCTGGCATGAAGAAAGAGGATTGGCAATTCCAAGAGGGTCCCTAATAAACACAATAATGTCTTCAGCTGTCAGTTTCCAGCAGAACAAGCTGTCAGTTTCCACCACAAAGCCACAAAGCCGTCAGAGATGAGAAGAGATTGAACACTATGCAATCTGTCACAATTCAGAACAGAGAAACAGGTGGGAAACGTTCCCCTGTCCCCCCCGGAGGAGACTCTGCTCAGAATCACAGGCGCAGTTTTTGTCACCGGATAGAATGAGGTGGAAAAGTGTCGGGTACAGAACATCCACTGGGATGTAACCTAGATGTTTTATCTGCACACATCTACTGCCATGCCTGCTAAATCTCTGACTCGATCCTGTTCCACTGCTGACCTTGGGGGGGGGAACACAGGAAGACGGAACATGTATCAGCTTGCAAAAAGAAATCCAGGTAGCTCAGAGCCGCTTTGTTTCTGCCGTTACTTGCATTTGTTCACATGTTGGGGGGGGGGGGGGGGGGGGGGGGACACCTGGAGACTGTCTGCCTGGACGACTCTGCTCTTGGGGAATCTGTGGTTATATTCTACATCGTATAAAATCTCTGAGGCTGCAATTATAGCGCTGAAGAGAACACAGCAGAGTTCTCATTCTTCAGCTGATGCTGAGTTTCACTCTCCTCTCACCTGCACAAAACACAGCAATGAGCCCCTCGGTTTTATTCCATCGGCGCACACATCACCCTTATTAGTCGTATAGTTTAATTTACTGGTGAATATATAAGATAAGATATCCCTTTATTAGTCCCACAGTGGGGAAATTTACATTATATGTAGGATATATTAATAGTATGTGTAGTATGAGTCTCTCACATCGCAGTCGTTCTGTCTGCCTATCAGGGCTCTTGTTTTGTGTCACACACTGCTGTCAGGTCTGCTCTGTCCAGCACTTCAGGGGATTGCCAAGCACTCTCTGGTAATTCCAAGCCAGGATCGTCTCATCCACCTGGGACGCACTTGCATACGGGGTTGGGAGCAGACAGAATACATTATCATTCATTATAGGTGAGTGTGTTAGAGAGTGTGACAATCCTTCACATGTTTCAGCCATTATCAGCACAACCTCACCATGACACACATGACAGCTGGAGAGTGTCTCCATCAGAGGAATCTTCAAGGAATCCAGGTCTTTTATTTGTCTGCGCAGGTTTTTGGAACAAAATAATAATACATAAAAAAAATAAATTAAATTAAATACATTTGTAATGCCTCTCACGCCACACACAATAAGATCTACACAGTATCACATAGGATAAAATAATGCTAAAAATGATTAAAGTACAGCAATGTATGCCGTTATTTATATATATATATACACACAGTATAAATAACCATCGATGAGATGGTGATGACATATTCAGCATCCTCACATTTAAAGTTAGACATCTGGGAAACATTGTCCATCAACATAAATGACATAAACAGAACGGAACACGACTCCACCCATTAAGTGCAGCAGCTTGATCCAGGATGCTGTGGTGGAAACAGGTGTCAGTAAATATGCAGCAGTCTCTGAATTTCCATTGCATATTAGCCAGGAGCAGCCTCCAAAATAAGCTGCTCCTGCACGCCTCCCATTCTGGATCTTTTTCTTCTTTGGTCCAGATCTGGTGATCCAGAATGTTTCAATTTATAAGGCTCCCGGAAAATTCACTATTGTGACACAATAACTAATAATGATCCAGACTGACCTGAGATCAGATTGTAGCTGAAACTGTTCTGATTCAGTTCCTGATCTAGATCCTGAAGAAAACCACCATTAAAACCACTAGAATAACTATTTAACTAATAATGTGATGTGATCCAGTTTCTAGGGGCAGGTTTTCATGTTAAGAGGGTCAAACCAGTGTTGGACGGTTGTTTTTAGGTTCAATAACTTCATTTGGAGACTGAGCTGCCTGGGGGAGGTTTGTGTTCTCTTGGTGTTCAAAATGTGTTGCCCGAGACAAGTTATAAGATATATGAGACAGATGCTCATTTAGAACCATCTTCCATCACCTTTTTTTAACAACACTCTGTGAGCGTTTGTGAACTGAGGGTGAAATTCTTTCCCATTCTAGCTTGATATACTGAATAACGTCAGGTAAGTCAGCTAAGTAGGGCTGCAGCGGCTGCTGGTTTCACAGTATACCACAGTCTAACATTTGATGGTTATCATACCATGATCATTGGCTTTTGACCGGTTTTCTAAAAAAAAAAACAATAAGGAAGACTCTTATATGTTCATCTCCATTACTCCTCGACTGCCTGTCAGACTCAGCAACGACTAGAGGGACTAAAACAATGGAAATCGGTCAGTGAATTTTCTTCTGAAGGTTTTCTACAGTTTCTTTACAGTTGTTGAGGTAAACAGACACAGGTGTGTCTCTGGAGGATCCTTTAGAACATTAAGACCCTCAGAGCTTTTGGGAGAATATTCAATGGACTGATGGATCTGAAGTTGAACTGTGTGAAGACAGGCGTCCCGTTACATCTGGTGTAAAGCAAACACAGCCTTCTTCAAATAGAACATTATACCTACGTACGAGCATGGAGGTGGAACCTGTGTGTGAAAAGCTGCAGGAAACAGGCCAGTGGTATGCTATGTCAAGTCAGTCTGCTTAGATCAGAGAAGGATAAACCAAAAAAGAAAAATCTGGTGAATGACGGAGGATAAAAACAAACTTTACAGAAGAAGAAGAATGATGATGGTTAGAATTGGACTTGAAAGCAGATAATACAGAGGAGGGCCAAATCTTTAAAATAAGTTTGTTTAAAGTGTCTGACCTTAGGGTTAAATACATTCACAGGTCATGAGCGTCCTCCATCTCCACTGCCGAGGACACACTCCCATTTCCCATGATTGCTGCTGCTGTCTCTCAAGCACAATGGAGATGAGGGAGACAGTGGGGGATGGAGGTGGGGAGGAGAGCAGGGATTGGATCAGAGATGAGTGCACTGGGGCCATCCATCCTGTAATGCCTGCATCAGTACATGTTATATGTGGATGAATGTCTCGACCTTCAGCGGTTATCTTCAGCAGGGACCACTGACCCACGCATCACTCTCTCTGACAAGATTGGTTTAAAGCTGCCCCAGACTGTATTTATAAACAGAGACATTCTACCAAGCTGCAGACCAGATTACCCTCTGATTCCCTCCACTACAATTCCTCTATATTTGCCCTAATTTCCCAAATTAAATTCTGGTTGCAGGCAATTTTTATTGTTTGGGAAGTTTAAATGTTTTAATGATGTTTTCACTTTAATGAAATGTTAAGTATAACAGCCGGTCATTTGTTCACGTCAACATTAGTAGCATCTAGAGGCTCCAGGGCTACTTAAACCTCTTAATGCAAAACAAAAATGTAGGACAGATTAAACATACTGACATTTTTTAAAGATTCTTAGGGCTCAATATTCAATATGTCCGACTGACGCAGTTGTCATTTTCCATCCATCCATCCATCCGTTTTCTTCCGCTTATCCGTGTCTGGTTCGTGGGAGCAGCAGTCTCAGAGAAGCCCAAACCTCCCTCTCCCCAGCCTCCTCCTCCCGCTCTTCAGAGGATACACCAAGGCGTTCCCAAGCCAGCTGAGAGATATAATCCCTCCAGCGTGTCCTGGGTCTCCTCCCAGTGGGACATGCACTCTTTCTGCGATCAAGCAACCTCTCCATGAATCACCGCCTTATCTTGGTGGAGGGGTTTGAGTGTATGAATGATCCTAGGAGCTATGATGTTGGGGGCAGTTTTCCCCTGATATGGTCTCCCAAGGCAAAATTGGTCCAAGGTGACAGGCCAGACTTATGAGGAATAAAAACAGGATCCAGTTTACCTCGCCCGGATTGAGGATACCGAGGCCCCGCCCTGGAGCCAGGCCTCGTGGAGGGGCTCGTCAGCGAGCGCCTGGTGGTTGGGCCTTCGACATGGGGCCCGGCTGGGCACAGCATGAAACAGCCACAGCCTCCAGTGGTCCAACCACCTGCAGGAGGAACCGTAGGGGATGTGGATTGGGCGGCAGACAAAGGTGGAGGCCATGCCGGACTGATCCCAGGCTGCCAAAACTGGCTTGTCAGTTTCATAATGAAATTACTATTTTCCTGATCAATGATGTATTATTTAATCTACTAGCATCCCATCAGCTATTAACTTTGAGCCCAAATGCCCCCAATACCGGGGGAAACCGGCGCATCTCACAAAAACACAATACAACAACAACAAAATATAATATAATAATATATATTGTGTCCATGTGTGTAACACCACTTCAAACGTATGATCCAATGTCTCTGTGTCACTTTGAAATGATTCCTGATCGTCTCCAGCTATTTTCAGTTCTGCCTCTGTTGTTTGCGCACAACCCATTCACCTCCTTGTGATTGGCCAATGATGTTGATGACATGTTAATCATGCAAATTGGCCAATGTCTTCCAGAGATAAATAATATATACAGTTTGGTACCTGATAAATCTAAAATGACACAGATGGTACCAAAATATGTGAGGAGATTCGGCCTAAAATCTACTGAAGTCTGTGTAACTTCTACTTGCTTCACTTCATCAGCCTCAAACTTGACACAGATCATGTTCAGATATTGTTTGTTAGAGGTTCTAGGGAGCGACATAATGATGTAATCATCATAATTAACTCTGAAATATAATATAATATCAGGCGAAAATTAAGTCTTTCCTGTTTTGCTCTGTTCCATCTTCATTTACTCTGAAGCGGTAACATCTATACTGATTCCTACTCCTCTGAGGAAATCTCACAAGTGTTACCTTTATTATGATGCAGATTATTATTATAGACCTTGTAAGTGATATAGTCTATTAATGTTGGGCATGTCATCCAGAGGCCTAGGGTTTAACAGTCAGAATGATTATTTTTTTAGAGCTGACCCTCCTGATCTGCAGACTATGATCCATATGCATCACCAGGTCTGTTACACACTGGTATGTTGGTATGTGCAGCAGAACTCCTCATCATCAGCTGACTGAAGGTGCATTTGCTCGTATGCAGTCAAATGGAGCTGTTGATGGGACAGAGGGGCCACTGGCTGAGAACCACATACCTGTTCCTCAGTGAGATGAGTGTTTAAGTACCAATGCTTCAGGTAGAGGGGAACTTATATCTCGAGGGGGAGATATAAGTACAGTGAGATAGGGTACAGTGAGATTAAAGTCAAGTACAATCACACTGGCCAGTGGTCTCACATTCAAGGACGTTTATTCATTCATAGAAATTAGATCTGGCAATTTTAAGTCCTTTTGTAGGGGCAGCAAATTTAAAAGCTCTTTTCCCCAATTCAGTGTTATTAAACCTTTCTTAAATATTCTGCCTCATACATACAAATTAGGCTCAGCAAACAAAATATGTTTTTCCTCCATGTCGAAGTCATCAGACATATTCTTGTTGTGAACTTAAAGTTTTATATCTCACTTTGTGTGAATAGAGTTGTGTTTAATGTTGCCTGGTGTTGCACGTACACACATATGAGCTCGCACACCTTTGTCAGACAGAGGACAGGCTAATGTCAGGAGAATGACATTTTTATTTATATAAATAAATATAAATTTATAAATAAAATTTATAAATTTTATGTGGATTATGAAACAAATTACAACTTTCCATCAGCGTGGGGGTGAGTAAATAATGACAGAATTGTAATTTTTGGGAACTTTTAGCAGTGCTGAGATTTACGTATTATGCTACCACTGTAACCAGTCTCAGATACAATGACCAAAATGACAAAATAACAGCAGAGTGGATTTATAATGACATCCTTTATTTTCTTAATTATACTTCTTTTTTTTCAATTTCAGTAAAAAAAACTTTGTGTAAACTGGGTATAAATGAGGAAGTGACAGCAGCTCAAACCAGCTGCTGCAGAAGACAATCTTTTTTTGTCTAAGTATAAAAACGCCTGTTGTGAGGACCTAGTTGCTGTCCATGGTGCTGAATCAGCCTCTTCTACAGGATTATTCTGCTTCCTGACACACAATGAGAGGATAAGAGCTCAGTGCTCATCGGCTTTTTGTCACAATAATGGTTTCCAATGGTTACAAAATTAATGGAATGATTCTTCACTTATCTCCATTGACAGAAAGGTATTTGTACATAGAGCAAAAAGTTGACTTAATCCAAACCCTGTAGCTCATTAGCATGGCTAGTCGTCTGCTGTTACTGCACTGAAAAGGTAGCAGGCTACAGCTGCGGCGTTTTATTTGTGTAAAGGCCGGTTTGTCAGTGATGCATTCACTGTCCATGTAAAAGTTAAAGATAAGTACTTTGTGATTGGTTTGAATGGGGCATGAACCCATGTCTCACCCTGTGAGAATAAGGTGTATAGGTGTCTATCCCATATATTGCATCCTCTCAGTTCATTCCACACTAATAGGATGTTGTAAATAGATGTGTAGATGTGACATGGCTGTCCATATAGCCTGAAGCTATAATGTTGTTGTATGGCACATGCAAACAGATCAAGGCCTGTGTTATGGAGCAGAGCTGATAAGAGCTCTGTGGTGTCTGGAATGCATTTTAAAGCTCTGCTGTAAATAAAGCGGTGGTAGAGAGGCCATGGACAGATGTAAAACAGCAGCACACCATTAATATTTGATCTTTTCTTAACAAAAGTACTCATGATTTATGAGGCATACGTAGCGTAGCATTGGGATGTAGCAGGACAGTGTTACAGTGTGTGGGACAGGCCCGTATAATAAACCATAGATTACAGACTGTTCAGCCTCTTTCTGTCTGAAATCATGTCTTTGTGCTGAACCTTAAAGGAATGGTTCAATATTAAACACTTTGAAACGTTTTGTTTTAGTCAGGACATGGTTACCTTAGCTTAGCAAGGAAGTGAGTTTGGTGACATACAAGTATGACTCATGGTGTGAGACTGCTGATTGGTGAAACTCACAGCAAACTACGATGATTGGACAAAATTGCCAGGTTGTGCAGAATTCACGGGTATCGGTTGAATTTGCGTAAACTGTTGCGATCGCGACATCAAGAAATCCTGGAGGGACTGAATAATGTATTTACATAATGTCTGCAAGATCTCAGATAGAGATGCTTCATAGTACTGGTCAAGTACTGGTCGACTAAATACACCATTGTTACTCAGGAAAGGTTAGTCCTCACTAAAACATATAATATTCTTTATATTTGTTTGTATATTGATTTCAAAACATGACACATTGTAGTCACTGGTGAGCTTTAGTGATGGCGGTAGGTGTCCTCCTGTAATGAGAGCCAGGCATCCTGATTCCAGCTCTGGACTTACCATTCCGAGAAGTATGTTTTAACGTGTTGTACTGTCCGTCCAGCCCAACCAGCAGAGGGCTGTGAGATCTGACCTGAAAACCTCCTGATTCGGCCTCAGTAGCTCCGTGTTTGGCTGCTCATGCTGTGATTTACTCCAGGCCCCCAGCTGATGCTCTCCATATTATTTGTCCACACAGCACTGCACTGCTTATTAATGAGCTGTTCATGCTTTATTAAATGTACTATCATAACACCTCATCAGGGACCATGGAGTGAATTCACTCATGCTCCGCCCACTGGTGAAAAATAACAAACCTGAAGTCGTTTGTTTCGTATATTTACTCCATTTTGCTGACAGGAAGTGACACGCCACAGTTTACAGAGCCTGGAGGAAGATAGATCACACTTGAAGGGATGGAGCTGCCGTCTAACCGTCTGTCTGATGTGTGCTGGCCCTCTTAGACAGGTTTGCATCTGTGAGGCAGACAGGGCATCGACTCAGGCTCGCTTCTCATCACCATTTATCTTCCCTGTTGGTGTCCATTTACAGAGCGTCAACGCCTGATGATTTCACCAATATACAGTTATCTCCACCTCACCAGCGGATGCAGTTGTGCCAAATGGTGCCTGCCAGCAGCACCACAGCTACCTGCCACTTTCCATCAGTAGGTGCTGCTGTCAACCCTCAACAGGTTTATGTTATGGTTATGTTAAGGCTTTCCTCTCCTGTGTCCCCTCCAGCATCTCCTGCAAGGCTTCTGTGGATGTCACTCCATTCAGGAGGACGTCACCATGCTCACATTGTGACCATTGTGACCATGCTCACACATTGTGACCATTGTGACCATGCTCACACATTGGTGACCATGCTCACACATTGGTGACCATGCTCACACATTGGTGACCATGCTCACACATTGGTGACCATGCTCACACATTGGTGACCATGCTCACACATTGGTGACCATGCTCACACATTGTGACCATGCTCACACATTGTGACCATGCTCACACATTGTGACCATGCTCACACATTGTGACCATGCTCACACATTGTGACCATGCTCACACATTGTGAGCATGCTCACACATTGTGAGCATGCTCACACATTGTGACCATGCTCACTCATTGGTGACCATGCTCACACATTGTGACCATGCTCACACATTGGTGACCATGCTCACACATTGTGACCATGCTCACACATTGTGACCATGCTCACACATTGTGACCATGCTCACACATTGTGACCATGCTCACACATTGTGACCATGCTCACATTGGCCTGGAAGTCCTCTGCAGGGGGAACAGTACCAGGGTCAAATAAATTATGTGGAAACCCTGATAAAGATTCAGTCATGCTGTGCAGACTCAATCGTTCTTCCTAATATACTCTCCCTCTATTCAGTCCACCTCAAATCTCTCTGGGTTGATGAAGGTTTCCTCTGAAGCCTGTGTTCATCACCCCCCGCCACAAACAGAGTGAAGAAGAGGAGGGGCATATAGGAATGGGTTCCATCCTGTCGCATCCGTTCTGTTCGTTCACATTATGTTTCCACAGCATAACGCAAAAACCGTTAAATGTTTTTTCATGAAACTCTGTACCAAGTACTGAAGTGGTGCCTATTTTTATGATTTTTGTTTTTGTACTTTTTGCATTGCATCATTGGGAACAGTGGGATTTGTCTCAGATGAATGTTTACGGGACATAACTCAAAAACTGTTGGATATTTTTTCATAAAACTTTATAACATCTCATGTACTCCAGATGTGCCTTTTGACAGTTTAATTTGAAGCATTTATTTGTTTATTTAAATTTGGAATATTGAACTTTTACCCGTCTTTCTTCAATGAGACGCACCCGAGGCGGGGAATCCTGAATATTTCATGCTTGTTTTTACTGCTGGTTGCACTGTGTGATATGACACTAATGGTTGTTTGACAAGAGAAAAACATCCATCATTTCTTATTATGCACTATCGTTTATTTCATTATGGCGCAAATCGCTCTTTACAACACTATTGTGGCAAGCAGCACAAAACGAGACAGGAAACAGCTCTTATGTCAACCGTTTAACGACATCCAGGACAAATGTGATGACAGAGGCGTGATGTTTAATGTAGGCCTACTTATGCTATTATTATTATTATTATTTTTATATATATATATATATATATATATATATATATATATATATATATATAGATAGAGTATAGGATCGGTGATTTTTTCTTTCTCCAAATAAAAGGGCGGATCCAGGATTTTTTCTTTTCTTTTCTTTCAATATTTCATTTAAATTCTCAGAGAATAAAACCTGGATCGTGATGACAAAAAAATCAGACATATTTTGGAGTTAATGAATGTGTGTAATTTGATGCGGATCCAAAAAAGAAAAAATCTGGATGCACCATATGTTCATTCATTCATTCATTCATTTTCTGTAACCTCTTATCCTGTGTAGGGTCGTGGGGGGGGGTGGAGCCTACCCCAGCTGGGCGGTTCACTGTGGACAAGTCACCAGTTCATCACATAGAAAGACAAACAACCATTCACACTCACATTCACACCTACAGTCACCAGTTCACCTCTACTGCATGTTTTTAGTGGTGGGAGGAAGCTGGAGAACCTGGAGAGAACCCACTCAGACCAGGGGAGAACATGAAAACTCAGGTGGATCTGAACCCAGGACCTTCTTGCTGTGAGGCAACAGTGCTACCTACTGCTCCACTGTGTTGTCCCCTCCACCTAATGTTAAATTATGTCTGCAGGATAAGGCTTATGAATGAGGCTTGGTAGAATTAACAAGGACTGTCAGGAGGAGAGCGCTCGTCCACTTACCTGTACCAGAGGGTGTGTGCTTGTGTGAATGGGTGAATGCTAGCTTGTTTTGTGTTTTGAGTGGTCAGTCAGACTAGAAAGGAGCTTTAAGTAAAGTCCATTTACCATTTACCTCGGTTGAGTTATCCACTGTAATGAGTACAGTACTAGTGTTTTAAGAGCTTCTGAGGGCAGCTGGTTTCTGTCTGTCATTTGGTACCACTGAGGCTACATCTTTCACAAAAAGTCTCCACCACATATGGTTCACCAGCTGCTATGAAAACTGAATCACAGGTGAGAAAAAGACACAGTAGAGGCGGGGGTGTAGGTGTGTGTGTGTGTGTGTGTGTGTGTGTGTGTGTGTGTGTGTGTGTGTGTGTGTGTGTGTGTGTGTGTGTGTGTGTGTGTGTTTGATGAAAAGAAGTGAGGAGATTAAAACATCTTGTAAGTGTCTCCATCACAGTTCCACTGTCATTCTATGGGATGCACTGAAGGATCTATATTGCAACATGTATTATTGGGATATGAGAGGGTCAATATCAGGATGTGAACCCTAACCGCTGCGATCATCATCATCATCATCGTCATCTGCCACAGTGACCTGGACATAGAACACCAGGACAGATTTATCTGCTTTTACATGCAGACAAAGAGAAATCCTCACCATCACTGAAGTGTGGCATGATGTTACACCATCTCAGCCTGGATGATCAAAGACTAGAAAAGCTGTCTAATTAGCTCTCCTCTGAGACTCTGAGCTGGAGGACAGATCCAGCCTGTCTCCAAACAGTAAAAATAATCTCTTTGAAATTATGCAATGCTAAGGTTTGCGATGCTGCACACTCTGTCATTTAAACAGACAGTTTAATAAAAGGAAACCAGACACAGGATTTCAAAACACTCCATTAACATCTTCTAAGTTTACTCTGAAATGCCAGCAGTACAGAAGTAAAGTTGCACTCAGCAGAGTTTGTGTTTACAGGTGTCTTGTTACTGGAATCACAAAGCGAGGCTGCAGTGTCCCGTCTCCTATAGCTGCTGCTTTAGTTTGGCTGAGACAGTCATCAGCATGCAGGAACAGCTGACTCAAACTAAGTGGGCCAGAACGGTGACATGTTTTTACTTTACACTTGGCTGGATTACCCTGGGCTGTGGCTGAAATGAGCTGCTGGGCTCCAGGATTGCTGCATGAGTTGAGGAATATGCATCATGTCAGCATGTTATCACCTGAAATAGAACCATGTAGATGTTGGCACACTTTGTGGTGAGAGCCAATCAGGATGTCAGTGATATTTTGTTCAGTAGTGCGTGATCCATTATTACCAAACAAACTGACAACTAATCACGTCACTGCGGACTACCTCAAAGTATTATTGAGTACTTTGGGGCCTCCATTGGTGCATGGGCCAGGAAAGAACCCATTAATCTATCAGATTATCTATAATTATAGAGAGTCTCTGTTCTAATATCATCTGATTGTGATCTGGTGTTGAGGTTAGGGTCTCCTATTGTCTGTAGCCCTGATTTATTATTAGGAATAGAATTAGATTAATAGGATTAATCACAAACCTGCTTCCTCGTGTGATGAAGACTTTGTGGTTTAGTATGAGCAGCATCACACACGACAGGCGCCTCTCCTGCCGCTCCGGACCTGTTGAACCACCGCGAGCACATATTTAAAAAGACCCTCATTTATCTTCTTCGTGAGCAAAGCAGGTAAACACAAAAGGCCCTGCTGGCGTCTGAGTTCTAATGAGCCTTAATGGGTCTAAATGTCAGGGAACAAGAGCACCAGCAGTCGTCTGGCACGCCGCTGCCACACTGGTAATAGTTGAGGGGTGCATACACACTGCCACCGGAGCCAGGCAATTACGTGAGCAGACAAACTCCCTTATCTCTAATGAACACTTGCAGTCACTTTAAAAGCTTTCACATCTGTTCTGGCAGGTGGGATTTGGGGGAGAGGGATCTTTTACCATCACACAGTCTCATTTGAACGGCTTCAGCTAGTCGTGCCTTTTTCAGAGAGTGTGGGCAAACAGCTGATAGTTACTGTGGAGGGTTTGGAAAGGTGTAAAACAAATAGTGAGCGTTCAGTTGAATCAACTTTAAAGGTGATGCTTCACAAACCCAACCCGTCCAATTATAACAGAATCCCTGCTTCTCCTACTATCCACCTGTTAGAAACATATAGCAGGTACTCCTTCAGACAGTTCTGGGCTGCTCTGTTTTTTTTTTCTTTATAAAGCTGCAGACCATTTGTTTGTTAAGGTGTAATATAATCCATACAGAAAACCACCTTTTCTAAAACTTTAGATAAAAAGGGAAGCTTAGAAATTGGTCTAAAATAGTTAAGAACAGATGTGTCAAGGTTAGGTTACTTTAAAAGGGATTGGACCACAGCATGTTTAAAAACAGAGGGAAAGATGCCTTCTGTTAGGGAACTATTAATAAACGATAAAATGCTGTGCCAATAACATCCTTAAGAGACTTGGTAGGAATGAAATCAAGGCTTCATGTGGGAAATTATGATGTAATGAAATGGGTTCAAAGCTGCTAAAATGGCTATTGATATCTGTACTAGTAAGTATGATGTGGTCGGGGGAGGGGGGGAGTGATCTGTTTTAAAGTTGAAAGATTAAAGATAGTCATTTGTCCATTGTTAGTATGAAAATTATGATTAGTGCAGCTTTAAAATCACTGCAAATAAAACTGCAAATAAAACACAGTAATTGACACATGTCCACTACTGCCAGTGTTATCTGCTGTATGGTACATGACTTATTGATTTCTAACAACATTGTCATTGCTCATTTATTCCTCCACCACATCCTGATTATATCTGTCCTTTTCCATACACAGTCGCTAACTGTGCTTTTTCCCCCCTTTAGACCTCAAACCCTATCAGCACATGAGACACATGAGAAAAGAGACTCAGCCAACAAACGGACAGGAAAGAGAAACACATTTGCATAAATCTGCTTTGCTGGTTGCAGCTGTACGCGCCTTACAAATAGCATCAGCTAAGATCATGAGTATGAATCAGTGGAAGCCTGACACAGCAATATGAGAGGAAACAGATAAGCTGAGTGAAGATGAATGTATGGACTCTCAGAGCAGGCCTATCTCCAGCACACACACACACACACACACACACACACACACACACTGCTGCTGCACGCCAGCCTGTCACCAGACAAGCTGTTGCCAGTCAGCAGAGGAGCGTGTACACGGCGGTTGTGTTAATTCTTCCTGCGGTCCTGCTGCAGGGCAGGCCTGATGCTGGTGACAGGGCAGCGTGGCCTGATTGACTGCAGGCCGCTGGAACTTATCACCAGGGGGCTGAGGAGTAACGCAGACTAAGCCTTGTGCTCTCACATGTCACCTCCCCCGTGTAGAGAAACATGCATTTCACCCTAAGTCTGACGGACTGTGGCCAAATGTAACGGTGGTGTCTGAGATAGCGAGGGATTACATTTTTCATTAAAGCTGCACGAGGCAGCCGGGAATGTTAGCAGCTCTGCACATCAGCAAGAGGTCACATCATGTAGGGGGATGTCGGTCAACTGCACACTGCACGACGAGCTGTGCAGCAAAGACAGCTAAAGGACGAGAGAGGTGTTCAGTAGGAGGCCAGCGTTGTTTGGAAATGTCCTACATATCCTCGATGTGTTTCACCTATTTAATTCCTTTAAAAGCTGTTTATGTGAGGATTGTGTATGAGGTCAGACTTTATTTGATGCACCAAACCTACCAGCTTATGTTTAAACTCATTGGGTAAAAAGTGACTTAGGTTATATGTTGCACTATGAGCCCAGAGATATTATTGACATGTTATCCACCTGCAGAAAAGCAGGGTGCTTCATTCATGTTTGAAGAAAAGCACAGTTGTGGTTGCCCTCTGCCCTCCTGCGGTTGCATCAATGTGGATGTAAAGGATGTATGGAAGTATGAAGGCGTTGACGTTTAGACCGTTTATGTACATAGTAGATGGAACATAAATGTCATCAGCATGTTAGTTCTGTTTGACTGCCAACTAATTGTGTTTGTTAGGTTCAAATCGTAGATGGTTTAGAAATGAAATGAATAACTAATCCAAACTACTTTTGAAGCGTTTCACTCTTGTCAGGGGACAAACATTTAGAGGTCCAGGTACCACTGGTGTACAAAGTCCTCACTAAATATAGTTTGGACCAATGTGGCAAAAACTGCTGCTGGGCTGAAGCACTGGGAATTTGGATTAAGTCCATTTTCTAAATAATAACTTTATGTTGATGGAATTAAAATGGTGCAACTTATTTGTGAGAGAACAAGATTAAACTTAATAATTCCGTTTTAGCGAAAGAAACAGGAAGTATATTATGAACCCTCTATATGTAATCGACCAGAGGCTAACGTTAGTGGAGGAGTTAGCTCCAGCAGTAAGAAGGACAGAGGTGGACCAACACACACTGCAGCATGAAACAAATAGAGAGAGAGGCTGCTCTCCAATAACACAGCAGAGCCTCCACCTCCTCCTCATCTCTGACTCTCACACAGACAGGACAACGTCACATGTGCTTTCAAAATAATCCATTCAATAATTTATGCTGTTAGCCTTTTTAGAATTAAAATGCTGCAGACTCTTTATCTTATCCGCCAGTCATAAGTCATATTGTGTTTCAGTGGACTAAGGACACTAGTTAATGGTTTGGCTCACAGAAATAGTGCCCCTTATCTATTCATTCAAGACCTGATTCTGAATCAAGTCGGCATCCATTTAACACAATGGTATGGAATAAGGAGCGTACCGTCCCAGGCCCTGTTATTTAAACTATAGTTACAGTGGGCGTGACATATAAAGGTTGGAAATGAAACTAAGACACACACCAGACCTGCTGCTGTAACTTATCTGTATATAACTCTGTATATGGCTATCATGGCTCAGTGCTCGTCTCTTGCATGACTTGTAAATGAGGCCTCTGTCCTATTCCAGCTTTTATTTCTCATGATAAACTCATTCTATCACAATGGACACAATGGACAGTGTAGATGGTAGAGTTGTTTTTTCTGAAGGTGTTTATTCTGCCAGTACAAAGATATAACAAAGACAAAGATTTGACTGACATGGACTCTACATAAATAAAAGTACATTTATATGGAAATGAACCTGGTAAAACAGACAATTCCCAAAAGTGCACAATGGATATTGAGATATCTATTGAAAATTGGTATGCTGATCAATAAGAAGTAATTGTAGGACATTATTAAAGGAAGACAGAACTATAGGTTCTTGCCTGAGGCCCTCAGGCTGTGTACAGTTTGGTAGAGAGAGAGAAGCATAATGTGGAGCCTGGTCAATAAGAGCTCCAAAATATTTTTAATTAAATTGCAAACAAGTGTGTATCAGTGTAGTGATACTAAAAGGAGAGTGTTGTGATATTTTTCTTGGTACTTTTTCAGTTTAGGCTGCAGTATTTTGTGAAAAGCTGTAGATAAACTTTTTCCTTCACATGGATCAGCTGTTCACACAGCAGAAATAAAGGTATACAGTATACTGCCTCTCTCCCTTTGCTCTGATCCTCCACACAGAGTGGACAGCAGTGTAACTTTACTATGTGGTACTGGAGAAAACGCTGCTGTATACAGGGTTAGGTTTGCAGGTTAGTTTTGCTTTTGTAAGCAGAAAAGTGAGCTTTTGTCTTCCTCCAGCGCTGAGGAAATACTTGACCACAAAGGTAAAGCAGATTAAGATCGTTGGTCTTTGCCAACCAAGACAGGAAACACAACAGATCTTTACCATCACCTGAAAAGGTACCATCCCAGTGACCACTGGGCAGAATTCAATGAAATGTCATACATGCATTGCAGGGACCCTAAAGGTGTGCATCTATTTATTTTTCCTTTTTACCCACATTTGAACTCAGGCGATGAGGCTTTATTTAAAGATAATTTTTATGTAATAATAAAAACAGGACCTGCAAAGTTTATTGCGTTGAAGATAACATCATGACTTCCGTGCAGTGACTCCTGCCTGAGATAGCTAACCCATCCCAACGCATGTGAACTTACGGCTAATGTTGTCAGTCAATTTAATATTTTATTTCCTAGATAGTGTGTTGACCTTGGTTTTATGTTATTTCTTTAGCAAACACTGGCTCGTTGAAAGATAAATGCCACTCAGACCATTTGCTGTAAAAGTGTCTTTGGATACACCAACAGGAAGAGTTCAATAAGCTGCTTGTATTACTTTACAACTAATGCACACAAATAAAGACAACAAACAGTTTGATGGACTGTCTAAGAGATGTTGAACTCTCTGCAAATTAATTTTCATACTGAACTGAAATAAGCCGAAACCAGAGAGAACCTTGAAGGAAGGAAAACTTTAGTATTGCATGAATGCAAAAGAAAGATTCTTCTTGTCCAGATCTATACATGAGTTTAAATGTCATTCAGCAGCATCAAACATGCTAAAGGCATTTGACCTTCATTAAGAAGCTCCTTGAACTGGATGTTATGGGAATACATAAACAGGACGTCGTGTCGTTGTACGGTACAATGTTGGTGCTGCTCAGCAGCAGCAACATGAAAAGCCTGCTGGAGCAACAGCAAGCTTTGTTAGCAAGTGCTCGTATTTTCTGCTCCATAAATTAGATGGACGTATCTGAGAGGGCTAATCCCTTGAAGACACACAGCTCTGATCACTGGGGTCATAAAGGAACAGCTTGTAATAAAGATGTCAACCATTAACCTCGGTTACAGGGCACTTATAAAACTATAGCGTAGCTTTGTTGATTGGACTGACGGCCTTTTTCTCAATACCTCTCAGCTGATAGATAAGAATAATGGTGATGAGGTTTTCATGGTTCCACCAATCCATGCAAAGGTTAGTTTTAAAATAAACTATATGTTAAAGTGGACCGGCTCATAAGGGATCAGTAAATCCAGCCAAACCTTCTCACCAGTCGCCACACAAGACCAAACCAGTTCTACAGTCCAACTGTCTAAGTCTTTATGGAAGCTGCCATGTGATTGGTTGTCCACAGTTATGGCTCTTCCACAGGTCAGCTTGGAGACTGAGCATCTTTTATTGGGCCAACTTTAAAAGGCCTTCCCAAGGGACTGGGTCACCCTCACGTCTCAGCTGACCGGTGATGGGACAGACTGATAAAAGTTGGAAGGTGTTGACTGATGATGGGGAGCTGGACCGGGCTTTGCTTAAAGGCTGTCACTTTTACAGCTGACCTTGAGTAGAGATCCTCTCGGAAATTTATGGCAAATAATGTTCTAAGGAGCTCCATTTCCAAGATTCACTGTCACTTTGCACTCAACTATCACTCTGCCTCAAAAGACAATCTGCCCTCCTGACAGGGCAGTCCCATAAAAAATATTGCCACCTTGGTGTCCTATCCAATTATGTGAAGAGGGAAATTAATATTTCAAAAGCTCCCAGTTTTGAACACTTATTGCGATGTATGCTGCCTGGTTCATGGGCACATTAAGACTGATTGACTTGATGCATCATTACTTTCTGTGTGGTGCCAGGATGGCAGTGTAATGTAATGGTTATTGAAAAATCTTTTTTCAGCCTAAGTCTTACTTCAGGAACTGTATTTCAATTACGTCTCAGCTGGGATTAGCTGTTTATTACTGTTCCAGATGTTTGTCATAGTCTGCAATATTTCTGCTTTCAGATGCCTGAGAACAACTAAAGCGTCATGCTTTATTTGTTATATAGTTTTTGATCGCAAATGTTTCCATTTGAGATATACATATTCCCAATTATTGTCCTGAGCCTAAGGCGATGCTTTGCTAAGCTTGTAGGAGTGACCAAAATAATGAGATTGTTTGCACAAAACACTGAAATTACTTTTCCTTCCACTTTGCATTTTGATGAGAATGATATGATTTATTTTTTATCAGTCATGTAGATGTTCTACTAGACTGTAGTGCTGAACTGGGAGCTCAGTCTGAAGGCACTGCTCTGAGTTTGATCTACCTTCCAACCCTCATCCACAGCCATTAGCTTTGGGGAGTGACCAACCAAGTGATGTTGCTGATACAAGCAAAGCAAAATTATTTTATTTTATTATTATTATATTATTATTATTATTAACTGTGTTAATAATTCTCACTCAACCTTTACTGCAACTCATGTTAGCCTTATTCCGCAGAGTTGTGTCACTTTGATTTGATGATTGAAGGATGTGCTAAATGCCATCATGCAGCCAGAATAATAAGACCATGTACAGTAGCCAGGATGTGCCAAAAGGGGAAAGAAATTGCTTTTACACTGAAGACTTTGCATGTGTTGATGATGTTGACAGGAAATAGAACAGTGGCATACCCTGACAAGTAAAGACAACATGGATGTGTGGGCTGAAAATAATGGATACTTTAAAGTGCACCGTATGCAGCTGGTGTGTGTTGTCCTTTAGAAGTAAGACGAGGAGCTCAGTTCTGTTGGAGTTCTGGTGTAGAACACCTGGGGCCTCATTTCTAAAGGTCGCTGCACACAAAAAAGTAGCATAAACAGGGGTGAAATGTGCGTAAGCATCTTTCACCACAAACGTTGGTATTTATAGAGAATATCTCAGCAGAAAAAGGTTCAGATTTCTACGTCTACTTTCACCCTGCAGTAAAGTCAGAATCAGAGACACTCGATATCTCAAAATAAAGTTCAGTCAGAAGTAAAAACACAGATGAATGTAAAACACACATCAGCACATATATATTTCATAATGTATAAACCTGCCTCTGATCGTGGATATAGTCTATATTTATTTGTTTTAATATGTTAATGTAATTTAATGTCATTATATTGTTTGATGCAGATATGGTAGAATTATTTGAGGATTGTTGATGTTGTTCCATCTTTAATTGAATGTCAGCTTTGTGTATCAGTCAGGAGGTGAGACTTTTCCTCTGTGTGTCAAACAGTTTCTGACTGCAGTCAAAATGTTGTTTTTAAAGGCTAAAAACCAACAAATATGGACAGAAGCAGAATATTTGGTGAGATAAAAACATGTTCTGAATCTTTTCTCAATACATTTTGACTTTGACTCTGGAGATGTTTGGTTCATAAGAATCAGAAACAATACAGCCACCACTGAAATCTAATCCTGTATTAGGCCTGTTATTTTCACCACTCACATGTTTTATAAGGTATAAGGCTAAACAACTATACTAAAACAAATTGATTGGGCCAATCATGATATTGAAATCACCTCAATAGATAGAGCTCATGCACACTCGTACTCAGCATCTCCATCTTTCCCTCACTGATAGTCCAACAAAGCAGGCCTCCTGAGCCCCTCCCTTTAGACCAGGAGTCATCAACTACATTTGTCAAAAGGCCAGAGTTTTTCCAAGCAGACAGCTTGGGGGCTGGACCTTCAGTTAAAACATATTTCATTTCTTTTGGCCAAACTTTCTTACAAATTGTAGTTCTTTTAATTAGTCTATATCAGTAGGAACAGACTCCTAAAGCATGGGAAATCCATAATGACAACAACGTAATTAACTGGAAAATGCTTTCAGAGCTCCACCAAGGAGGAAGTCAGAGCTCAGTAGAAAACCCACAGGTCAACCAATAAATGAGTCTTTTTCTCAACAGAAAAAAACACTTCATGATGTCTGGAAGCAAACAGATATACTGGTTTAAGACGTGACACAACAGAAGGCCAACAAAATAAAACCCGAGTGATGCCTCTCCTGTAGTCTGATAGTGAGCTGCTGTCAGCTCCAGGGAGGAGGAGGCTGGGAGGAATTACAGACTTTTTAACCTAAGTTTTAAGTTCCATCTCTCTCTGGATGGACTGAGCCTCTTCCACCTGTGCTTCACATTAGATGTGCACATTTTCTGATTTCATATTCAGCAGGCTGAAAGGGACGTTTGGGCGGTCTTGGTGTGGCCCACATGTCTTTGGTATTATAAGAAACCCTTAGGAGCATCAAGGAGATGCTGGGAATCAGGTTCAGGTTACTTGATTACCTGTAGGTATAGATTTGTTTTGCAGTTTAAAAGTCCAAAGCATCCACTGATACACAAACAACAGACCATACAGGATAAAACACCACAAAGAGAAGTTCTCTGCTCCAGTGCAAACCTGATTCCTCCATACATCTGAACAGACCTGCAGCCACAGCGACCTGGGCTGAAGCTGGATTGATGGATAAATATTATGATCAGCTGTTGATGAATAAGGGCTGTTACAGGCGGCCTGAAAATACTTGGAGCAGTTGAACCATTCAACGCCCCATTCCCAGTGTTAGACCTCGGGATTATTCCAACAGAAAATAGAGCTGTCAGGTACTGTACACATGTACATTTTTTCTTTTGTTTTGTTTTATGTTGCAGTTCGACTTTCAAATCGTTCAATTTATTGATGCTGTACACAGCGTTTCACCCAGAGGCCAGAATGTGTCCCTCCTTAACCTCCCTTTGTCAAGTCGCACTCCTGACCCACTTATCTTGATGAGCTGTCGGCCGTAAAATGGCATCTAGTCCAACAGGTGTTTAGTAAAAGATCACCTCACTGATCCCCTGTGTGTTTAGTCCGCTTCACATTCAGCTCTGCTTTGCTTACATCATTGAAGTTTGTTCCTTCTGAGAGAAGCTCAGTGCTGTCCTGCATGGCATGTAGAGCGCCAGCATCCTAACGTCACTACAGCCACTTACATGCATGTTGACATCCAGACTATTGTGTTACATGAATTCTGTTTTCTTGTTGCATAATGCATTAAATAAGCCTGTTTTTTGGTTGTGTGATGCTCTTACATCATTGTGGGATGTTAATTCGAATGTTCAAATTTTCAAGGCTGCAAGACATGGTCAGAAAAGATTATAATTTGCCTTCACCTAAAAAAATCATATTTCAATGATAGAATGAAATGGAAGCATTATGTGTACTATTTTCTCTCAGTCACAGACTTCTCTGCTTCTCTTCCTGTATGCATGCTCTCATGTTGAGGCCAGCCGTGTTAAACAGATTGTGATTGGTGCTGACATGTCTGATGAATATAGTCCTGACGTCTGTCACTGGGAGCTCAAGCCTCCACATGACACCGTGCAGCTCAGGCTTTGATGAATCCAACAAGTCTCACCCATTAATAATTACAGTCGGGCACACAAGGACATCTGTGTCCTCGGGCTGCATCAGCACATAACGCAGTAACCTGATGCAAGAGGGCTAAAAGTGAACTTATGATGACACTACATGTTTTTCTCCCAAACAACCTCCCTCTCTCTCTGTGTGTGTGTGTGTGTGTTTTGGCCTGACGCCAGGTCGTGGTATAAATTAACACATTAGCACTTTTGATTTGGTTCCCATGACCGGATGAAAACAGGTTGCACAGGAGCGAGATCCCCACAGCTGTAGAGGTGGGATAAGCGCTAGTGGCCACGAAAGCTATTTGTCATTGTTAATTATTTGACTGGCCCACAAAAGACGTCCAAACTAATTAACAAAAACAAGCAGGAGAGCAGCGGGGGGCGCGGGGGGGGGGCGGAGGAGGACATGGTGGATGCATTTAACACTGGGTGGTTCTGGTGTTACAGGAAAAGAGTTTGACTCCAGAAAACTAAATGACTTTATTGAGTAAACTTTCAAGTACTTAGGGAACAGAACTCATAATCTACTCATAATCCTTTTATTTTAATCTCAATCTTTTGTCCTGGAATGCAGTATTTTATGGGATTAAATATACAGGACGGCTTTGTCTGCCATTTGTTTTTATTTTCTTCTCTCTAGTAAAGGTATCTGGTAGCTTTATAACAGATATTCAGAGACACATATGTGGATATTATGAGGAAACGACACCTCAGGGATGATCCTCGGCATTGTTGTGAATGTGGCTCCTGGCGAATGACCTTTGACCTCTTCTCAGCTGATGCTCTGACTGCTTTTGGTTTGGTGTTCAAACCTAATGCCCATTTCTGGTGTTACTCTTACTCTGCTCGCCTTAATTTAGTTGTGCGAATGTCATCGCAGGATCGACGAACACGACCGATACCAACAAGGTGTAATTACGTCATTAACTCCTGTAGTAAACACAACAGCTGCCTTGTATTGGCTGATGAAGTCACAGATGCGTTGGAAAACCAAATGTTGCCATGTCTGGGTTCACGGCAGTGTCCAGAGGCACACAGACAGCTCCGGGTGTCAACATACAGCTGCAATAACCTTGTCTTCCACCTCCGCATTAACGTTCTACTGACGTCCAGATATGAGACTCACTGGTACCAACAGCACTTCTAGTGGTAAAAAAAAAAATCCAAAGCTCCCTCCCATCAGAAAAGTGAGAGGAGTGAGTTTCATATGAGATTCATTGATGAAGCACTTTTTCAGAACACTTAAAAATGAGCTCATATGGCTGCCAGTGTTGGTCTATTTATTCTATTCAGTGGAATCATCTCTAGACATCATTTCTGTTTGTTATTTTGTGGCTGGCCCAAAGACACTTCTGTACTTCCAGACTAATTATCTGCTCTTTGATAAACTACCTAGAGGACAACTGAGCTCTACGTGAGCAGTAGAAAGGGTGGGGATGCCTTCTCAGCAGGAAAATGGCAATAATCCAGTGGGAAAAAAGGGTTGTGAGTACAACACAAACATATCTATGTGTTCCATTTAAACCCTGAATGGTGGTAAGTGAACCAGAGGGTTGACTTATTTTGGTGTGTGGGAACAGGTAGTTTGTTGTACTGCATTCTCAGGATAATTTCTCCAACACTTAATGATTACACTTATAAAACTTGTATCCTTTCACCAGAGGGAGCCATCGTTATGATGCACAGCAAAGAATAGCTTCAGTGAAACCACTCTTTCTAAATGAAGTGCCATTGTGCCGCGGGGAAAATGAAATGAATCTTGCTAATGCTACTTAACATCAGGCATGGCTTATTTATTTTTATAATGTAAAAGTGTGCAAGTTGTTGTACATGCATTGGGAGGAAAGGGGGAGTCGTCTCTCTGCTTATTGAGTATTCCTTCATAATGCAGTGATAAAGCTGTTCTTCTTTCTCTGCCCCTCTTTCACCCGTGGTGCTTTGTGTCAGCCCTGCTGAAACTCAGCCATTGAAGACAGACTCACCCACAGGATATCAGTGCACACTCAGATTATGAGATATCGTGGCAGAGGTTGACACACTGGTTGTATCACTTACAGGATCATCCCAGGTTTTTACAATGTCAGTTTTATTTTTGTAGTTATGACGTTTTGTGATTTTTATCTGTTTCTGCGCTTTCACCAATGAATTACTCAGATCTGAGGCGACAAATCCTTCTAACTAACAACAAGATCTACTGTATATTAGCCTGACCTAATTAATTAAAAATCTATATTAGCATCTATATGTTTGGCGTCAAGCATCCATATACAGTAGAACTTTGTTTTACTATTATTACTAATGATTTTACCAATGATTTTCTTCTGTTAAGCGTCCCAGTAAGCTAATATTATATGTACTGCAGACACTGGGTCAGCTGTCCTGTCTGCTGAGGCCCACAGTCATTATCCTTCATACTTGTGATTACATGCACATCAGTATCCCGGTTTTGAGGCTGATCCCGGGATATGACATTTACATGAACACAGAGAAATCTGGATATTCATTTCCCTGTATACATGTAAATACTAGTATCCCGGTTACCAGGGGCGTTGCTATACATGAAGCTCTACTGGGGCACTTTGGTTTATCGCTGGCTTAGTGGTATTAAATACCAACATGGTGTCATTGATATGGATTATTCACATTATTACCAGCAAAGTGAGACGAGAGCGACCAGTGATATTAAACATGTGGTCCACTTTGACAGCTGTCAGTCTGTCACCTCGTAGGACAAAGGAGCGTTTCAATGTTTCAGTGTTTCAGTTTCTGTTCCGTCACTCGGTGCCTGCGATGTGCTGCTGTCAGAAACCAGGATAAGATGTATACATGAACTATAGTATCCCGGTTTGTTTGGGGATAAGGTCATATCCTGGTAACTGAGACCGGGATATGATGTTTGCATGCGTAAACACAAAGTAGTAGGTCGCAGTCTCCCCTGGAGGCGTGGGTTCGAATCCCACTTCTGACAACAACATTTTGGGGCAGCTGTGAATCAGGAGGTAGAGCGGTCGTTCATGGAACAAAAGGTCGGTGGTTCAAACCCCAGCCTCTACAAGTCTACAAGTTGAAGTATCCTTGAGCAAAGATACTGAACCCTAATTTGCTCTCCGGGTGCTGTAAAGGCAGCCCACTGCTCCTCAGGGAGGGGTCAAATGTAGAGAAAGACTATAAATATATAATAAATAATTATTGGGGACAATAAAAAGAATAGCATAGCAAAGACGGTATACTCTGAAAAACCCATAATAACTGGGATACAGAACCCATAATAACTGGGATACAGATGTACAAGTAAACACAATCATAGTATTTGGTTAAGGCTAGAAAATGTTACAGTGTTGGATAGAATTATTAATTACAGGTAACCTTGATTGTCCTGGCTGAATGAAGAACTCTTAAAGGAAAGGTTCACCCAAAAATGAGAATTCAGTTATGATCTACTCGTCCCCATGTCGATGGAAAATCGGCTGAGGTTTCTGGAGCTTCACAGAAGAACATCGTTACAGAAATCTCCTAAGAATTTCCCCACTGTGGGACTAATAAAGGAATATCTTAAATACGTGAAGAACAGGGGAACATGTTTTAAAACACAAAGAACAACTTAAATTGACTCCGTACACCTTGTTCAAGGTGAACCACGTCTGCTGGACGAGATCAACGAGGAAATCAGATCTCTGCACACCCCAGCGTTTGCCTGGAAGTTGTGTCATGGCAAGTTGATCTCATCCTGCTGCACATGTACACCATTCAAGCTCAAGCACCTTCCTCAGATCAGATGTGCACCAAGGTTGTGAGCTCAGAGGCTACAGTGAAGATTTTAAAATCAATGTGGGGTCTGGGCTTATTACACCCTGAGAAGTCTATGGAGTCATTTTATGTTTGACTTCTGCTTTTATTTTAAACAGTCCCCCATCTTCTTCACTTAATTAGGACAATGGTGCAACTCTGTTTGGCTGTGAAGCTTTAGCAGTGTTTTACGGACTATGAAATTTCATGGAGGTGAGAAGATGATGACTGAATTTTCAGTTTTGGGTGAATTGCTCCTTTCAGATATAAAGAAACCTGCAGTGTTGACTGTATAAAACAGGACGTGAATATTCTCAACCAGCCAAACATCCTCTTTATAAAGTGTTGTGGCTCTGTCACAGTGCCTCATCATAATAAACATTCAGAATGATAAGAAGCGTGATGCTGTCAGAGTTTTCAAATGTGTTGTTCCCTTCATAAATTAATTTGACTGACCTTGGGTTGTTTTTTTTTAACTGCTTGCATCACCAATGTTCATCAATCATTTCCCGCTCTGACTAATGAACTCTGTGCCTACAATGTCATCATAACCAATTTAAATGATGGCTTGGAAAACAAGAGTCCAGCAGTAAAAAGTTCTCCTCTGCCTGTGCACCAAGGGGAGCTGAAGATGGAGAAAGACAAGAGAGACAGACTGTCAGGGAGGAAGAGAAAGAGACCCAGAAATCAACACTGCATCAGAGAGTGTGAAGAAATGTGTTATCTCCTTTGGACTCGCATTGTGTGGCAGCCACAGTGACTCCCTGCTGTCCTCCTCTGTTCTGTTTCATCCGAGTAAAACGTTGCTGTTAATAATTAGAGAGGAGGTGTAAGACGTGACAGACTCACCCAGAACAATCTGTTGCATGCAGAGCTGTCTCATTTTAATAATTAAAATGAATCTAGTCTCGGGCATATTTGCATAAATTAAATGAATATTTGCTCTCCAGGGTTTGGCAAACACCGCCGCCGTAGTGTGTAAGCATGTTCATGATTGGCAGAGTGTGTTGTCCTAGAGGAGAGGTAATCTTCACCCTGCAGCAGTGATACCAGAGAATAGCACTGTTCTGACGTATGTAGAACCCTATCAGGTGTGATTTAGTGGATTTCTCCCCCAGTGCAGACACTCTTTTACGTGATTAAAGTGCTCCGCAGCCAGAGCCGGTGGGATTTGACCCTGTAGCCCCTGACCTCCCGGGTTAGCCTTTAGCGCTGTAATCACAATATACCTGACTGCAATCTCCAGCTCTATCTATGGTCTCCTTTGGAGGAGAGAGGAAATGAACTGAAAGTCAATATCATTCTTATTGATTGTCATATGCTTTGGCTTCAAAATGGATCTGTTTAATATAATCTCATAATTGGGTATTGAGGTATTGAGATGGCAGAGATTCTTTTTTTTCTTTCTTTTTTAAAAAATCTGTCCTGTCCGGCAACCTCAGCAACAAATACAACAACAGCAGTGATATATACACAATAGACACATTATACACATTATAACCATAAATGTGTAACCTTGTTCACCTTATAGTGGGTGTGTACCTGTGTGTGTGTGTGTGTGTGTGTGTGTGTGTGTGTGTGTGTGTGTGTGTGTGTGTGTGTGTGTGTGTGTGTGTGTGTGTGTGTGTGAGAGAGATTGTCACTAGATGTGGTTTTTAGTGGGGGGGGGGGTCTACTTTTTTAGTGTTTTTAGTGGGGGGGGTCTACTGGGGGTCACCACGCTGACCCCCAGTAGGCAGAGAAGGACCTGAACCACCACGCACAACCTACAGAGCATGAAGGGCCGAAGGTCATGTGGCCCCAGGCGAACCACACGCCCACCCCAAGGGAAAGCCAGCCAGGGGCCACAGAAGGACAAGAGACGGCAGACCCCCGGCCCGACCAGAGGCCGCCCCCCTCCCAAAGCGCGAGCACAGCCCCAAGCACAGCCCCAAGACCCCGCCCACCTGAGACCCACCCAGACTCAAAGCGCAAGGCCCACCACGCAACGAAGAAGACAGGGCCCCCCTGATAACCACCCCCAAGGGGGCGGGCCTTAGCTGACCAATCAGCATTCAATAGCAGAATGCTAGCGGTTTGTGGTTTGCGGTTTGTTTCCTTGTAAGAAAAACGAAAGAACATTGGAGTGTTTTAATTTTACATCTGATTTATAATCAATACTAAATTTGCACAAACTAAAATAAAATTTGGACCAATCTGGAGGCCAAACTGTGTGATTGCAATTTCACAAATTGATTTTTTTTCTCCATAGACTTGCATTTTGACATAAGCAGCTTTAAAATGGTGGATACATTTTTTTTTTTGTGTGTCACTTCTGGCTAAACCAGAAGTTAGCAGCTTGGCCAGAGTTATTCTCTGCTATGCATGTGAGAGGATGCACAGTAAGCATTCATCTGGAGGATTTCTGCACAGCAGGAAGTGCCTGTTTTAGCGTCACATTTTCCAGTGTTTCTTGTTTCTTACTGTTTGACTTATATGCTGATGACTACATTTCTATGTTAAGCAGATATATCGTGAAAACATTCACCCAACCATTTATCAGCCAGGCTCTAATGCTGTTTCTGCCTCTATAGTACGTGTCTCTCCTTTGCTCCAGAGTGTTTGCAGTACAATCAGGATACCCATTTTTAGCATCACTGACACCAGTGGGAACTGACCTCCTAATCTTTGTGGTGTTTTTGTCGTCCTAGCAGTAAAACTAAGGTACACTCATCCCTCAGATCACAGGGGCAGCTACCATAATTACCCAACCCTGGAGGACAACTTGTTCTGAGAGACGTTTCCTTGAGGACAATGTTTTTCATGGGATGTTTTTACACATTGATGGTCACTGTTTTTGAACTGTTTTTTTCACTTTCAAATATAGATCTTTTCTCTGTCTAGTGTGTCCACACACTCCGTTTGCCGGCTTTTATTAACTGAGGAAACAGTGAGTTGTGTTTTATTCTCATCTGTAGCTGTATTTTACCTTAAACAGCAGGCGCTCAACTGGATACCAGTCACTGTATCCCATTAGTAATGCAAACTAGAAAGTGGATGAGTCTTTCCCCGACCTGTGCGATGGTTTGTAATTCAAAATGGATGGAAGCAGGATATTCTTTATTTCTTTTTTCTTTTGTAGATTAGATCTAAAAATTGTCCATTTCCTTCATGCTGATTATGACTCTCTCTGTGTTCTAGATACTGGATCTGTGTGTGCGCATAAAGAAGTATCCAGGTGCAAATCACGGCCTCTGGCAGTCATGAGGAATAGAGGGTATGTACAGCATTTACATCAGTTACTCACATAATAACACACCCCTCAGTCCTGCTGACCAGCCAGATATTTGGAAGACAAAAGAAGACAAAACGAGACTAAGTAGCTGATTGTGGTGTGATGTCTCCAGTCTAATGTTGGTCTGTTTGTGCGTCTAAGTGCCCCTGGATGCTACTACGATGGTTCAGTCAGTTTCATGGTGAAAGATTGCAGACTATTGACTGATTCACTCTGCACTACTGACTAGGGATGGGCGTTGATTTGCCAATATTCGAATAGTCATTAATTAATGAAAAATATTTTCCCCCTGTTTTTACATGTGCCTGGTGCAATGCAGCACTACCACCACAAGGTAGAGGTAATGCAGCTACAGGCCGTTTGCAACCGCGATTTACAAAAGAAGAAGAACGCACTGCGATCACAAGGCAGACAGGAGAAGCATGTTAGCCGTAAGAACCGTCCGATGTGGTTCTCCTATAAATGAATAAAGGAAAATGAGGAGCAGCAGCAGCTCTGCAGGTAAAACTATCTGATTACAAGTCAAAGCAGAGACCAGCAGGGGGAGATTTGGGGGCGTATTACTGCTCCAGTTTCGAATGGCAGTCGAATATTGACAAGTAATCTTCGAATTTTAATTTTGCTTGAAATGACCATCCTAATTACTGACATTTTCTTCTCTATGTGACACAACAAAACCACCATAACCACTGTAGACTGGTGAGCGTCCAGGCTTATAAATTGTGATTATTTCTCATTGGAATGATTCAGTCCATCCACTTATTCTTCAGCTTTGAGCCTATCCCTTATATCTGTGATAGAACAGCAGAGGATCAAACCTTCCATTTTTCCAAACATTGTAATCTCTTTCCCTCTTTTTCCATTTTGAAAGGTTGAGAGTTAATCTTGACATTGAAAAAATAAGTGGACTAAACAATCACATTTCAAAGACCACTCACTCGCCTTTTCTGGTGCTTTTAGCCGTATCAGTATTCATCATGTGATGGAAGTGGAGATTCCCTCTGAGCACTTTAAGGGTTTTTCGTCCATGTCGGCTAAAAGGGTCCCTGTCAAGTGTTCCCAAGGATGAATGAACTAAGATTGTCTTAAACTTTGTTTTACGCCTCCCACTGCAAATTAACCAATTAGAACGTAATGATGTTTGCATAAAGGTTAAACACACTGTGTGGACTATTCAGGAACAGTCTCAGAGGCTCTTCCACACTAATGCATTGGCTGGTACACAGGTGGCTGTACTTCCTGACCTGACGTTGGCGTTTGACTTTGCCCTGTTTATGTGACCTGCTTAGATGGCTGATGAGAACTGCTGCTGCCTCTCCAGGCATGTGCTGTTAGTTTAGTACTAAAGTCAGCTGGATGAGGGGGGAGTTGAGCATGGGCAGGCAGATCATCCATCAATGTGCCCATGCTCTCTCCCCCTCCTCCCTCTGCTTCTTTCCCTCCAGCTTAGCTGAGCTACGTCGCTCCTTATCCACATTCTGTGGCACATGATTAATCCTACCTCTCATATCTCCTCTCATGTGTCAGCACCTTCGCTGTTTTATAGACTCATGCTGAAATGAAGTGCCAATTCCGCTCTGAAATATCACCAAATTAAGACTGCTGGCATGTGTAAACAACGCAAGTACACACCAGAATCCATTCATCAAGCGGAGCCGATGACGAACTCTCCTATTAAAACTTTGTTGACCCCATAATATTGAAAGGTCGCTTTGTGTGGTTGAGCCTTTTTAGATGATTCTAGTTACAGCTGGCTACTCATTATTGATGATATCTGTGAGGTTGTGTGGATTAGTTCTTGAAAAAGTGTATCCATAAATCACACATGGATTTATTCTAGTGTCGGTCACAAAAACATTTGGTATTGAAAAGCTATTTCATTGATAACATTGCATTTATGTGCAGGACAACAACACAGATGACATATATATATATATATATATATACATATACACAAATACACAAGAATATACACACAAATACAACTACATTAATGAATCTCCAGTAATATTTGTCTGACATCAGTCACGTATTGTGTGCGTACTTTAATAGTGGTTTGTGCTCATTACACAACCTTTTACTATGAGAGAAGTAGGAAACCTGTGTCTTACGTAACATTATGCTTTTTACAACATTTATTTTTAGAAGGTTTGTCAGCTCAGTTTACATGAATGATTAACATGAAATATATGAAAACATATAAAATATGGAAGGACCATATTTTTTAACAGTACAAGCTTTAGTTACATCATCATTAAGACTCTTTTCTGATTGGCTCAGATCAGGCTCAATCAGCACACATTTCATCTGTGACATCATTAACTAACCAGTGACTATGTCTCATGACCAGGTTCCACTGTTTACCAATTTCATCTTCTCTGTTGATGGCCTGACGTCACACAAAAACATCATAAATTATGTTTTCATGGTTCGACGTTTAAATAGAGGCACATATTTTACATATGGTGCTGCTATTTCTTTTCATTTGGTGCCTGCACTTTCAGGCTGCTGGCCTTCATCCTAAACAGTCGTGACGTAATGTGTTTATGTGTGAATTAATTCTAAAACAGCGTCAATACACATTTTCAATTGTACCACAGAAAATCTTCTCAGTTTGAGGTCACAGAAAGTTTTTCAGGTTTCTAAAAGTGAGACTCATGAATGGATAAAGAGAGAGAGAATATCTCTGCAGCTGTAGAGATGTGTGTTTGCACTTCTGGGGAGGAGACAGCCGGAGAGCTCTCTGAAAAACCTGAACTGACTCCTGACTTCTGAGGCTGACTCGCCTGCATATGCATGGAGCCACAAGTTGTGAGTGGATGGAATTGATTTTAAGTATAAAAAATATGACAAGCTCCGTCGTGCAAGTGTCCACATACAGGCTCAAGATAATGCACATTTATTGAAATGTGCTGCACAGCTCAGAAACCAGCTGTTCCACTGTGTAAATTATCACCTGTCAGAACAAATTTAACTTTTCTCCTGAACGAGCTGGAATTTACATTTTCAGATCTGCCTCAGAAATCAGCCACCAGCCACCAAATCAGTCTTCAGCTGTCATACATCATAAAGTAGAGGCGATGGAGGGCTAGCTATCAATTCTCTCCCCTTCCTTTTAAGATCATATAGATTTAGTTCAGCCTTACACAGGCAGCGCTAGACAGTGACTGATAATGGAGAAAGAATATTTTCTCTTAATAAATGTGAAATTAAAAAGTAATAAATCAATTATTTCCTTTCTCATATAGATTTTTTTTTTTTAAAGATTTAACATCAAGCTAATTTTGGCCTCAATCCATTCATGCAAATTTAACAGTTGTTGACTTGTTGGTTAAAGTAACCAAAAAGAACAAGAAAACATAAAAAGTACTGATTACAGAAGTTAGCTGTAAAACATAAATCCACTGGTTAAAGTAAAAATCTTTGCTCAAGTTGAAACTTACATAACTCAGACAATGCTTTACCTCAGTCTGCAGCACTATAGACATTTTTTTTTTTTATAACATGACAAATGAGGAAATAGTTTCCAGACTAAACCCCAACAAAAGTTCCTAATAACCGTTCATCAGAGACATAGTGTACCATTACTGACTTTAAAGAACAACTAGAATACTGTTAAACATTTATTCACATCAAATTAAATTATTTATGTATAAAACAGTCATTAAATTGAAAAAATAAGTAAATTACACAATATATTACTTTGGATTAAAGTCCCACCCTGAAGTCATCTACACAACAATATTGAGTAACAGTGATAGCGCCACCTGCAGGCTAATACAAAAATGTCTCGTGTGACAAGGTTAGTTTGATTTTCTTAAAATGTTTATGGTCTAGCCTTCACATGATATAATCAAAGACGAGTTGATATTATCACGTGGTGTCTAGCGCCACATAGTGTACAAAATCAGGTAAATCACAATCCCTCCATCAGTGTCCAAAATGCATGCAGATACAGAGCCTTGCATTTATCCAGGTATGCAGTAGTGAGGCTGAAGTTGGTGCACGGCGCGACGGGCACTGCCTCTATATTTCTAATAAACTCATCAAGCGTATACGAGCAGCCAGCCCATCCATCTCTGTCCAGGTAGGGAGTGAGAATTGCCTCTTTCGAGCAGCAGCCCTGCAGCTGAATGCAGATCAATACTCCTCAGAGGAATCATCATTTTGATCCTGGTTGGGATTCTGACTCTTGCCTGTCCTCAATCAATCCTCTGTCTCTTGTGCAGGCCACCGGCTATGAGCTCGTAGTCGTAACTGCAATGACAGAATTACCTCTTATCCCATGCAGATGCTGTGCCGTGGCAACCTTAGACCCCTGGCTTGCTCCGCCAGCCCAAGGGCAGAAAAGATGGCCGTTCTGTTGTGAATTAAATGTTCCCCGGTATCTACAAACGTCTGATCACTTAGTTCTCCCTCACCTCCAGGCGTCTGGATATTTCACCTGAACGCAACAGACGATATTGTGTAGTCTGCTTATTTATGAACTGGCGCGGCTCCCTTTTAGCTTGCAGGGCAGAACTCTGCCACGGTCTAATGAGGCAGAAGACAACCTGAAATCAATAGCTGCTCCCAGCGCAATGCAACAGAACTCCAGTAATTAAAGAGATTTCACTGTGTGTAACGGCCGGCTGGTTAAGGCTTGGAGAGAAGAACAGTGGTGTTGTAAAGTTTACTGGATCAACATAGGTGAGTTCATCTTTTTTACAAACCTTACTTTTGCCACCTGTGAGGTGCTTTTACTCTGGGGGATAATGTGTTTTCTGGCCTTGTTAGTCTTAATGCTGTGGGGCTTGGGTATTCCCTGTACATGACTGCTTTGGACCCAATTTAAATGCTTTAATAGTACAACTGACTGCAGCAGTGCAATGTGTTTGCTTTGGTGATACATTTAACAAATCCAAAGAAGACATGAACTGGCCTTACCACTCACAAGTCTTATAATGTTGTGGTCGTCAATTTTGTTATTTCTATTTATTTTCTAAAATATCATGAATTTTATGTCATTTGGATTTGACCAATGGCCTGAAGTACTGTAATAGTCAGAAGACTTGGCCAAATTTGCAGGGAAAAAGAGGCTAAGATAAATTCTTCATTATTTAAAGGGGAAATCCAACTTTTTGCTTAAACTCATCAAGTAAACACTCGTGGATAGTTTATACAGTTTTTCTTTAAGCCTCGCTTAGCCCAGGAAAACTGTAGACTCGATTCAAGGCACAAAGGAAGCACGTCTGCTATTGCACAGCCAAAACAGGAAGAGGGCGTGTCTACTTGCTTCTACTTGCGGCTTTACATTGACCTTGTATGTAATCGCGCCTTGCGAAAAATTCATGTCACGCTCGGTTTGAACACAGCATTAGACAGTAGCCAGGCTGCTAGCGTTAGCCCTATTAATAATATTACTGCTAGCTAGTAATAAGAAGACAAACCAGGAAGTGCAGAAAGAGAAAAACAGAAAAAAGGAATAGCCATCAGCAGCACCATCCATCCATCCATTTTCTTCCACTTATCCCGGTCTGGGTCGCGGGGCAGCAGTCTCAGCAGAGATGGCCTCCCTCCCCGCAGCCCTCCTCCAGCTCTTCTGGGGGTACACCAAGGCGTTCCCAAACCAGCCGAGAGATATAATCCCTCCAGCGCGTCTTGGGTCTACCCCGGTGTTTCCTCCCATTGGGACATGCCCGGAATACCTCCCCAGGGAGGCGTCCAGGGGGCATCCTAACCAAATGCCCAAACCACCTCAGCTGACTCCTCTCAATATGGAGGAGCAGCAGCTCCACTCCGAGCCCCTCACGAATGACTGATCTCCTCACCCTATCTCTAAAGGTGAGCCCAGACACCCTCTTGTATTTGAGATCTTGTTCTTTCGGTCATTACCCAGAGCTCATGACCATAGGTGAGGGTAGGAACGTAGACTGACCGGTAAATCGAGAGCTTCGTCTTGAAGCTTAGCTCCCTTTTCACCACAACAGACCGATATAGAGTCTGCATCACCGCAGATGTTGCCCCAATTTGTCTATCAATCTCCTGCTTCATTCTTCCCTCACTCGTGAACAAGACCCCGAGATACTTGAACTCCTCTACTTGGGGCAGCAACTCATCCCTGACCTGGAGTGAGCAATCCACCCTTATCCGACTGAGAACCATGGCCTCAGACTTGGAGGTGCTGATTCTCATCCCAGCCGCTTCACACTCAGCTGCAAACTTTCCCAGAGACGGCCGGAGGTCACGGCATGATGAAGCTAACAGGACCACATCATCCGCAAAAAGCAGAGAAGCAAGTCCACCAAAACTGACACCCTCCACCACCTGGCTGCACCTAGAAATTCTGTCCATAAAGATTACGAACAGAATCGGTGACAAAGGGCAGCCCTGACTCTCATCGGAAATAAGTCTGACTTATTGCTGGCAATGCGAACTTAACTCTTGCTCCGGTCATACAGGGACTGAATGGCCCATAACAACGGGCCCAATACCCCATATTCCCGGAGCACCCCCACAGAGCACTACATGGGATGCGGTCATATGCCTTTTCCAAAGCCCATGTAGACTGGTTGGACAAACTCCCATTCACCCTCCAGCACTCTAGCGAGAGCGAAGAGCTGATCCAGCATTCCACAACCAGGACGGAAACCGCATTGTTCCTCCTGAATCTCTCCTCTCCTACCTTAGCATAGACTTTACCAGGGAGGTTGCATGGGTTCCCAGCAGCACATGCAACTTAATTTTAAAGGGACAGTTCACCCAAAAATCAGATATACATATTTTACCCATAGTGCTCTATATCCATATATTTGGCATCATCTTCTGAGTTTTGGAGAAACTGCTAACAACAAGGTCTGTAGACCATCTCAAGTTCTCGTGTTTTTATTTTATTTTATTGAGTATATTGAACACCGCCACCTGGTACCATAGGCGCCGATTCCGTGGGTGCTTCAGGGTCGGAGCCCAACAGAAAAAAACTGTTCTTTGTGATTTTCTTTTATTAAGTGTAAGAATCAAAAAAATAAATAGAACCCAAATACCTCCAGAAAACATAGCAGTAGAACAACAACACTCCAATCAATTGAAGAGAATATACGTGATTGGAGCAAAAAAGTAAATTTCGCACAAATTACAGATACTGCACTTTGCCTTTGTGCAGCAGAAGGATTCCATGTAACTACAGAGTTTAGGGTCAATCCATGCCTTGAATTGATTTTAGACTCTATAGATGATCAGCCAATCATAAAAAGGTATTCTGTCACTTTCTTTCTGTCTTTTAATGTCATTCAAACATGTTTGTTTGCTGTATTTTCAAACCTTAAACAGATCAGTTTGAACCAACAGAGGCAGCAAATAAGACCACAATCACCCAGGTAGACTAATAAAGCATTATTTAATGTTACTCTGATAAAATACGATCTACTGATAACTTTTATTTCTTTCAAATTATTAATTCATGTTGTTTTTACAAGCAAGTTGTTATTGGGGAGATGTCGCCTTCTGTAAAGTGGTGAAATAAACAGCAGAAATACTGTGATGATAGCCTCACAAAAGCAATATCCAGGGCTGTTGCCTCTGGCTTTGTGGCTTTTATTTGTTGCTTATCTCTGCAGGGCAACTCAGACAAGCTGCTAATATCGAGCCATAATTGAAGTAGATATTAAAAGCAGACAGGAGCAACGGGTTATAGTCATGAGAGCAGCGCTGTGGGGTCATCTCAGCCAAACAACAGTCACCTTCCCTGTAAGCAGAACAGACACATAAACCACTGCTCTTCACACAAGCCCTTCCCTATCAGTACTTTACCATAATCATATTGTCATCACTGGAGATGGAGTCACAGGACGATGAGTTGAAGGAGAGAGAAAGCAAAATGTAAAATGACACCAACCCTGCCATGAGCTCTTTGTTAGGGTAACTTTGGCCTAAGTCAAAAACCTACCAGGCATGAGACACATTAGAGCCCTCATTTCTCAGAAACATTATATTCTGACGGTGCTGATTTCTGTCTGTATTATGCTGACGACATAATTCTTAATGGAAAACAGTGCAGTTAAGAAAAGGCTGATCTTTAGCAGCAGATTGGCTCTAGACAGACATTATGAAGACATTATGTCTTCACACTTACACTGCATCATATGGTGTTCTGATCCAGGCTATTTCTAGAATCATGTGCTGTAAGTCGGTGGTGCAGGTTCACTGTAATCTGTCATAGTGGGCTACTAATGCCACTGATGTGTCCGACTCCAACAGCACAACCCCTAAAGCATGGGTAAAATAGGAAGTGTTCACATGTTTAGTGTAAGACAAAATAAATCTTACAAGAACAGGTCACCCAAACATTTAAATCACTTTAGTATCTGCTCACCCCCCATGCAGATTTGGGTGTTTCTTAGAAGAAGACTCAGACTTAGAATGTTAGAAAAAAAATTAAAATAAACACAGAAAACAAAAAGAAAATGATCTCCAGTGTTGCCAGACGTACGATAATTATCCTATTTGTACGATTAAAAAAACAACAACTTCTGTCCAATTTAACTAAATTTAAATGCTTTGATATATTCTTGAAATAAGAATATATCAAAGTCTGTAGCACTACTTACAAATGTGATTAAAGCTGCAGTTTTATTGTAGATTGATTTGATATTTTAGAGATGATTCTAGACTGGTGAGTGTATTTTATGTCACATTACAACACTAAACACTAACATCAAGTCCAGTTTGTAGTTGGCATGACTTCAAACATCACAAATCTTCTTTACTTACTTATTTACTTTTCCATTTCTACCAATAGAAATACCCCATAGGGGTTATGTTTTTACTGGTGTTTTTATTATTATTATTATTATTATTATAAGGATTACACAAAGACTAACGTAGTGGAATCATGGGAGATTGGCCAGAAAAAAACCTACATGGATCCAGGATTTTTTTTAAACTTTCTTTAACATTGCAAGATATGAAGAACTGACTTCCATAGAGCTTTATGGAGGGTGAGGCATGGGTAGACAGACACGTGTAGGATTGTAGTGCTCAACTGAGTACTCATTAATAATAACCACTGCTTTTATAAAAACACAGGCAGTAGTTATTACCAATCACATCTACCCATTCTACCCTGTTTTTTTTATTGCCATTAAGCTGCCATCATTGAAACAACACCCCTCCTTCTGAATGGTTATTTCACATTAAAAGCCCTCCATTGGCTCCTCACTGATCCTGGAAGACTTTTAATTTGAAAAAGAGAAATTCACATTGAGATGCAGACACCAGGACCACCAACCTTTTAAACAGAAACAGTTTGTCTTTGAGGAGAGGAAGCCAGAACAGGACAGAGGTGAAGTGGGGAGTAGCAAGAGCATCAGCAGCAGGCTGAAACAGCATGTAGAGCTGGAATATGGCACATCTTAACAAACTGAGGGGAAACTGACAATAATGACACAAACTAAGATACTTTTGGTACATTTTATTTCATTTTGTCTCATTTGAATGAAATGGAAGTGTGTGTTACAGTGAGTTCATGAGCCAGGTACTGAAGGCCTGTCTTGGTTCGGTAAAAGAGAGACACTTGAATTCAGGCATACGGTTGAGTTTGTCTGTTAAGTAAGGAAAATAAAAAGTAAAAATATGTGTGGGGTTTTTTTTTCTTTACATTCTGCTGATAATGTTTGGTCATTTTATGGATGTTTCAAACTAAAATTCTGATTATTTCTTACAAGTTGCACCTGTGTAAGTCAGAAATAAATAACATCCATGAATAAGTGTTACAGTCTTAGTTGTTTGAGGTCCTGTCCTGTTAGGTCTGAGCAGATTCTCTTTACATCTCTTCATTGAAAAGGAAATATTATATTTTAGTGTTCAGCACAATGAATGACGTGATATGATCTTTACGTTTTGCAGTACGAGTCATCTGTCATCACCGTCTACTTATGTATTATAAGTGATGCTTTGGAGACTGAAAACAGCCCATTTGTTGCTTAAGCGTCTTCTGTATTCCTATGCAGGCGTCATCATTCAATATCAGCATATACCATCTATTATTCATGGCTCATGTACTTACTGCAGTCTTCATTGGATGTAACAAGGCTTTTGGATTCTGTCTCACCCTGTTCTCACGGCACACACACACCAGCTCCACTCCTGCTATGTGAAATTGTGGATTTCGCCTAGTTAATGCTGCCATATGAATTATTAATTGTAATAAGTGGAGCTTCCAGGCTCTGTGTTTTATTGCGTCCTCCTTCGCTGCTCTGTGACATTACACGAAATGGCAAATGTGTCCGAGACAGACTGAGGCCATTAATAACGGAGCTCCGATTTGTTCCCTCTGTGGCTCCGGACCTCTCTCCAGTTTAATAAGGCTTCCAATATTTGGCTGTGTGGGATCTGGAGCATTTTAATGGACCCCCATCCCTTGCAGTATAATGTTGTGTGGTGTTTATGTAAGGTCAACAAGAATCCTTTTAGAGTTAAGAACCTAATAAGGTGGCATTGTGTTTGTCTTTAGCCAGTGTAACCTCTTTAATGTGACACCGAGTCGCCTCCACCACAGCTTTGTCTCTAAAAATAGATGCATTATCATCTGTGCTGTGTCTCCGGGGATAAAGCCACACTTTTTCCATGGATTCTGCCCATTATTGTCAATTAGATAAACGCTTTCTCATAAGAAATTATAATTAAGAGAGGGACCTGCACCTCATGTCCCATCTAATTAGTGATCAGAGTACAGGCATGGCTGAGGCAAACTCTGTGATTTATTACCCTCCTCTACTAAATGTGCTCTCATATGCTCAGGTCTCCTGAAGCATAATCTTTATTTAAAGAAAGTGCAACCTCTGAAAGAGATGCAAAAACACCACTCATACGCTGTACATATGGATTTATGCTAAGTACAGCTACTTTAAAGAACTCATGAGGAACTGTTCCAGGGTCAGGTAGACACATAAGTCTGTGTCCGCTTGCAGTTAAACAAACAGCCAGAACAAATAAATTCTTCATTCTGTATATGGTGGCATTCCAAGCAAAGCAAAGCATAGGAGTATTTATATTTGGATGCAGTATTTGAAGCATGTAGTGAACTTGCTGTTCAAGATCTATGTAAGACACACATGTTCACAACTGTGAATTCATAAGACAAGATGATGCAAGAGTAGATAATGTGACATTTGAGGGAGCGAGATCACATACTAGACACTGTCGATTGACAGGTGATCAGGTATGCGATCTGTAATTTAGATTCTTACATAAAAACGACTTTAAAGTGTGTTATTTCCTCCACAAGGAGCTTAAAGGAACAGTTCACTCAAAAATGAAAGTTCAGTCATTTTCTACTGAGCCCAGCATTCCTCTTAACATCTAAAGAAGATGGGGACTTGTTTTAAAATGTAAAAAAACCCAACCAAAAACAAACATGAAATGACTCCATCCATTTGGCCCATCCTAAATGACGATTGGGAATGAATGGGAAAACATAATTTCTTGACTGTAATTTTTTAATATTATAATTAATGTTAAAATACACAATGAAGACTAAAACAACTGTCTTCCTTTTTTTCATAAATTAAAGTAAAAGACAACATTCATTAGGCTACTATCATGTGTGAATTCTGGACCAATCACAACAGCCCAGTTTAGGCCGGCCCAGCTAAATCACGGTACGGAGGTCGCTCAGCAGCAGATGTGATCTGGAGAAAGCTGCAGTCACACACACTGAAAAAAAATCTGTCCAATACTGTAGACTGCATTGTTATACTACAACAGACATTGATTTATAAATACCTTCAAATGCATTTAAATCCTGTCAGTTTCCAGCTGTGTAGAATGTATAAGTGGTTAAAACAAAGATGAGGCCACTGGACTTCATAGCTGCTAATGTGTTTCCAACTGAGACCAGACTAACCAAGACGACAAAATGGAGAAGACGGGAGGTGGAGCTGAAAACTTTATATTAGCTTGAAATAAACTGGTTCTGATGAGACAAGCTTCTGAAATGACAGCACAGTGAGCCTCTCTCTCTCTTGTTAAAGGTCAAGCTAGCTCACCCAGCAGCTGAATGATCCAACCAGATCAGCAGAAAAAAGATGATTATGTCAGTGTGTCAGTCAATGAATGGATGTACACAATCCTCAGCAAATAATAAACAGGATTCGTTCAATTTCCACACGATTTGAACACTGTACCTGCCAGTGCTGCTTGTGTTGTAAACTCCCTCATGGAAATAATCTCTGCATTGAAAATGTTTTCCAATAAGGTTTGTGTTTTAATCAACCAGACACACAGGTCACATTCCACAGAATGACATCATTCGTTCCTGTTTTAGCCAGACTGGACACTATGTCGCTCCTCTGCCTCTTCAACTTCTGTAATTGAGAGGACCAACCCAAATGGACTTTGACCCAGTCAACATTGAAATCCAGGCACCATGCCTGGCCTTTTTCTGCTCATGTAGTGTAATCTGTTCTCCAGAATTTGGATCCCAAATTGATATGAAAAGATTTAATCTACACAGTTTTTAATTGGAAATGAAAGGTAACAGGTAAACACTGAGGTGTGCATAGATGATTCCTCTGGTTGTCTGTGCCCCTCCTCAGACACGGTGTGTGCTAATGCTTTTAGCATAGAGGCTACAGGGATGCTTCAGACATTACATATAGAGTTAAGGGGAACTTCTACATTAACGTAATGTGTTTATTCAAGTGTTTATTATTTATGCATTATACATCAAAGTAATGCATCTAAAATGACTCATTCTGCCTCCTGTAATAAATCACTCTCAGCTCACATTAACTCAGCATAATAATAGAATCATATTGCATTAAAGGTTTACTCCCACTCAGTATTTTCCTCCTCAAGGCGTGTGAAGAATTAAAGTAACCATGATATTTTTATTCAGTAGGATGAATGCTATTCTACAGCCTGATATAACCGTCATATTTTTAGCACAGCGGAATACAGAGAACAATTCAGATTTTAAGCCCCTGAGGGGAGAATGTTCCGAAGTAAACAATGCGCCATTTTCAAATTCCGTGACGCCACATGTACGTCTTCCCCAGATTTCTAGGCCACGCAAGGCCCCATGCACATGTGTGGAAGTTTCAAATCTGCGATCAAATGGAGAACATGTAACCCCGGTTTAAAAAGTCATTTTATTTATTTATGACTTATATATTTTAACCATTCAATCGCGGATTGCTATATATATCCAGGTCAGGACAGGGTCACTTCCTCGTTCTGCACTCTGGCTGGTTGGCGTGTTTGTGCATAAAATAACAGACAGTGCGAGGAAAAGGCGTCGAGTAGCTGACGAAAAGAAACGGAGAGCAAAACTGGTAAATACTGGAGAGCAGAAGGATCGATGGGAGCTACTGAAATCTAAATCTGGACACATGGCTGGTTTGCGCTTAAGAGACGGGAAGCTGCAGGGAAACGGCTGCCAGGTAGGAAATCCATAACAAATCTACTCACGGCATTCCCTTTCATTAGGCATGTTTTTGTTTGAAACTTGACCAAATAGTAAAATGATATTTATTCATTGATATGCCGCATTTTGGTTGGAATACATTTTGTACGCCTAGGCAGTTAGTTGAGTGGAAGTATACCTTTAAATGTCACCTTTAAACTGTCAGAGGGAGATTTGAGCCCCTTCTGTATAGGTCACTGTGATTCATGTACGATCTGGTGAGAGGAAGGAAGAGGAGAGTCTACAGATTCTAGCAACATTTAAACCACATGTCTTCACTGTTTTGCCACAAAGATATGAATAGAAACATTGTGAAAACACGCATCCATAAACCTTAGAGCAGGGGGTCCCAAAGTGGGGGTCGTGAGACACCAATGGGGGTGTCGGGAGATGATTTCCATAAATCAAAAAGAATTTTAAAATTTTTTTAAAAATTAAAAAAAAAAATTTTTAAGTCAATTTCAAGCCATTCTTGTTACAAAAGATACATAAATATAATAGTAATTCAATTTGAAATAAAACCATGCACCATCAGCCTTCTGGAGAAGCCTCTCAGTGTGTGTGCACTTAATGTTTGTATACTTCAACCACCTCTTGGGATAGTGGAGGTTGTGAGTTGTTATTTTGGGGGTCTGGGGGTGAATATTTTGTGATCTCCTGCCTTAGAGAATGAAATACTTGATTTTGATGTGAGGTACAATATATATTTTTGACATTCCTTGTGATGCAGCCATTTCATTCATTGTTCCTACAACCATATAAGAAATATTGATTGGTTGAGCCTTAAACCTCACAAATATTACATTTCCTTTATTATTCACTGAGTCTTGTTTTGACACATATCAAAACTACTAGTGTTGTGGACTGACATCTCTGTGGACATGTCAGTTCAAAGCTCAGTGATGCCAGACTGAGGCTTTGGAGGGAGACAGTGAAGAGGAATCTGCCAAACCAAGCAGAGCCTCCTGCCATCATGGCAACAGGCAACAGTTGACATACCTGAGCCCTACGACGGGCAGCTCATCGCTGCTTTGTCCAGTCTCACAGCCCTGAGGAGAGAGAGACTTAGAGACTTTTTACTGCCTTCACTTTTCACCTTCTTCTTAAACCATGGTCAGACAGAAGTGCACCTCCAGGGTCACCTCATCCATCAGGTTGTTTACAGCTTTATGGAGAGATAAACTGCCTCCTTGTTGCCACCACAAAGCTCTTCTAGTCTCTTGGAGTTTTTGCCCATATTTCTGAACCACATTAACTAACCTTGGGGTGTATTTATGGTCATTTATCCTCTCTAGTGTCACCCTGTGCCACATTTACACTCACTGATGCAGAGTGCACACACACACACACACACACACACACACACACACACACACACACACACACACACACACACACACACACACACACACACACACACACACACACACACACATCCGGACAATGAGTTTCTTTCCTTTGTCTGGAAAACTTAAGATGTGCTCCACCCTGTGTGTGAAATCCACAGCCCATTTAATCAGGGCACTCACATCCAGACAGCATCCTGGACTGAATGCACTCCATCACACCGTTTGTGGCTCAAATCGCAAACCTCCACACTCAACCTGGCCAGTTTGAGTGTATCAGTGCATTCACAAAATGCAGTATACTACAAGTCCCCTGACGGCATACTCGATACAGCCCATAGGTAAGTGTGGAATGATGGACACTTCTAACCCTCAATGTTCACCATCTTGGCTACATAGAGGAAAGGGGACGGGCTTACGAGGCTTGTCAAGCTTGTGAAAATGGCTGCACTTTATTATGGAGCATCATCATCACAATAATATTGGTGCATCCTTAAAAAATTGAATATCACCATCGGCCCAAAATGAACATTTCTGCTGATATAACAGGCAATAAGATGTCACTTTAGTTATGGCCATGTAACAGTGTGACCATTCTTATTTTGCCTGGTAAACATTTTGAAAAGTGTTCTGTATCTGCGTCTACCAGTGGTCTGACATCAGGCATGAAATATGTTAACCCAAGTACTGCAGAGACTTGATGTTTTCTGCAGTTAGGGGAAAAAAGTATCTGCATATATATGATACGGTAATAGATTAAAGAATAAGGAAAATATCAGCATAGAATCCATTATCCTGTGTCATCCTGAGCCAGGTGCATTATGGTTTGTCTGTTCAGACGTTTGTCAAACCATCCGTCCCATTTCAGGGAACAAGAGATCGCTTTAAGGGCATTGATTCTTATTTGGCGAGAAGGATGAAGTGATCATAATTTGGTGGTCAGACGTTACTCTGACCTCACGCACTGTCGGCTATAACCCAATAATTCATATATTCCAACAATGAGAACATTTTCACACAAATGTCTTAAAGGATGAATTTTTTTTTAAATCAAAAGGGTCAAAGGTCAACTTCACAGTGACAGCATAATGTTCTTCAATGACACTTTTATGGCCATTATTCAGCACCATAACTCAGGAACTGAGGGGAGATTGTGGTCATATTTCACGTTTGGTCAGATACTGACTCTAATCTTTTGTGTCCACCTTGAAGCAGGAGTTTGCAGCTCATGTACATTATCGTCATGTATTGTCTCCAGTCTTACGGTGATGTCACTGTAAACTCAGGCTCTAAAAGCACCATCAAAGTTTGAAAAATGTCGCCTTCAACAAAGCTGATGAGAAGCATGTCTTTAGCTAACGCACGCACACATGCTTGTATATACAGTAGTTGATTGTGTTAGTAGTTGTAGCAGATAAGCGAATTTATTGATTGAAGTGTATTAATTGCAAATTAATATTGCCAACTTTAAAAAACTTTGTCATACTTTGAGAGACGTTGTGTGTATTATTTTGCATTAATGCTGTTTTGGAGGCTGGTTGTGAGTCAGTGCTCAGATTCAAACCTTCATTGTTCACTTTGGGAATCTGGTATCACTTGGATACAGAAATCCTCCAGTGAACATCATTTGTGAGAAAGCACTGATGCTTTTCGAGCAGGGGAAGTAACCACAGCTGAATACTTCAGCTCTCCACTGTTAGACGGTTCACTGCTGTCTGATAACAACATGTGTTAGCAGGTGAGATCAGTGGAGACTAACACAGTCCCTCTGGTCAATACATCAGATTGTTCCCATTGATTCATATGATGAGAGATCCATCCATTTTCTATAACCGTTTATCCTTTGCAGGGTCGCGGGGGGCTGGATCATATCCCAGCTGACATTGGGGGACACCCTGCACCACTCACACCTATGGTCAGTTTGGTTCTACCATAAAATGGTAAACCTTTGTTGTAATCTGGCCATTCGTTTACACAAGAATGTTCTGGGGGCCTGGAAACAGGCTCCAAAGTGTAATCTTTGAAAACGCCACCGTTTCATCACCATGTAAACGGGCAAAAACGCAACTCCTCTGAAAACGATGACAACACAGCCCCTCTTCACACATGCCTTCTATGGTTCCAGCCTAATTTGTGTACGCAGACAGAAGACTGTGGACAGAACAACAACAAACTCCAACGTCGAACTACAGCTTTTCAATTGTTTTTTGTTTTTGTGCACAACTTTCTTGAAACACAAATGGGAAAACCTTTCCATTTTCATTTTCATGAAAACTGTTGTCATGTAAACCGATTCATCTGTTGCATTATTCTGGACTGTGGGAGGAAGCTGGAGCGTCTGTAGGGAACATGGGAGGACATGCAGACTTCACACAGAAAGGATTCAAACCCAGAACCTTCTTGCAGTGAGGCGACAGTGCTAAACACCACACCTCCATGCCGCCCTGTGATGAGAGATGTGACACTGTATTTAATTGCCATGTAAAATTCAACCCATTACTCCATCCATTAAATGCTCAGGTTACATCTTGATATTGATTTGAACAGAATCCTGAGAGAAAAGGTTCCAGGCCGTCTGAAACGTCTGATACAGGGTTAATGAAACAGATGATGTCCTGCTGTTCTGCCAACAGCCTGATGGAGAAATGATTGCAGGCAGTGATAGGCCTCTGCAGAGGGAGGCGGATGAAATTTTAAACACCCACACCAGCGTCTTTATGCAAAGCAGAGCAGCAGGCCTGTCAGAGGGTATCACAAGGTGCTTGATGGCTGGAAACAGTTCAAAGGTTTTTGCATAAGCGCTGCGTGGCTAATTAGCTCCACGCATATGTCTACTGTTGCTTCAGGGATGCCAGTACACCTAGATCCACCTCTGCCCCCCCCTCCTTCAATAATGCCCAGGACGTTCACACAGGCTGTCAAACACCCGCTAACATCGTCTCTGTGTCACTTACATTTGAGCACATGCAGATGACGAGCCTCAGCTCTTGATATGGTTTTTCGAAGGCCGTTTACATTAAGCATCATGGCTGAGTCTTTGATTGAAGCTGCAGAGCAAGGATGGCCCAAGGTTGCTGCATTTCAAGTCAACAAACAGGAGCTGATCAGAGGCTGAGCTGATGAACGGGGGAGGTAAATGGTGTGAGCTGGGTGCTCAGCGGGGGAGATAGCTCAGCAGTCTGTGGAGTGTTTCCATGACTCAGTGTCATCCCTTACACATTACTCAGCTATAACCTCTGCCTGCCACCATCCCCAGGGCCTCTGCCAGTCCAGCTATGAAATGAGATAACAAGGTTTATCCTGTGTGGACGGGCTGCTCCGGCCTTAAAGGGATGACAGCGTTGTTTACCCTGGTCTGGGTATGTGTGTGTGCATAATTCTCTGATAAAATCTGCTCTTTGCTCCTTTCATCTGTGTGAACAAAAGAAACGCACCCAGCATGTGCGTCTATCTCCATTTTTGGATCGTGGGAGACAGTTGCTGGTGACGATCATGTTGCAGTGTGCTGACTGAAACAGATTCACATCCAGATATTTGGAGATGAGAGGAGTTGTGTTATCTGCTGTCTGAGTTCTTCAAGGAGGGGCTGCGTCCTCGCATCAATCTCTGACTGGAGTCAGGGCATAATTAACCTAGCTTAGCATAAAGACCAGAGGCTGTTTTGAATAGCCAGCATGTGTCTGCCCAGAATTCATGAATATGCGTAACATCACCTCTAATGCTGACCAATTAAAGGATGTTTGTTTAAGTCATACATGAACAGAGATATAAATAAGGATAAGTTACATGCTGGGACTATTTTAACTGGTTCCTGTTTGTTTATCTGCTCTTAACGGGTAAAACACAGACTGCTGGATTTGGCAGATGAGCTCAGATTTCAGTCGAAGGTGACAAAGATGATGACATGAAGCTGCATTCAATAACTGCATCCAGCACATTCACAAGTGGACTAAAACCATGTCTGCAAAATGCCACCAGCAGCGAAACAGAGCCACCTGATTCAGGTCTTCACCACTCTGATAAGGCCCATTTATTCTCCCTCTACATCCATAAGTCCTCTACGTCGACATCGATACAACCGCAGTGAGGCAGTGAAGTTCAAAAGTTTCAACAACAAATGACGACCATAGAGGTTGTGATGATGTACCTATAAATACAAAGCGTCAAAAGCAGAGGTAACGATGTACTCGGTGGTCTGTGAGGTCATCAAATACATGGAGACATGATGTATTTAACACATCGCTACCGTAGTCTGATAACATCCTGCCTTGACTTTCTCACTCAGGCTCCTCTGTTGCCTACATAGAACACTAATGCACAAGGATCACCATCATCAAATGTACACTAGTGACCACAGTGTGTGGCAGTGGTGGAACCATGTTTCCTGAGGAGTAGGGGTGAAAAAAACAACACTATTGATTTGTGACTCTATACTGATGTCTAAATGCAGATGTGACTCTGTTAGACACATATGATAAACATAACAGGATTTTGCGTTGACTGTACAATTTGATGCAGTTAGAGATTAATGGCAAACATTAGCTATACACATGTATACTGTCTATATTGCTTTCCATTTACATCAAGTCAACTTCTCTTCTGTTCTGTTTGCACACTGAAACCTCTTTCAAAGTCACTTTTCATCTCGACAGCCTGATACAAAACCTGAGTTACATCGGCCTGTGAGCCCTAGCTAACTACTCAAGCTAACTAGTTAATTGCAGCTACCTATAGTTAGCAGCAGAGACAATTATCTTACTTTGGCAAAACAATTAAAAAAAAAATAAGATTCTCTATTGCAAGCATAACATATTACAGTATAGTGTAGTATTTTTCATTATTGCTTGTCCAGGTCTGTTACGACCCCCAGTAAAGCTCAACCTTTACTCAAAAGGAGGACCAACATTAAAGAGTCAGGGTTTGGTCAAAAGAAGATAACATAGATTTATTTCAACATAGGTACATAAAATAATCAATCAACCTAAATAATCTAAACCCAAGCATCTCAAGAACAAAATGAACAAAGCTGGTGGGCCGGCCAAAATAAACAAAAGCAGGGCAGCCACCCAGGCCAACCCGCACATAGGGCCGTCGGACCTGGGCACTAGCCCTCTACCCTAAACCAGGAAACACATTCTTACCTAACCTGGAAATGAAGCCACGAAAACAGGACTACCAGACCCACCAGAATATAACAAACATAAGATGCAATTAACACAAACTACATAAAGTCAGCCTCCTGACTGACTGCAGGTTCTCCACCCAGGAGAAGGAAGAGAGAGGAAGAGGCAGGTCTCTTGCCCTCCTTTTATGGGCTGTTCCCTCCATCAGAGCAAATGAAGCTCACCTGAATAGGGGAGGAACAAAGGACAATGAGACATGTGATCAGCGTCTAACCAGTAGGGAGGAGCATGTAACACCCCCACCCCTAGTTACTGAACAATGTAGACAGCTACAGGAAAAAGTAATTTAACACACACAAAAAATTACTTTTAGAATACATTTCTCAGTAATATGAGTTTTACAGGCGCGACAATGCGTCAGCCAGAACATTATCCCTGCCACGGATGTGTCTGATTTGAATATTGAAGGCCTGCACACGCAAACTCCAGTTCATCAAGCGTCGGTTTTTGTTTCTCATTCTGTGCAAAAAAACGAGTGGATTATGATCCGTATAAACAATCACAGGAGCACTGGATGAGCCGATATAAACCTCAAAATGTTCTACAGCCATGACAAGCGCCAACGCTTCTTTCTCAATGGTTGCGTACCATTTCTGATGGCGATCTAACTTCTTTGAAAAATAAGAAATCGGATGCTCAATCCCATCGCAACCCTCCTGTAACAAAACGGCACCCACCCCAGTGTCCCAGGCATCTACGGCCATTTGGAACGGCAGATCATACCGGGGTGCTGAAAGAACAGGTGCCTCTATCAAGAGGTTCTTTGTTTGTTCAAATGCGGTCTGACAAACATCAGACCACTCAAATTTCACCTTTTGAAATAAGCAGGTCAGTTAAAGGAGAGGCTACAGCAGAAAAATTCTTACAGAAGCCCCGATAATAACCAACCATGGCTAAATTACGGCGAAGCTCAGTTCGAGATGTTGGAACAGGGAAGTTTTTGATACTCTCCACTTTTGCCTGGACAGGACACACTTGACCTCCCCCCACCATTTTCCCGAGGTAGGTCACCGTAGCCTGCCCAAACTCACACTTCAACAAGTTGACAGTCATCCCTGCTGCCTGTAAATGACAGAACACCGTACATAAATGTTCAACATGTTCAGTCCACGAATGTGAACAAACAACTAAATCATCAAGATATGCCTCGCAAAACGACAGACCAGACAGAACTATTTTCATTAAACGTTGGAAAGTGGCCGGTGCATTACGTATGCCAAACGCCATGACTTTATACTGAAGGAAATCATCAGGAGTCACAAACACAGAAATCTCCTTCGCTCTCTCAGTCAGCGGGACTTGCCAATATCCCTTCAGTAAGTCAAGCTTTGTCATAAATCTTGCACCGCCGACACGATCAACGCAATCCTCCATTCGAGGGAGCGGATAACAGTCGGAATGACCCGAGGACAGCGGGAGGGGTAAAACGTGCTCGGTTTCAGCAGCAGGTCAGAATAACCCGAGGACAGCGGGAGGGTTAAGGAAGTAGCGGACAACTGTTCAGCTAGGCCGTGAAGAGCATCATGGGTGTAATTAACAAATCGATGTTGGTTGTAGTAGGTATAATTGATCCACTCTGTGTTTTTACTGGCTTCAATAATGGGGCCGAAAAATGGGATGTCAGCTGTAAATCCTCCCGCAACTTGGTTACGGGCCTTAAACTCATCTGGGATGCCACGAGGTATGCCTATGCCGTCAATATACACTTTATTATCAAAACTACCACTGGGGGCAGCTCTCTTAACTCTGGTTTCAACACTCAGAGAATCAGGAGAGGCACGACTTGCAGCAAATAGGACAATGAGCATAACACGTGAACATAAACCATTCCAACCCTCATCTAAAGTGGTGTAGCATGTATTACCACCACACGCCCAGTAGGTGTCAGGGATAGAGATGTTCTTAACGGATGTTGCAGATGTGGCATAGTCTGTGGAGCCTAAAAATATTACCTTGCCAGTAGGCAGGGTCATAGACTGCGTGATACTTTCACCTTGATGATTTACTGGCCAGATTTTGGAGCAGTTACCTGTGAAGTTGCCCATGTCAGGCCCCTTGGTTGAAGGCCTTTACCATGAATCATTGAGCTCAGTGGCGCCTCTGAAAATAGCATAATTTGGAATTAACGCTCTAAAATAGGAACACATGCCTAAAAAGGACATTATTTGTTTCTTTGTGATTGGTATTGGTATTGTGATTAGTAGTGATAAGTATTTAATTATTCCCTCATAATGTGGCTTTTGAAGCTCACTGCCATGACTGGAGACAGATTTGTACCATTCTCTTGGCATAAAATATTATATTAGCTATTGAAGGAAAAATAAATGAATTTAGCTGCAGTGTCCACGGAGACGCCGCTGGTCTGCTTCTTTGATACAACGCAGCTGATTTACAAGGGACTCACACATGGCTGCACTTGTGGATTTACATCCTAAAAACACTTAAAAATCTAAATTTGTCTTTTGACCGGCACTGACATTCATACACACACGCATCTTGAATTTGTATGCCAGTGATGCCACAATCAAGAGGCGATAACAAATCTCATTTCCGGCATGTGTGCCAAGTTTTGAGGTGACATGTTTCCCCTGGCTGAACGTGTTGAGTAGGATCTGAGCAGAGTAAACAAGGGCACAAATACATACAGACATATTAAGTAAGTTTAGTATTTATTAATTTAATTCCACAACAGTTCAGTTAGGCTCAGTTTGTGCGGGGGGGCTGAGTCCAGACGCATCGGGGGTCTTCTTCTAACGATGGAAGAAACGCCTCCAGAAGCCCTTCTTCTTCTTATTCTGTTGAGCTAAGAGCTCCTGAAAAGAAAAAGACAAACTGCACTTAGTATCTGAAGACTTCTGAAATAAGTCTTTAAAATGCTAAATATGTTGTGAGACAGCTTACCTGGTCTCTGATGCGTTGGAGTTCCTCCCTCCTCTGTGCCTCTTCATTGAGCTTCTCAGTCAGCCTCTCCTCCTGCTCAGAGAAGAACTTCCTGTAGCCCTTTTCTAGCTCTGACAGCTGCTGTTTCAGCTTGTCTTCTAAGGAAGCAAACTCTTGCTCGAACCTCTGCTCATGATCAGAGAGCTGCTTCCTGTAGGCCTCTTCCTTCATGGAGAGCTGCTGCTTCAGATTCTCCTCTCTGTCAGCAAGCTCTTGATCGAACCTCTCCTCTTGCTCAGAGAGCTCCTTCCTGTAGGCCTCTTCTTTCTTTGAGAGCTGCTGCTTCAGATTTTCTTCTCTGTCAGCAAGCTCTTGATCAAACCCCATCTTCTGCCCAGCAAGCTCCTTTTGGAACCTCACCTCCTGTTCAGAGAGCTCCTTCCTGAGGATACCTTCTCTCTGTGAAAGTTTCTGCAGGTGATGCTCATCTCTCTCTGCTAGCTGCCTTTTCAGTGCTTCCTCTAGAGAGACATATTTATGTTTAGCCTCTTTTAGAGCTGCCTGACTTTTCTGCAGCTTGGTCAAATGGAGTCTGTGCTCTCTGGCACACTCATTGGCCCTGTACAGCTCTCTGTCCTTGTCTTCCAGTAGTTGCTTAAGCCTGCTGACTTCTTTATCCATCTCTTCCTTCAGCGTCTTCTCCGGGTTCTCTGTCTGGTGAAGAAGGCTGTGCTGAAGAGTGGCAATCTGCTCCTCTCTCTTTTCTTTCTCAATCTTTGCCTTTGCATTGTTTCTCTTCAATAGGTCAACATTACCTTTGATTCTATAATAGTCCTCCTGTAGATTCTCGCATCTACAATCAAGGGACCCGAGGTAATCTACCGTCTCTGTCATCTGCTGATTTACTGTAATCCTCTCTGCATTTAAGCTTTGGAGGTATTCCTCTTTGTCCTGCAGCTTCTTCTTGAGGGAGTTGAGGTCGTTTGGCAGTGGCTGTCTGCCATCTCGCCGGTACTCCTTCTCTCTGGGGACCATGTTCTCTGCTCTCTGCCCCGTCCAATTTTCTTCCTTTGCAGGTTCCAATTTCTGCTGTTTGAAAAATGCAATAATAATAATTAGTATTATGGATAACGGTAGCACATAAAACTAACAGGTAAAAAGTGTTACAGACAAATTAAATTAATTATTATAAGTTAAGCATAGGCCATGCAGTAAAGATGTATTTTGACAGATTATGTAAAAGCTGGCAGTGAAGTTTCTTGTCTAAGTTCCTCAGGTAAACTATTCCAGAAGGTTGGGGCCCCAACAGCAAAACCTCTGTCCCACTTGGTCTTCAGCTTTGACCAGGGACACCTAACTTACTTACTAACTAACTTACTAACCTGCGTGTGGTTGGGTTCAAGCAAAACTAGTAATCTTCTCTGTAAGTTCAGTCGTTTTTGTGTCATGATGCTTGAGAATTCAGGTATGTCACTTAATGTGTGTCTGCAAGATAAATCTCTGTTAAAAGTAAAATCTGACTTGTTGGAAGCTGATTTTATATATTATTACTACAGACTGTTTCCTTTGATGTTTAATTACAACAGACCACTATGATGGAATAGAATTACAACAGTTTCCTTTGATGTTTTATTACAACAGACAGCTTCCTTATGATGTAATATTACGTGATGTAATTGGGAATGTTTATCTGTATCCATGGATACACAGACATTGAAGCCATCCAGGTCAGATTTCAGAATATGCAGGACCAGCCCCACAGGGCAAAGTTAATCGACTTTGGAAATGCCCTTCCAGGCGCCGCTGTCCACCCTGGTATAGATGTTCAGCCACTTTCATTTCACTTTTGTGATGGGAATATTATTCAAGAATGTCTGCGTGGAATGAGGAGAAGAGTCAAACAATTCACAATAAACAGTATTAAAGCTCAAACAGTCTGCTGTATTTATTTCTTGCCAGAAAGGTGAGTGCCGCAAAGAAGAGACAGCAGCGCTCAGATTTATACATGAAAAAGCACGTGTTCTGGAACGTTCTGCGGTTAAACTGAGTCTAAACATCAGTTCAACTGGAGACACAGCCCGTCTCACTTCTCCGAAGTGGGTCGAGTGAGCACTCAAACAAGGCAATGTGGTTTTATCCTTTGCACCTGTGACACAGTGGAGGAGCACACAACAGTGAACTGTGAAATTATAAAATGCTGTTTTTGTGAGTCATAGACAATTCTGGGTTTGTGGCAAGCTAAGGGTACTTCTACTGTGCAGTTTACACATGCAAGTCGTCACAGTCAATGTCTGAGTCAAGTGGAGTCAGGTAAAGGTCAGGGAGACGAGTGTGGTCATTGTCAGGGTTTTCATCAGGGTCAGTGTCATGGTCTGTCTTCTCTTTGTTCGGGATCAGGTAGTGAGTCATCATAGTCTTTGTCACACTGGAGTCGATGGATCTCATTATCAGACCTCTACCGCAGGGGATAGTACAACAACCACAGAAAGCTAGTACAGCCACTACCACAGCAATAACAGTTAGGATCGAAATAATCAGAGTTTTCCATTTACCAAACATTCTGTCTGCCCAGTTCCACACGTGTCTACACTGGCGTTTTCTGCTAGCTCGTGACTTAGAGATCTGAGACCTTCTATGGCTCTGGTTACAGAACCATCGGGGGCTGTGTTATTGGGGATGAAAGTACAGCATGTATTGTCGAACATGTGACAAACACCTCCTTTCTGGGCTAGTAACATATCTAATACCATTCTATTCTGCCAAGCCATTAAAAGGAAGTCAGCGGCGGGTCAGAATGACCCTAGGACAGCGGGAGGGGTAACGGCGGGTCAGCGTGACCCTAGGACAGCGGGAGGGGTAAAAGGAAGTCAGTCAGTCAGTTACGCTATTAACCTTTCGAAAGTCCGTACAAAACCGATCTTCACCATTAGCTTTATCAGCAAGTAAACATGGGGAGTTCCATGAGCTACAACTGGGCTCAGCAATATCGTGTTGCACCATATACTCAACCTGCTGTTCAAGACATTACGTTTATCCGGATTTACACGATATGGATGCCTTTTAATAGGCAGTGAATCACCAACATCAATGTCATGTTTCAAAAAGGGTGTCTGAGAGGGAACATCAGAAAACAATGCTTTATTGGCTTTAATTAAGTCAACCAAATCTGAGCGTTGTGGCTCAGAGAGAAGAGACAAACGTTCAGGAAGATTTTGCAAGATTTCCATGTTGGATAATTTTCCCTTTGTCAAAGCATCAGACAACACCCCGTCACTCACTTCAGCACTGGATAGCACACTTTCTTTACCTACCATCAGACTGACACAAGGTTCAACATCAGCACTGGACAGCGCCACAGGGGACGCAGCAGTGTCACCTGCCTTCGGACTGGACTCTTCGACCCTTTCATAATAAGGTTTTAACTTGTTAATGTGACAGAGACGATTTCTGCGCCGACGATCTGGTGTGGCTACAAGATAGACTCTGTCACCAACCTTTTCCTGAACCAAGTAAGGCCCACTGTAGCGAGCTTGCAAAGCAGAGCCAGGAATTGGCAGCAGTACCAAAACTTTATCGCCAGGCCGAAACTGTCTGCTTTTAGCATACTTGTCAAACCATCCTTTCATTCTAGCCTGTGCCATTTCCAAGTTAGCTTTAGCTATTTCACAAGCACGGCGTAGTTTAAATCTGAAGTTACACACGTAGTCCAGTAAGTTTTTTCCCTGTCCCGTCACATAACCACTTTTCTTTAAATAGCTTCAAGGGACCATGCACAGTATGGGCAAAAACCAACTCTGATGGACTAAACCCCAGTGATTCTTGTAAGACTTCCCTGACAGCAAACATTTGTAAATGAACTCAAGGCAATACCTTCGCAACATAGTTTTCAATGTCTGGTGGAAACGCTCAAGGGCGCCCTGGCTCTCAGGGTGATATGCGCTGGAACTGCAGTGTTTAATGTTGAGCTGTTTCAACACCTGAGCGAACACACGAGACATGAAATTCGAACCTTGGTCCACTTATACCACTTTAGGCAATCCAAACAAAGAAAAGAACTTCGTCAGGGCTCTTACAGCGGCTTAATGAAATTGAATTCCATTTTTCCAAGAAGCAGCAACCACTAAAAAGCACCACAATGCTGGTGAAACAGCCAAAACAATTGCAAACCCTTGACTCACAATATAACACCAAGCATACAAAAATAATTACAGCCTAAATGAAACCAGCCCAAAACTGTGCCAATAAAGTCACTCAAACACAAAGAGCAACACACAGTATAATTGGTCTCAAGCCAAAATTACCAAATGTCAACATAGGCCTACCACCACTAGGCCACACAAATCCTGGTGTTCCACCTGCCAGTTCAATTAGTTTGGACGAGCCCCCAATTTATGTTACGACCCCCAGTAAAGCTCAACCTTTACTCAAAAGGAGGACCAACATTAAAGAGTCAGGGTTTGGTCAAAAGAAGATAACATAGATTTATTTCAACATAGGTACATAAAATAATCAATCAACCTAAATAATCTAAACCCAAGCATCTCAAGAACAAAATGAACAAAGCTGGTGGGCCGGCCAAAATAAACAAAAGCAGGGCAGCCACCCAGGCCAACCCGCACATAGGGCCGTCGGACCTGGGCACTAGCCCTCTACCCTAAACCAGGAAACACATTCTTACCTAACCTGGAAATGAAGCCACGAAAACAGGACTACCAGACCCACCAGAATATAACAAACATAAGATGCAATTAACACAAACTACATAAAGTCAGCCTCCTGACTGACTGCAGGTTCTCCACCCAGGAGAAGGAAGAGAGAGGAAGAGGCAGGTCTCTTGCCCTCCTTTTATGGGCTGTTCCCTCCATCAGAGCAAATGAAGCTCACCTGAATAGGGGAGGAACAAAGGACAATGAGACGTGATCAGCCTCTAACCAGTAGGGAGGAGCATGTAACAAGGTCAAAACAATACAACCCAACACAGAACAAGATCTGAGGTTCTGATGAGAGTGTGCGGCTGAGGCAGGGATGGGTCTCAAAATTTAAATTTCTCCTGATTTGTCTGTCTTCAATACACCATGTTGGTG